>OX375794.1:2828146-3365646 GCA_947359425.1 Lagria hirta
AAAAGATATTGTAACTATGTCAATAAAGAATATAGGATTCTGGTGGAAAACAAAAGATATTGTAACCATGTCAATATAATTGTATGTTTTTAATCAATTAAAAGTGATATGTCTTTCAAGATTTAGGAATATTTGTTGTTATAGATTTAATTCGGTTGGAGACTATGGGATTCTAGTGAAAAACAAAAGATATTGTAACCATGTCAATATAATTGTATGTTTTTAATCAATTAAAAGTGAGTGTCTTTCAAGATTTAGGAATATTTGTTGTTATAGATTTAATTCGGTTGGAGACTATGGGATTCTAGTTAAAAACAAAAGATATTGTAACCATGTCAATATAATTGAATGTTTTTAATCAATTTAAAGTCATATGTCTCTCAAGATTTAGGAATATTTGTTGTCATAGATTTAATTAGGTTGGAGACCATGGGATTCTAGTGAAAAACAAAAGATATTGTAACCATGTCAATAAAGAATATAGGATTCTGGTGGAAAACAAAAGATATTGTAACCATGTCAATATAATTGTATGTTTTTAATCAATTAAAAGTGATATGTCTTTCAAGATTTAGGAATATTTGTTGTTATAGATTTAATTCGGTTGGAGACTATGGGATTCTAGTGAAAAACAAAAGATATTGTAACCATGTCAATATAATTGTATGTTTTTAATCAATTAAAAGTGAGTGTCTTTCAAGATTTAGGAATATTTGTTGTTATAGATTTAATTCGGTTGGAGACTATGGGATTCTAGTGAAAAACAAAAGATATTGTAACCATGTCAATATAATTGTATGTTTTTAATCAATTAAAAGTGAGTGTCTTTCAAGATTTAGGAATATTTGTTGTCATAGATTTAATTAGGTTGGAGACCATGGGATTCTAGTGAAAAACAAAAGATATTGTAACTATGTCAATAAAGAATATAGGATTCTGGTGGAAAACAAAAGATATTGTAACCATGTCAATATAATTGTATGTTTTTAATCAATTAAAAGTGATATGTCTTTCAAGATTTAGGAATATTTGTTGTTATAGATTTAATTCGGTTGGAGACTATGGGATTCTAGTGAAAAACAAAAGATATTGTAACCATGTCAATATAATTGTATGTTTTTAATCAATTAAAAGTGAGTGTCTTTCAAGATTTAGGAATATTTGTTGTTATAGATTTAATTCGGTTGGAGACTATGGGATTCTAGTTAAAAACAAAAGATATTGTAACCATGTCAATATAATTGAATGTTTTTAATCAATTTAAAGTCATATGTCTCTCAAGATTTAGGAATATTTGTTGTCATAGATTTAATTAGGTTGGAGACCATGGGATTCTAGTGAAAAACAAAAGATATTGTAACCATGTCAATAAAGAATATAGGATTCTGGTGGAAAACAAAAGATATTGTAACCATGTCAATATAATTGTATGTTTTTAATCAATTAAAAGTGAGTGTCTTTCAAGATTTAGGAATATTTGTTGTCATAGATTTAATTAGGTTGGAGACCATGGGATTCTAGTGAAAAACAAAAGATATTGTAACTATGTCAATAAAGAATATAGGATTCTGGTGGAAAACAAAAGATATTGTAACCATGTCAATATAATTGTATGTTTTTAATCAATTAAAAGTGATATGTCTTTCAAGATTTAGGAATATTTGTTGTTATAGATTTAATTCGGTTGGAGACTATGGGATTCTAGTGAAAAACAAAAGATATTGTAACCATGTCAATATAATTGTATGTTTTTAATCAATTAAAAGTGAGTGTCTTTCAAGATTTAGGAATATTTGTTGTTATAGATTTAATTCGGTTGGAGACTATGGGATTCTAGTGAAAAACAAAAGATATTGTAACCATGTCAATATAATTGTATGTTTTTAATCAATTAAAAGTGAGTGTCTTTCAAGATTTAGGAATATTTGTTGTCATAGATTTAATTAGGTTGGAGACCATGGGATTCTAGTGAAAAACAAAAGATATTGTAACTATGTCAATAAAGAATATAGGATTCTGGTGGAAAACAAAAGATATTGTAACCATGTCAATATAATTGTATGTTTTTAATCAATTAAAAGTGATATGTCTTTCAAGATTTAGGAATATTTGTTGTTATAGATTTAATTCGGTTGGAGACTATGGGATTCTAGTGAAAAACAAAAGATATTGTAACCATGTCAATATAATTGTATGTTTTTAATCAATTAAAAGTGAGTGTCTTTCAAGATTTAGGAATATTTGTTGTTATAGATTTAATTCGGTTGGAGACTATGGGATTCTAGTGAAAAACAAAAGATATTGTAACCATGTCAATATAATTGTATGTTTTTAATCAATTAAAAGTGAGTGTCTTTCAAGATTTAGGAATATTTGTTGTCATAGATTTAATTAGGTTGGAGACCATGGGATTCTAGTGAAAAACAAAAGATATTGTAACTATGTCAATAAAGAATATAGGATTCTGGTGGAAAACAAAAGATATTGTAACCATGTCAATATAATTGTATGTTTTTAATCAATTAAAAGTGATATGTCTTTCAAGATTTAGGAATATTTGTTGTTATAGATTTAATTCGGTTGGAGACTATGGGATTCTAGTGAAAAACAAAAGATATTGTAACCATGTCAATATAATTGTATGTTTTTAATCAATTAAAAGTGAGTGTCTTTCAAGATTTAGGAATATTTGTTGTTATAGATTTAATTCGGTTGGAGACTATGGGATTCTAGTGAAAAACAAAAGATATTGTAACCATGTCAATATAATTGTATGTTTTTAATCAATTAAAAGTGAGTGTCTTTCAAGATTTAGGAATATTTGTTGTTATAGATTTAATTCGGTTGGAGACTATGGGATTCTAGTTAAAAACAAAAGATATTGTAACCATGTCAATATAATTGAATGTTTTTAATCAATTTAAAGTCATATGTCTCTCAAGATTTAGGAATATTTGTTGTCATAGATTTAATTAGGTTGGAGACCATGGGATTCTAGTGAAAAACAAAAGATATTGTAACCATGTCAATAAAGAATATAGGATTCTGGTGGAAAACAAAAGATATTGTAACCATGTCAATATAATTGTATGTTTTTAATCAATTAAAAGTGAGTGTCTTTCAAGATTTAGGAATATTTGTTGTCATAGATTTAATTAGGTTGGAGACTATGCGATTCTAGTAAAAAACAAAAGATTTTGTAACCATGTCAATAGAGAATATGGGATTCTGGTGGAAAACAAAAGATATTGTAAACGTTATCAGACTCTTGTGAATATTTTTTTAAAACAAAACTTTTTCAATAATAGAATTGAACAGAGGAAAACTTGTGAAATTACCACACACTAGCGTAATTAGCACTACAGCGCTATTTTCATAAATTCTCACAAATTTTTATAATCAATTGAAGTGTCAAAAATATATATGTCAAAAAAGACTATCTGAAAAACTGCTGGTCAGATCTTGATCACATTTAAATGGAGTCAAATGGAAAGCACCAGCTTCCAAATAAAACACAGTAAAAATGAGAGTCTTCTGTTTTTTTTAAAGTCGGTTAAAAAAAAAATTATTAAAATGGACTCGGCTATAAAAGAGCTCTGAGATAACACATAATTATAAAAAAACAGTAGAATCAAAAACCCTCTCTTCTATTAAATTCAGTTGAAAAAAAGATTATAATAAAATATTTCAAATTCTGTAGAACTAAAAAAAGGAAACAAATGAATTGAAAAAAAGCAAACATTAAAAAAAATGTTTTCTCTTCGCTGTCAAAGCCAACTTGTTTTTCAAAATCACACAATTGTAAAACAAATCTTAAACGTTGTGAGTCTATTACATCTCTTTAAGATTAATCCTGGGACACACTGTATATAGACATCAACACAAAACATAAAAAAATAGAAATAAAATTACAAAAATTATCTAATTTCCCGACTTTGGAACTCAAATATTAAGTCCAATAATCAAAAGTCATTACGTAGAGAAGGGAAAATAAAGAATCTAATTTATAGTCATTTGCTTACATTAAATGTTGCATTAAAAAAAACCGGAAAACCCAAACCTGTTAGACACCTCTTGATAGATTATATCAACAAATCGAAGTACCTAAACAAAGGTCAAAACCTAATGTTCAAAGCAAAATATTTAAATTGTTAACAAAATTTATGACAACAAATATTCCTAAATCTAGAGAGAAATACCACTTTTAATTGAATAAAAACATGAAATTATATTGACATGGTTACAATATCTTTTGTTTTTCACTAGAATCTTATAGTCTCCAATCTAGTTAAATCTATAACAACAAATATTCCTAAATCTTGAGACACATATCACTTTTAATTGATTAAAAAAAACACAATTATATTGACATGTTACAATATCTTTTGTTTTCCACCAGAATCCCATACTGTCCAACATAACTTAATTTAAGGCAACCAATATTCCTAAATCTAGAAACAAATACAAAGTTTAATTAAATAAAAACATAAAATTATATTGACATGGTTACAATATCTTTTGTTTTCCACCAGAATCCTATATTCTTTATTGACATGGTTACAATATCTTTTGTTTTTCACTAGAATCCCATAGTCTCCAACCTAATTAAATCTATGACAACAAATATTCCTAAATCTTGAGACACATATCACTTTTAATTGATTAAAAACATACAATTATATTGACATGGTTACAATTTCTTTTCTTTTCCACCAGAATCCCATAGTGTCAAACATAACTTAATTTAAGGCAACAAATATTCCTAAATCTAGAAACAAATACAAAGTTTAATTAAATAAAAACATAAAATTATATTGACATGATTACAAAATCTTTTGTTTTTCACTAGAATCCCATAGTCTCTAACCTAATTAAATCTATGACAACAAATATCCCTAAATCTTGAGACACATATCACTTTTAATTGATTAAAAACATACAATTATATTGACATGGTTACAATATCTTTTGTTTTCCACCAGAATCCCATAGTGTCCAACCTAACTAAATTTTTAGCAACAAATATCCCTAAATCTTAAGAGAGACATACCACTTTTAATTAAATAGAAACATAAAATTATATTGACATGGTTACAATATCTTTTGTTTTCCACCAGATTCTTATAGGCTCCAACCTAACTAAATTTATGACAAGAAATATTCCTAAATCTAAAGAGAATTACAACTTTCAATTAAATAAAAACATCAAATTAAATTGACATGATTACAATATCTTTTGTTTTCCACCAGAATCCGATAGTGTCCAACCTAACTAAATTTTCAGCAACAAATATTCCTAAAACTTAAGAAAGACAGACATACCACTTTTAATTAAATAAAAACGTAAAATTATATTGACATGGTTACAATATCTTTGGTTTTCCACCAGAATCTCATAGTCTCCAACATAACTAAATTCATGACAAGAAATATTCCTAAATCTAAAGAAAATTACAACTTTTAATTAAATAGGAACATAAAATTAAACTGACATGATAACAATATTTTTTGTTTTCCACCAGAATCCTATAGTGTTCAACCTAACTAAATTTTTAGCAACAAATATTCCTAAATACCATTTTTAATTAAATAAAAACATAAAATTAAATTGACATAGTTACCATATCTTTTGTTTTTTACTAGAATCTCATAGTCTCCAACCTAATTAAATCTATAACAACAAATATTCCTAAATCTTGATAGACACTCTCTTTTAATTGATTAAAAACACCATTATATTGACATGGTTACAATATATTTTGTTTTCCACTAGAATCCTATATTCTCTATTGACATGGTTACAATATCTTTTGTTTTCCACCAGAATCCCATAGTGTCCAACCTAACTAAATTTTCAGCAACATATTTTCCTAAATCTTAAGAGACATACATACCACTTTTAATTAAATAAAAACATACAATTAAATTGACGTGATTACAATATCTTTTACATTATCTATTATTGAAAAAGTTTGGTTGTTAATCTAATAATTATTAATCTCAATCAATTCACAGAATTAAAAAGTCAACTATAGCGTTTCTACAAAGAAAAACGAATATCAAGATAGCTCTATAAATCTCTTTGTAAAGCGATAAAAATATAAATAGCGCTGTAACGCTAATTACGCTAGTGTGTGCGCGTTCACACCTCTACATTAAATCTTCAAAAACAGGGTACTTGATACCTTTTCATAACTCAGAACTTCACAAACAAACTGAAATTGTATTTTTCAAGAATATTTAATGCAGGCTTGGAAATTATCTCAGTTTTATTGCCAAATACTCTAAACGTGGTTCCGCATTTAATAATTTATTGCCTTTATTGTTACCGCCTTTGAATAAATTGCCACTATTCAGTTGTTTTTAATTTAAATAAAAATTTCTGTTGATTATTAAAAATGCGTTAATTATTTTTATATCAGGATTGCTGTGTTTTAATAATGTCCCATTAACGGTTTAGCATAAAATTTGAAAATCAAACTTGTTTGCAATCCTCATTTAAGGTCGGTCTGAATGTTTGTATGTCTCTCATCTTACAGAAACTGGTTGTACAGTTAATATTCCTGATATAAATAGCAGCATAAGAGAAACATAAACTACTTTCCAAGATTTAAATGAAATTTAACGAAAAATATGCAACTGGTTACAAACAACTGGTCTGTGTTTGTTATCTAACACCGTCCCGAAAGGAAGCAATAATTTTAACATGAACGTCAATAACAATAATAATTACTATGGTTACCAAACATTCTTTAATTGATAGTCGGATAAAAAGTAAGGATCGCCTACACTTATTTATTATGCCTCAAGCATCCGAATATTCGTGATCGGTCTGAGAACAACAAAGTACGCCCCAAAATCAACCTTGACTCTAGAATGTCAACAAAGCTCATCATTTTAAAAAATAACAAAAGAAACCAGTTGTCTCAGTAGTACAGGATTTTGTCTTGTATAATTCTAGGCAAGTCTCTTTTTTTTTCACAAATAAGTGCAGTATGACGTAATAAGGCGGGTGGAACTGCCGCCATTTTGCAAAAAAAGGGTCTAGGCCTGTATCTCCGTAAGCGTGCACTTGACGCATATAATTATAAGGACCTTTTTTATAGATAATTAAATTTCCGATCTTTCTTGTTTAACAATTTTTTTCGTATCACTTACCGTTTACGATATATAACATTATTACTGTTTGTTTATTGACTTTTTTACCGATATCTCGTCTAATAATTGTTTAAATAATAAATTGCCGATAATCGAAGTTTTAGAGCGATAAATTTTCTACAACTTTTAATTTAAAATTTTTTTTCTAAAATTGATATTTTCGAAGATATAAAGCCCTGTGCCTGGGCGGTTGACGCCAGCTGGGCCTGAACACAAAAAAAAACAGTTAGAGAAGACAAACTGGCAATTATTTATTATGTAATTAATTAATTAATTATTTTTGTTTTGTATAATCCTAGGCAAGTTATATTTTTATAAATAAGTGCCGCCATTTTGCAAGAAACTGTCTGAACCTGTATCTCCGTAAGCGTGCACTTAAGGCTTATAATTATAGGAATCTTTATTATAGATAAATAAATTTCCTATCTTTTTTGATTAATAATTTTTTTCGTATCACTCACCGTTTACGATTTATAAGATTATTACTGTTTGTTTATTGACTTTTTTACCGATATCTCGTCTAATAATTGTTTAAATGATAAATTACCGATAATCAAACTTTTAAATCAATAAATTTTCTACAACTTTTAATTAAAACTTTTTTTTCTAAAATTAATATTTTCGAAGATATAAAGTCCTGTGCCTGGGCGGTTGACGCCAGCTGGGCCTGAACACAAAAAAATAATAAAAAAGTAAGAGAAGACAAACTGGCAATTATTTATTATGTAATTAATTAATTAATTAATTATTTTTGTTTTGTATAATCCTAGGCAAGTTATATCTTTACAAATAAGCGGCGCCATTTTGAAAAAACAGTCTGGGCCTGTATCTCCGTAAGCGTGCACTTAAGGCTTATAATTATAAGAATCTTTATTATAGATAAATAAATTTCCTATCTTTTTTGTTTAATAATTTTTTTCGTATCATTTACCGTTTACGATTTAGAAGATTATTACTGTTTGTTTATTGACTTTTTAACCGATATCTCGGCTAATAATTGTTTAAATGATAAATTACCGATAATCAAACTTTTAGATCAATAAATTTTCTACAACTTTTAATTTAAACTTTTTTTTCAAAAATTAATATTTTCGAAGATATAAAGTCCTGTGCATAGACGGTTGACGCCAGCTGGGCCTGAACACAAAAAAGTAATAAAAAAGTAAGAGAAGACAAACTGGCAATTATTTATTATGTAATTAATTAATTAATCATTTATTTTTGTTTTGTATAATCTTAGGCAAGATATTTTTTTTACAAATAAGTGCCGCCATTTTGAAAAAACAGTCTGGGCCTGTATCTCCGTAAGCGTGCACTTAAGGCTTATAATTATAAGAATCTTTATTATAGATAAATAAATTTCCTATCTTTTTTTTCTAGTAATTTTTTTTGTATCACTCACCGTTTACGATTTAGAAGATTATTACGGTTTGTTTATTGACTTTTTTACCGATATCTCAACTAATAATTGTTCAAATGATAAATTATCGATAATCAAACTTTTAAATCAATAAATTTTCTACAACTTTTGATTTAAACTTTTTTTTTTAAAATTAATATTTTCGAAGATATAAAGGCCTGTGCCTGGGCGGTTGACGCCAGCTGGGGCTGAACACAAAAAAAAAAATAAAACAGTAAGAAAAGACAAACTGGCAATTATTTATTATGTAATTAATTAATTAATTATTTTTGTCTTGTATAATCCTAAGCAAGTTATTTTTTTTTACAAATAAGTGCCGCCATTTTGCGAAAAGTCGTATGGGCCTGTATCTCGGTAAGCTTGCACTTGAGGTCCGTAAACATAACTTCATTTATTATAGATAATTATATTTCCCATCTTTTTTGTTCAATAATTTTTTTGTATCACTTACTGTTTACGATTTATAAGATTATTACCGTTTGTTTATTGACTTTTTTACCGATATCTCTTCTAATAATTGTTTAAATGATAAATTACCGATAATCAAACTTTTAAATCAATAAATTTTCTACAACTTTGAATTTGAACATTTTTTCATAAAACTAATATTTTCGAAGATATAAAATAAAATCCTGTGCCTGGGCGGTTGACGCCAGCTGGGCCTGAACACAAAAAAATAAATAATAAAACAGTAAGAGAAGACAAACTGGCAAAAAAAGTAAACAGCACAAAAAAAGTGACTTAAAGAATAAAAAAAGTGATGGCAGAAAAGAAGAATGCTATAAAAAAAGATATAGATAAAAAAATATTCCAATAGATAATTCCTTTATTTTTGTGCAGATTAGAACGTAAATTATTTATTATGTAATTAATTAATATATTAATTTATCATTAGGCTATGCCTACTTCGTTTTTACTAACCTTGTACGCGGTAGTACAACATTGAACGCATCATAACTTCAAAAATATTAATTTTAGAAAAAAAAGTTTAAATTCAAAGTTGTAGAAAATTTATCGATTTAAAAGTTTGCTTATCGGCAATTTATTATTTAAACAATTATTGGGCGAGATATCGGTAAAAAATACGGTAATAATTTTATAAATCGTAAACGGTACGTGATATGAAAAAAATTATTAAACAAAAAAGATAGGAAATTTAATTCTATATAATAAAGGTCCTTATAATTATAGGCCTCAAGTGCACGGTTACGGAGATACAGGCCTAGACCGTTTTTTTGCAAAATGGCGGCACTTTCTTTATTATGGGCAAGAGGGTCTAGCTCCTCTATTACCGGTACTTTGTGTTTTTGGTTTGGTTGTTGTTCCAGATACAAAAATTGTGATTTTGCAACAGTTGCTTCTTTTAAATTGTGAATGTTGTGAGCCTTGAATGGTGTGTACTAATCAACAAATGCGTGGAATTGAGAACAATATAAAAATAAATAATTTTGCAATAGTTCTGATTTATGATTTTTCCATTTTTATTAGCCGATAACCAAATAGTTCTCTTATATTAAAAGCTTCTTTCTAAGCATACTTTCAAATTGAATGCCAAGACCAGTCTGGACCCACACAAATGTCACTTGTCCTGCAATATAAACTTGTTTTTTGTTTTTTTCTACTACACTTTTTCTCTTTTACAGGTGACCGTAAAATTGATGTCATTCTGAAGAAACACAATGTGAAGTTTTCGGAGTGCATAAATCAGTGTCTCTGTTGTCTCTAAACGGAAGCTTTATCTTTCGACATTTCCTCCTCTAGTTTTCGAAACTAGCCGCCATTTTGAAGACCAACGACCAAGAATAAAATGGAACAGGAAGAGGATGTTGTCGATTCGGCCCTCTTTTGTAAAGCTCTTAACAATAAAAAAGTACCTTCTATTGAAGCTCTCAATAGTGAAATGCCGGGAAAAGGGCTGCATAAAGACAAAGGAAGAAAATTGTTAAAAGGGCTTCTGAATAGATTGAGAATGAGGAGATATGCTTCGGTCACAATTTCCAAGCCAGATCCTTCGTACCGAGTGGCATATCTGGGCAATGTAGTCACAGGATGGGCTAAAGGTACGTAACTCAAAAACTTTAAAGAAGCTGTCATAAAAATAACCTAGAACAACAATTTAGTAAAACCATATAAATTTTAAAAAATTAAATTTTGGGTAACTGTTCTCTCCAAGAAGAAATCCAGTGGTGCTAAATCTGGACTACGAGGTGGCCAGCTGGATTTATTCTGTCAAAATGTTCCTTTATAATATAAAAGGGCACCATTTTGTTGAAAAGAATAGAAACATCTTCAAGTAATAATGATTATGTGCTTTGTAAAATATAGTCTACCAATTGGTTTATTTTTTTAAACAGGCTTATAATATATACATTTATGTTTTTTCTATCTTCTCCTCCTTGTTCTTCATTTGTGTTCTCATCTTCTGTCTTCATTTCTCCTTCTCTTTCTTCTCCCATACCTCTTTCATCTTCCTTATCGTCTTTTTATTTTCTCTCAGTATTTCCTCTCTTTTCGCTTTTTACATAGTCTTTCTTCCTTTTCCGTCCAATACCTATTTTCTCTCTCTCTTTATTTTCTCACCTGAATCTGGTCATTATCTTTCGCACATTCTCTTCCCAGGTACACTGGGATTTCCTCTGTTCTCATAATTCCTGTTGTACCTAGATTCTTTCTCTTTGTTTTTGCTTATCTACATTCTTGTCTCATTCATCCACTTGCCTTCTATTCTTATTCTCTACTTTATTTATATTTCTCTTTCATTCATCTTTGTACTCATTTTCTTTTCTTTCTAACTTTCATTCAGTATTCTACATTTATTCTATCTTTAAACTTAGTCGTTTTTTTCCACTTTCACTGTCAGTTTGTTTCTCTTACATTCTTTTCTTACTATATACCCTGGAGTTTCTCTATCTACCCTTAGAACTTATCTCAAATACTTCTTTTGTATCCATTCTATTTCCTCTTGTTTTTTTACCATCATCTTCTTTTTATTTACATTCACTTCTAGCTTTTTCTTTCTCACATATTTTTCTAGGTTCTTCATCATTTCATCATCATCTAGAAACGCCAGGTTTCTATAATTTTTCTTTATCTCCTGCTTACACTTTTCCACTCTTTTCTTTCCTCATGTCAGTCATGTATATATAACAAGGGGCTGAGCGGGCACTCTTGTCTTACAAACTATTTACCCTCTTTCTCTCCTGATCTTATTTTGTTTTTTGTCCTTACGTATTATATCTTTTCTACTTTTCTCACCAGCCATTTGTCTCTTCTTTTTTCTCTCATACTTTTACACATTTTCTTTCTATCAAACGCTGCTCTAAAATTTATGAACAGTGCTTATAGCTTTTCTTCTTTTGTTTTTCATATTGTTCTTATGTTTACATTATCCATAGTTCCTCTTTTCGCCTGTCTGTCCCGTATCGCCCCTTTTTCCTTCATTTCTTTTCTTACCCTCTTATTTAATTTATACCCTGTGTTTATCAGAGTTATTCTTCGGTGCCTTCTTCTTTCTCAGCTTTTTTATCTTTACCTCCACCTCCTCCAACTTAACTTCTGCTCCTAATGGTGCTGTCTGTACTGGTTCTCTTGTCTCTACTTCTCTTTTTCCTTCCAGCGCAGTTTTTTTGAAGAACTTAATTTATTTATCGTGATCTCTACATTTGTTGTTTTGTTTTTTGTTCTCTTTCTGTTTATGTTTTTCTCCACATATTTCCTTCTCGCTTGCGATTTTTTAAATTCTCTTAGTAGTACTTTTGTGGCTCTTTTTTTAGTTGGTAGTATTCTTTATCCCACCATTCATTTATCTTTTTTGTTCTGTTGTTGTTTCTTCTAATATTTCTTTCAGTTTTACTTCCATCTTCTTTGTTTGTGTTATTTAATTTAATTATTACCTTCTGCTGTTCTACATTTGTTTTTCTTCTTTTTGTTATTTTCTATCTTCTATGGTTATCTTTATAGAAAGGTGGTTTGACTCTATTTTGTCTTCAATTCAAGTCTTCTACTTTCCTTCACGCTTTTTAATTTACTATTTCATAGTTTATCCTATTCTCACCCTTTTTTTTTTCTATCCATTTGATCAACTTTTTCTCGTTCACATTTTCCGTCTTATCTTTGGATTTTCTTTTCCCATTTTATCTTTCTTCTTTCACCTATTCTCCCTTTAAAATCCCCTCCCATAAGTATACATTTTTCTCTATTTTTTTTACTGTTTCCTCATTATTTTTTACTTTCTTTTTCATTTCTTTTGTATATCGTCATTATTTTTCACCACCATATGTCTATTTCGATGTTTTTCTCTTCTTTTCTCCTCTCTTGGTTTTTGTTTCTTCTTTTCTTTGCTTCTTGAAATTCCCATTGGCTTTCTGTTGGTAACCAACTCTTTATTTTTTTCCACATCATTTCTTCTATCTATGTTTCTCCTAAACTCACTTTTGTCGAATAGTTTTACGTAATTCAGAAATCTTCTTCTCTTTTTTCCTTGCATTGTTTGTTTTTGTTTTTATTCCGTTAATGTTCTCTGTTTCCATTATACATTTTTCTTTATCTTTCTCATTGTTTTTTTTTTCTTAACGACGTGTGAGGATTTTTAGAAATCACCACCATGCAAATTTGTGGTTCTTCTTTTGCTCCATCTTTGAAAATAAAGGATTGTATTCATAGCGCTTGGTGGATTATAATTTCTTCTTTGAAGTAGTGTAGCACTTTTTCCCCCACGTCAGCAGAGTTCCTAAGCAGTTATACAATAGAGCTTAGGAGAATCTTTGTTGTAAAGGAACTTTTTTTTATATATTCTTCTTTTGTTAGGAGAGAAGATCTACACTTCTTTTCTCTAGACTTTTTCCTCTACGTTAGCAGAATTCATAGCCAGCTATACAATAGAACTTAGGAGAATCTTCGTTGTAAAGGAACTTTTTTTTGATATTCTTTCTTTGTTAGGAGAGAAGATCTACAAATTCATTTCTCTACACTTTTTCCTCCACGTTAGCAGAATTCATAGGCAGCTATACAATAGAACTTAGGAGAATCTTTGTTGTAAAGGAACTTTTTTTTGATATTCTTTGTTAGAAGAGAAGATCTACATTTTCTTTTCTCTAGACTTTTTCCTCCACGTTAGCAGAATTCATAGGCAGCTATACAATAGAACTTAGGAGAATCTTTGTTGTAAAGGAACTTTTTTTTGATATTCTTTGTTAGAAGAGAAGATCTACATTTTCTTTTCTCTAGATTTTTTCCTCCACGTTAGCAGAATTCATAGACAGTTATACAATAGAGCTTAGGAGAATCTTTGTTGTAAAGGAACTTTTTTTTGATATTCTTTGTTAGAAGAGAAGATCTACATTTTCTTTTCTCTAGACTTTTTCCTCCACGTTAGCAGAATTCATAGGCAGCTATACAATAGAACTTAGGAGAATCTTCGTTGTAAAGGAACTTTTTTTTGATATTCTTTCTTTGTTAGAAGAGAAGATCTACATTTTCTTTTCTCTAGATTTTTCTCTAGACTTTTTCCTTCACGTTAGCAGAATTCATAGGCAGCTATACAATAGAACTTAGGAGAATCTTTGTTGTAAAGGAACTTTTTTTTGATATTCTTTGTTAGAAGAGAAGATCTACATTTTCTTTTCCCTAGACTTTTTCCTCCACGTTAGCAGAATTCATAGGCAGCTATACAATAGAACTTAGGAGAATCTTTGTTGTAAAGGAACTTTTTTTTGATATTCTTTGTTAGAAGAGAAGATCTACATTTTCTTTTCTCTAGACTTTTTCCTCCACGTTAGCAGAATTCATAGGCAGCTATACAATAGAACTTAGGAGAATCTTTGTTGTAAAGGAACTTTTTTTTGATATTCTTTGTTAGAAGAGAAGATCTACATTTTCTTTTCTCTAGACTTTTTCCTCCACGTTAGCAGAATTCATAGGCAGCTATACAATAGAACTTAGGAGAATCTTTGTTGTAAAGGAACTTTTTTTTTAATTTCTTCATTTTTTTGGAGAGAAGATCTCATCTGTTCTTTTGGTATCTCACACGTGTTTCATCAGTAAATGGATCAAGTGAGTACCATAATTTTCAAAATGTCTGCTAATCAGCTGTTTTACTATATTGTTCTACAAGACCTTTATAACCAGTACCGCCATGTTTCTTCATATTGTACGCCCAATTTGTTAAAATAGAGGCCATTTCTTCAATAGATGTGAATTCATTTATGATGTTGTGACTTGGAACTCTCCCGAATTCGGTGGAGAATCTAGCCCCAGGAACCGACGAATTCATCATTTTAAACAGCTACAAAAATTTGATCGAAATTCGTAGCAGTTGTTTGTTTATTTTACATTTTTATGGAAAAAATCAGTGAATTGGATAGATTCTCTTGGATTCGGTGGAGAATCCAGCCCCAGGAACCGACGAATTCATCATTTCAACCAACTACAAAAATTTGATCGAAATTTGTAGCAATTGAAGTTGTTTGTTTATTTTGTGTTTTCATGGAAAAAATTCGCCCAAATCTCGCCTTTTTGACACTTTATTTGCCAAAAATACTGCAAAAGCAGTAATTTCCCAACTTAAAAATTTGCAAAATGGGTGCGTCAATGCTTTTGACGCACTATCCAATTGGAATTTTCAGAAGAAAACAAAGAGGAGAGTTTCATAACGTTGAAAAAAGCAAAATCATCGATCAAACAAACAAATGGATGCTTTCACTGTTGCTGTCATTTTACAATCAATTCCCATTTGTTATAGAGTTATTACAAACTCAGTACGAAACAGTTTGTTGATTAACTGAGACCTTTCGGCTGCTATAAAATCCAAAACAAATCGTTTGTTTTGTTAGAAGACCTTCTGCCGTAACCTCGCGATTTCATTGGTCACGATCGACGATGATGCGTTTTAATAATAAAAAAAGTGCTGCTGCTCGTTGTACTCAATTAAAAGTAATTTAATTAATTTAAATTATAATTACTTTTAATCGATGAAAATTATGTAAACAATCGCATTGGTACTATGCTGCAAACTTTCCTTTCTACTTTCAAACAAATGAATTTTAATCGATTTTTCTTTGAGGAAATATCAATATGATATTGCAAAATGAAATTGCATTTAAATCGAATTCCAATTTCAATAATTAATTTTGTGTTAGATTGGTTCCACACATGGATACCAAAATAAAGTCCCCAACAGTAATTTGTCACACGAAACTCAAAGCTGCGCTACTAGAATGGCGATCTGTGCTATATTTGTTCTTTGACCTGCATTCGTATTTAGCTTGTTACGTGACATGTACTACCCTCTAGTGACAACCTCCTCTTTACTAATGTTGCTCTTCTGATGGCTGTTTTCTTGATTTATTTGGTGCTTTGGTGCGTTTTGGTAAGCAGGATGAGCTTGGCGTCTTTTTTTGGAATTATCTTCTACATCAAAACGTTTTTATTTTAGATGACTTTTGATACATTTTTGAGTTTTTTTGTTAAAATTGGCCGTATCTTTTGATAGCTGATTTATAATAAAATTCGCAGCATTTTGTATTTGTTGACATAATTCTTGTTGGGTATTAATTTTATGTTCTCATAAATACAAATCTAAGGGTTAAAATCGGGACGCCGAGGAGGCCAAGGAGATTCACTTCCTCGTCCTATTCATCTATGAGGAAACTCATCATTTAAATAATTTTGCGCTACTAGGGCAAAATGTGGTGGAGCGCCATCTTGCATAAACCACATATCTTTGGTTCAATGGAACTATTTCAACTCATCAAAAAGCGGAGTTTAGAAAAATTGTAAATATGAATGGTTTTTTTTTTGGTAGTTACTTTTGTTATCTTTTTTTTGTGGATTGGTATTATTGTTTCTTCTGTCCACTTCCGGAGAAACTGTTCTTCTTTCCACACTTTGTTCAACAGTTCTCTCAGTCTTCCTCTATATGTTTTTGCTGATTTTTGAATTTTTTCTACTTCCTCTCTTGTTGCGTCTTCTTTTTTTTTTTAGATTTATTTTTTGAGTTTTTTTTTTTGCTAATAGTTTTTCAAAATCGGTTAGCCAATTGTCTATTCTTATTTTGTTTTCTTTCCTGTCTCTTATCTTCTCCGATTAGATATTATTAATTTTTTGTGTGTTCACTTGCGTACGTCTGTGCTTTATTCACTATCTTATTTGATGATTCTCTTATTTTGTATTTTTTCTACTTTCTCTCTTGTTATGTCTTCTCTTTCTTCTTTTTTGTTTTTTCTAGTTTTATTTTTTTGTTCTTTTTTTTCTAATAGTTTTTCAAAATGGTTTAGCCAATTGTCTATTCTTATTTTGTTTTCTTTCCTATCTCTTATCTTCTGCGATTAGATATTATCAATTTTTTTGTGTGTTCACTCGCGTACGTCTGTGCTTTATTCACTATCTTATTTGGTGATTTTTTTATTTTGTATTTTTTCTACTTTCTTTCTTGTTATGTCTTCTCTTTCTTCCTTTTTGTTTTTTCAAGTTCTATTTTTTTGTTCTTTTCTTTCTAATAGTTTTTCAAAATGGTTTAGCCAATTGTCTATTCTTATTTTGTTTTCTTTCCTGTATCTTATCTTCTGCGATTAGATATTATCATTTTTTTTGTGTGTTCACTTGCGTACGTCTGTGCTTTATTCACTATCTTATTTAGTGATTCTTTTATTTTGTATTTTTTCTACTTTCTCTCTTGTTATGTCTTTTCTTTCTTCCTTTTTGTTTTTTCAAGTTCTATTTTTTTGTTCTTTTCTTTCTAATAGCTTTTCAAAATGGTTTAGCCAATTGTCTATTCTTATTTTGTTTTCTTTCCTATCTCTTATCTTCTGCGATTAGATATTATCAATTTTTTTGTGTGTTCACTCGCGTACGTCTGTGCTTTATTCACTATCTTATTTGGTGATTTTTTTATTTTGTATTTTTTCTACTTTCTTTCTTGTTATGTCTTCTCTTTCTTCCTTTTTGTTTTTTCAAGTTCTATTTTTTTGTTCTTTTCTTTCTAATAGTTTTTCAAAATGGTTTAGCCAATTGTCTATTCTTATTTTGTTTTCTTTCCTGTATCTTATCTTCTGCGATTAGATATTATCATTTTTTTTGTGTGTTCACTTGCGTACGTCTGTGCTTTATTCACTATCTTATTTAGTGATTCTTTTATTTTGTATTTTTTCTACTTTCTCTCTTGTTATGTCTTTTCTTTCTTCCTTTTTGTTTTTTCAAGTTCTATTTTTTTGTTCTTTTCTTTCTAATAGCTTTTCAAAATGGTTTAGCCAATTGTCTATTCTTATTTTGTTTTCTTTCCTATCTCTTATCTTCTGCGATTAGATATTATCAATTTTTTTGTGTGTTCACTCGCGTACGTCTGTGCTTTATTCACTATCTTATTTAGTGATTCTTTATTTTGTATTTTTTCTACTTTCTCTCTTGTTATGTCTTCTCTTTCTTCCTTTTTGTTTTTTCAAGTTCTATTTTTTTGTTCTTTTCTTTCTAATAGTTTTTCAAAATGGTATGGCCAATTGTTTATTCTTCATTTGTTTTCTCTTCTATCTCTTATTTTCTGCGACTAGATATTATCTAGCTTTTTGTGTGTTGACTTTTTGACTATTTTACATGTGATTGTGGGTTTTTTTTTATTCTTGGATTTAAAACGATTTTATTTATTATATTTTTATGAAATTTTTTTAACCGAGATTTGATAATGCTTAGACATTATTATTATTATTTTGTTTCGAAATAAAAATTTGCATATAGTTAATTAGAAGAAAATAAAAATAGTATTTTGTTTCGCATTTTTAGTCCAGTCGAAAGATAGATATCGAAATAGATAAAATTAAGGGCCACAATTTGTTTTAAACGGCAGGGGGGATGGTTGGAAGTCTGAATCTTGATTTTTGGGACAATCTCGCTGCTGCGGTCGCCGCCATCTTGATTTAAAGTTCATTTTTTTCGTTTTTCTGAAATAACTCATTAATTTCCAACTTTAGAGCAAAAATAATGTCATTCAAAGTTGTTGGAAATTCAATTTTCTACAAGTTTAGTTATTATTATTTTTACGATATTTATCATATTTACAGAGTTATACTATCAAATTATAAACACAATTTTTTGTCAATAAACTACATGATAAACAAAATATTTGGAAAACTTTGGGGGGATGGTTGGTACTCTAAATTTTGATTTTTGGGACAATCTCGCTACCGCGGTCGCCGCCACAATCTCGCTGCTGCGGTCGCCGCCATCTTGATTTAAAGTTCAATTTTTTGTTTTTCTGAAATAACTCATTAATTTCCAACTTTAGAGCAAAAACAATGTCATTCAAAGTTGTTGGAAATTTGATTTTCTACAAGTTTAGTCAATACTATTTTTACGCTAGGATTGATATTTACAGAGTTATACTATAAAGTTTATAAAACAATTTTTGATCAATAAACTACATGATAAACAAAATATTTGGAAAACTTTGGGGGGATGGTTGGAAGTCTAAATCTTGATTTTTGGGACAATCTCGCTGCCGCGGTCGCCGCCACAATCTCGCTCCCGCGGTCGCCGCCACAATCTCGCTTCCGCGGTTGCCGCCATCTTGATTTAAAGTTCAATTTTTTCGTTTTTCTGAAATAACTCATTAATTTACAACTTTAGAGCAAAAATAATGTCATTTAAAGTTGTGGGAAATTCAATTTTCTACAAGTTTGCTCATCAACATTTTTACCCTAAGATCAATATTTGGAGAGTTATACTATCAAATTTATAAAACAATTTTTTGTCAATAAACTACATAATAAACAAAGTATTTGGAAAACTTTGGGGGGGATGGTTGGAAGTTTAAATCTCGGTTTTTGGGACAATCTCACCGCCGCGGTCGCCGCCATCTTGATTTAAAGTTCAATTTTTTCGTTTTTCTGAAATAACTCATTAATTTACAACTTTAGAGCAAAAATAATGTCATTCAAAGTTGTGGGAAATTCAATTTTCTACAAGTTTGCTCATCAACATTTTTACCCTAAAATCAATATTTGGAGAGTTATACTATCAAATTTATAAAACAATTTTTTATCAATAAACTACATAATAAACAAAATATTTGAAAAACTTTGGGGGGGATGGTTGGAAGTCTAAATCTCGATTTTCGGGACAATCTCGCTGCTGCGGTCGCCGCCATCTTGATTTAAAGTTCATTTTTTTCGTTTTTCTGAAATAACTCATTAATTTACAACTTTAGAGCAAAAATAATGTCATTCAAAGTTGTTGGAAATTAAATTTTCTACAAGTTTGCTCATCAACATTTTTACCCTAAAATCAATATTTGGAGAGTTATACTATCAAATTTATAAAACAATTTTTTGTCAATAAACTACATAATAAACAAAATATTTGGAAAACTTTGGGGGGGATGGTTGGAAGTCTAAATCTCGATTTTCGGGACAATCTCGCTGCTGCGGTCGCCGCCATCTTGATTTAAAGTTCAATTTTTTCGTTTTTGTGAAATAACTCATTAATTTACAACTTTAGAGCAAAAATAATGTTTTTTAAAGTTGTTGGAAATTTGATTTTCTACAAGTTTGGTCATTAACATTTTTACCCTAGGATCAATATTTGCAGAGTTACAAAATAATGTTACAATTTTTTTTCTATAAATAAAAAAATAGTATAACTTTGCAAATATTGATCCTAGCGGAAAAATGATGATGACTAAACTTGTAGGAAATTAAATTTCCTACAATTTTGCATATCACCATTTTTGCTCTAAAATTGTAAACTATCGAGTTATTCCAGAAAAACAAAAAATTGAACGACAAATAAAGATGGCGCCGGCGGAATTGTCCATTTAGCGGCCCCTAATTTTTTCTATTTTTGTGTCGTATCTCGACTGGAGTATTTAATGTGTTTTCTAGTTGATTGAACTATGATAACCACAACAATTACGTGCAAAAGAGGAAGGAAACTGAAAACGCATTCAAGGATGAAACGGTTTGACGTTGTCACGTCATGGCAGGAAGTTCACATTATTTTTTTTTCTCTTCAACTTCAATGTGTTGTAGTAATCTTGCTTTGCTGAAGTGTTCGCCAAGTTGATTTATTTCATGGTTCGAAATCACCTCGTAATAATATGCGTAAAATGTCAATTTCCGCATTCGAAACGGTTGATTTACTTGTCACCCTCGTTCGGTAAGTAGATTGTCCGTTTTTAGCGCGGCAAAGCCAAAAGGAGGTGTTGACCCAATTGTTTAAGAGCTGTACAGTGTACACCGACAGTTTCTCTTTGAGTATGTGTTGTTCCACTTTGCGCTGCTTTTTTTTTTTCATTTAATCAACACGGCGCAAAAAAAAACAACGATGACTGTAGAGCGTGTAATAATTTATTAATTACAGTGAACCATTAGTTTAGAATCATTTATTTCTTCCTGCTTTCTTGCTCTCAGGCCATTACATCCGCTAGAAGCAGTCAGAGTCTTCTTATGTAAAAAAAAATAATTTGTTTATTAAATATTAATCAATTATATTTGCATTTTCGAGCAATAAATAATGGCTCTTGTCGAATATTGGGGCCTTGCGGAAAAGGTATAATTTTGTCAATTTTTTTTGCTTTTGAATATTCAATGCCGTCTGACACACTAACATCTTTTAATAAATTCATTCGTCTCGGAATGATGAAAACGATTAAAAAAAATATTTGGACATGTCTCTATACATTTTGAAAATAATCTAAATTTCTTATTAAAGAATTCATTGAAAATTCTAAAAAATTCTTAAAATTATTTAAAAAAACCTTAAAAAATATTTTAAAAAGGTTAAAACAATATTTAGAGACGTTTAAAAATTTTTAAATTGAAATTTTTTGAAAATAATTAAATTTTTTATTAAAAATTTTTTTTAATTATTTCAAAATTTATATTATTTTCACTTTTAGTAATTTTAAAAAGTATTAATAGATTTTTTAAAATTACATATAAAAAGAAGTTTAATTAAATTTTTTAACAATTATTAAAAAATTCTTTGAAAATTCTAAAAAATTCTTAAAATTATTAAAAAAATAAAAAAAAATTTCAACATATATTTTAAAAGAGTTAAAACACATTTTAAAGACATTTAAAAATGTTTAAATCGAAAATTATTGAAAATAATCTAAATTTTTTTAAATTATTTTAAAATTTATATTATTTTCACTTTTAGTAATTTTAAAAAGTATCAATAGATTTTTTAAAATTATATATAAAAAGAAGTTTAATTAATTTTTTTTTAAATTATTAAAAAAATTTTTGAAAATACTAAAAAATTCTTAAAATTATTAAAAAAATAAAAAAAAAAATTTCAACATATATTTTAAAAAAGTTAAAACATTTTAAAGACGTTGAAAAATTTTTAAATCGAGAATTATTGAAAATAATCTAAATTTTTTTTAAATTATTTTAAAATTTATATTATTTTCACTTTTAGTAATTTTAAAAAGTACCAATAGATTTTTTAAAATTATATATAAAAAGAAGTTTAAATAAATTTTTTAAAAATTATTAAAAAAATGTTTGAAAATACTAAAAAATTCTTAAAATTATTAAAAAAATAAAAAAAAATTTCAACATATATTTTAAAAAAGTTAAAACACATTTTAAAGACGTTTAAAAATTTTTAAATTGAAAATTATTGAAAATAATCTAAATTTTTTTAAATTATTTTAAAATTTATATTATTTTCACTTTTAGTAATTTTAAAAAGTACCAAAAGATTTTTTTTAAATTATATATAAAAAGAAGTTTAATTAATTTTTTTAAAAATTATTATAAAAATGTTTGAAAATACTAAAAAATTCTTAAAATTATTAAAAAAATTAAAAAAAAATTTCAACATATATTTTAAAAAAGTTAAAACATTTTAAAGACGTTTAAAAATGTTTAAATCGAAAATTATTGAAAATAATCTAAATTTTTTTTAAATTGTTTTAAAATTTATATTATTTTCACTTTTAGTAATTTTAAAAAGTACCAAAAGATTTTTTTTAAATTATATATTAAAAGAAGTTTAATTAAATTTTTTTAAAATTATTAAAAAAAATTTTGAAAATACTAAAAAATTCTTAAAATTATTAAAAAAAAATCTCAACATATATTTTAAAAAAGTTAAAACACATTTTAAAGACGTTTAAAATATTTTAAATCGAAAATTATTGAAAATAATCTAAATTTTTTTAAATTATTTTAAAATTTATATTATTTTCACTTTTAGTAATTTTAAAAAGTATCAATAGATTTTTTAAAATTATATATTAAAAGAAGTTTAATTAAATTTTTTAAAAATTATTAAAAAAATGTTTGAAAATACTAAAAAATTCTTAAAATTATTAAAAAAATTAAAAAAAAATTTCAACATATATTTTAAAAAAGTTAAAACACATTTTAAAGACGTTTAAAAACTTTTAAATCGAAAATTGTTGAAAATAATCTAATTTTTTTTAAAATTATTTTAAAATTTATATTATTTTCACTTTAAGTAATTTTAAAAAGTACCAATAGATTTTTTAAAATTATAAATAAAAAGAAGTTTAATTAAATTTTTTAAAAATTATTAAAAAAATGTTTGAAAATACTAAAAAATTCTTAAAATTATTAAAAAAATAAAAAAAAATTTCAACATATATTTTAAAAAAGTTAAAACACATTTTAAAGACGTTTAAAAATTTTTAAATCGAAAATTATTGAAAATAATCTAAATTTTTTTTAAATTATTTTAAAATTTATATTGTTTTCACTTTTAGTAATTTTAAAATGTACCAATAGATTTTTTAAAATTATAAATAAAAAGAAGTTTAATTAAATTTTTTAAAAATTATTAAAAAAATGTTTGAAAATACTAAAAAATTGTTAAAATTATTAAAAAAATAAAAAAAAATTTCAACATATATTTTAAAAAAGTTAAAACACATTTTAAAAACTTTTAAATCGAAAATTATTGAAAATAATCTAAATTTTTTTTAAATTATTTTAAAATTTATATTATTTTCACTTTTAGTAATTTTAAAAAGTACCAATAGATTTTTTAAAATTATATATTAAAAGAAGTTTAATTAAATTTTTTAAAAATTATTAAAAAAATGTTTGAAAATACTAAAAAATTCTTAAAATTATTAAAAAAATTAAAAAAAAATCTCAACATATATTTTAAAAAAGTTAAAACACATTTTAAAGACGTTTAAAATATTTTAAATCGAAAATTATTGAAAATAATCTAAATTTTTTTAAATTATTTTAAAATTTATATTATTTTCACTTTTAGTAATTTTAAAAAGTATCAATAGATTTTTTAAAATTATATATTAAAAGAAGTTTAATTAAATTTTTTAAAAATTATTAAAAAAATTTTTGAAAATACTAAAAAATTCTTAAAATTATTAAAAAAATTAAAAAAAAATTTCAACATATATTTTAAAAAAGTTAAAACACATTTTAAAGACGTTTAAAAACTTTTAAATCGAAAATTGTTGAAAATAATCTAATTTTTTTTAAAATTATTTTAAAATTTATATTATTTTCACTTTAAGTAATTTTAAAAAGTACCAGTAGATTTTTTAAAATTATAAATAAAAAGAAGTTTAATTAAATTTTTTAAAAATTATTAAAAAAATGTTTGAAAATACTAAAAAATTGTTAAAATTATTAAAAAAATAAAAAAAAATTTCAACATATATTTTAAAAAAGTTAAAACACATTTTAAAGACGTTTAAAAATTTTAAAAATCGAAAATTATTGAAAATAATCTAAATTTTTTTTAAATTATTTTAAAATTTATATTGTTTTCACTTTTAGTAATTTTAAAATGTACCAATAGATTTTTTAAAATTATAAATAAAAAGAAGTTTAATTAAATTTTTTAAAAATTATTAAAAAAATGTTTGAAAATACTAAAAAATTGTTAAAATTATTAAAAAAATAAAAAAAAATTTCAACATATATTTTAAAAAAGTTAAAACACATTTTAAAAACTTTTAAATCGAAAATTATTGAAAATAATCTAAATTTTTTTTAAATTATTTTAAAATTTATATTATTTTCACTTTTAGTAATTTTAAAAAGTACCAATAGATTTTTTAAAATTATATATTAAAAGAAGTTTAATTAAATTTTTTAAAAATTATTAAAAAAATGTTTGAAAATACTAAAAAATTCTTAAAATTATTAAAAAAATTAAAAAAAAATCTCAACATATATTTTAAAAAAGTTAAAACACATTTTAAAGACGTTTAAAATATTTTAAATCGAAAATTATTGAAAATAATCTAAATTTTTTTAAATTATTTTAAAATTTATATTATTTTCACTTTTAGTAATTTTAAAAAGTATCAATAGATTTTTTAAAATTATATATTAAAAGAAGTTTAATTAAATTTTTTAAAAATTATTTAAAAAATTTTTGAAAATACTAAAAAATTCTTAAAATTATTAAAAAAATTAAAAAAAAATTTCAACATATATTTTAAAAAAGTTTAACACATTTTAAAGACGTTTAAAAACTTTTAAATCGAAAATTGTTGAAAATAATCTAATTTTTTTTTAAATTATTTTAAAATTTATATTATTTTCACTTTAAGTAATTTTAAAAAGTACCAGTAGATTTTTTAAAATTATAAATAAAAAGAAGTTTAATTAAATTTTTTAAAAATTATTAAAAAAATGTTTGAAAATACTAAAAAATTGTTAAAATTATTAAAAAAATAAAAAAAAATTTCAACATATATTTTAAAAAAGTTAAAACACATTTTAAAGACGTTTAAAAATTTTAAAAATCGAAAATTATTGAAAATAATCTAAATTTTTTTTAAATTATTTTAAAATTTATATTGTTTTCACTTTTAGTAATTTTAAAATGTACCAATAGATTTTTTAAAATTATAAATAAAAAGAAGTTTAATTAAATTTTTTAAAAATTATTAAAAAAATGTTTGAAAATACTAAAAAATTGTTAAAATTATTAAAAAAATAAAAAAAAATTTCAACATATATTTTAAAAAAGTTAAAACACATTTTAAAAACTTTTAAATCGAAAATTATTGAAAATAATCTAAATTTTTTTTAAATTATTTTAAAATTTATATTATTTTCACTTTTAGTAATTTTAAAAAGTACCAATAGATTTTTTAAAATTATATATAAAAAGAAGTTTAATTAAATTTTTTAAAAATTATTAAAAAAATGTTTGAAAATACTAAAAAATTCTTAAAATTATTAAAAAAATTAAAAAAAATTTCAACATATATTTTAAAAAAGTTAAAACATTTTAAAGACGTTTAAAAACTTTTAAATCGAAAATTATTGAAAATAATCTAAATTTTTTTAAATTATTTTAAAATTTATATTATTTTCACTTTTAGTAATTTTAAAAAGTATCAATAGATTTTTTAAAATTATATATAAAAAGAAGTTCAATTAA
This sequence comes from Lagria hirta, assembly GCA_947359425.1. NCBI lineage: Eukaryota > Metazoa > Arthropoda > Insecta > Coleoptera > Tenebrionidae > Lagria > Lagria hirta. The sequence goes on from OX375794.1 coordinate 2,854,116, forward strand.
ATTTTTTAAAAATTATTAAAAAAATGTTTGAAAATACTAAAATATTTTTAAAATTATTAAGAAAATTTAAAAAAAAATTCAACATATATTTTAAAAAACTTAAAACACATTTTAAAGACGTTTAAAAATTTTTAAATCGAAAATTATTGAAAATATCAATAGATTTTTTAAAATTATATATAAAAAGAAGTTTAATTACATTTTTTAAAAATTATTAAAAAAATTTTTGAAAATACTAAAAAACTCTTAAGGTAAAACAAATTTTAAAGACGTTAAAACAATTTTAAATTGAACATTATTGAAAATAATCTTTATTTCTTATTAAAAAACTTTTAAACCATTTCAAAACATTAAAATATATTTTCCAATTTTATGTCTATTCTAAATCATTTTTAGTAATTTTAAAAAGTATTAATAAAATTTTAAAAATTATATATAAAGAGAAGTTCGATTAAATTTTTTAAAAATTTTTGTAAAACTCTTAAAATTATTTAAAAAATTAAAAAAACTTAAAAAATATTTTAAACACGTTTAAAAAATTTTTAAAGACGTTTTAACATTTTTAAATTGAAAATAAACTAAATTTATTATTAAAAATTTTTTAAACCATTTCAAAACATTCAAATATTTTTTCTAACTAGTTTATAGTAATTTATTTTCACTTTTAGTAATTTTAAAAAGTATTAATAAATTTTTAAAAATTATATACAAAAAGTTCAATTAAATTTTTTGAATATTATTAAAAAATTGTTTGAAAATTCTAAAAAATTCTTAGAATTATTTAAAAAATTAAAAAAAAAACCTTAAAAAATATTGTAAAAAGGTTAAAACAATTTTTAGAGACGTTTAAAAATTTTTAAATTGAAAATTATTGAAAATAATCTAAATTTCTTATTAAATTTTTTTTTAAACCATTTCAAAACATTCAAATATTTTTTCTAACTAGTTTATAGTAATTTATTTTCACTTTTAGTAATTTTAAAACGTATTAACAAATTTTAAAAATTAAATATGAAAAGTTTAATTAAATTTTTTTTAAAATTCTTTAAAAATTCTTAAAAATTTTTAAAATTATTTAAAAAAAACCTTAAAAAGGTTAAAACAAATCTGTGCTAATTATTATAAATTATAATAATGTTGAAAATTGGATACAAATAACTGTCAAATTGGTATATAGATAAACGTCAGATTAGGGAAAGGAAACTTCACCAAACAACAATTTATTTTGTATTTTGTCGTTGAAAAAAATTATTTTTTTCCTCGGTGTATGTGGGAAAAGCCATTTTCTCCCCTCAAACGACATTTTGAAAATGTTACTTTTCCTCTCTAGAAGCTTTTTTCTACTTTTCCCTCCCTCTCAAAAATTTTCTCATCTTTAATTGTAAGAAACATTTTTACAGATCCACTTATCAAATTATTTTTTATTATGATTTCGATTTTTTGCAAAAATATGCCAAAATCTTTGAATATTTTTTGCCTTTATAGTTACCGCCTTTGAGTTGGCTGCCACTTAAGCAGGAGTGATTTGGCCTTTCTTAATCTGCTTAATTGTTACTGCAGTAATTTTACAAATTTTGGTTTAAAAGACATTACTGAATGACATTACTTGAATTTGAAACGAAAATTAAAATTCCCTGCTTGTAAGTAGGTTTGTAGGCTGTTGTAAACAAATAATTGTTGTTATTCTGTTTAATTGTCATTACAATTCAAAAAACGAAATGGAAAGCTGTCAGATAACTGCCTGAAAAGAAGTAAAAGTAAAGCAAATCAGGCGTAATACGATAGATGTATTGAAATTTTCACATTTCTTATTATTCAACAAAACAAACATTTAATAGAAAGTTGATGAAATTGAACAGATGACAAAATAATCACGTCATACAAAATTCCAGTTACGATCTCTTCTCATATTATGGAGAATCAATTTTCTCCGATCAGCCTCAAATGAATTGTTTTTTAAACAAACGCAGTAACCTTAACAACACCAAAATTGCTAATTTTCCATACACAACACTAAAATTTGAATAGACACAACTTTTAGTTGATTTCCTTTAAGGAATACTAAATATTACCAAAATAGCTAACTTTCTACACAACAGTAGAATTTGCATGGACACAACTTTTAGTCGATTTCCTTTGAGGAATACTAAATATTTGTTTATAATTATTATACTTTATTAGTGAATTCAGTCTACGACGAATTTTTAAACTGTTTATTTGTTTCTTTTACGCAAATGCAAATTTTATTTTTTGTTTGTTCCAGTTATGTTGCATAAAATTTATAAAAACAATGCTATTTCTCAGTCATCTCTCTCAGCTGTGAAGGTTAACTCTCGATTTCCTCGAAATACCTACGTCGGTACTAAATTTGTTATTTAAAGCATTCATAAATAAATTATGCTACACATTTTTTTGTAAATTGCTTCATTGTTTCTTAAATTAATCATGGTTTTGATTATTGCTTTGAGTACCTCACTTCCTCCTTGCATAACAACACCGTCTGTGGGACCTCTTCTTCAGTTATCGTTCGCATTTTTTCATATCCTTTGGCTGATGCTTCTGTTAAACTCTGGTTTCTATACAGTTTGATGTAAAAGTCCTCGACATTTTTTAATATTTCTTCTCTGTTGATTGTTATTTGTCTTCTTTCATTCTCTAATTTAGTTATTTTGTCTTTTCCCCCACTTAATCTGTTGTGTTGTATTTTTTTGTTTTTATTCTTTTCTATAACTCTACTCATCCATCTATAAAAATGATCAATCTAAGATTGATCATTTTTATTAAAACTAGATCAAAGAATGGGAGGCAATACATTTCCTGCCACTGTCGCAACTTTATTGTTTTTGATTGAAAATCTCAGGTGCGGTAATTGTTTTTAAATACAAATAAGTATTGCTTTAATGCAAATAGGATCTAACAAAGATACTGCAATAATTAGGAAATCGTCAACAAAAACTAGAAAGATTTTAATACTGACCATTGACATTAGATTGACGATATGTCCAATTTCGTCAAAAAAACAATTTTTTTGCACGTAGGAAACCAATGAGCAGCGTGATAAAATAAAATGTATAAAAAATAAAGCAGGCATTTGATAGATCATTGTTAGACCTATTAGTAACAAAATTTTTAGAAAATATTCACTTTTGTGACTTGACAATCAAACAATATCTATAACTTTATTTTTTCAAATGGTAACTTTTTTTTTTGGCATTGTTTATGCTTATTTTGAGTCTTTTTTGAGTTACTATTTGTCAATTTTTGGCAAAACATAATACAATTTCGTTTGGTCTCAAAAAATTAACATTTTTTATCAACGTTGACTTGTCAATAATTTAATTTTTTCTATTTTTCTATTTTTTTTAGAGTTTAAGAACGATAACGATTGATATTGAACTAATAAACAGCTTAAAGATGAATTTATAAAATTTCAAAAAATAAAGATAATTTAAAGAAAATGTTTTTATATAAAAAAAAAAATTACAAATTTGTACAAAAATTAAAGAAAAAAATCTTCTTTTTTGCAATTCTTCTTATTATTATAGTTTAAGAATGATAATGATTGATATTGAGCCAATAGAAATCTTAAAGATTCAAATATAAAATGCAAAAAATAGAGATAATTTAAAGAAAATGCCTTTTTATCACAAAATAATGCCTCATTTGTTCAAAAATTGAACAAAAATATCTTTTTTCTTCTATTTCTTCTTATTAAAATAGTTTAAAAATGATAACGATTGAAATTGAGCCAATAAATAGCTTAAAAATTAATATATAAAATGTAAAAAATAGAGATAATTTAAAGAAAATGCCTTTTTATCACAAAATAATGACTCCTTTGTACAAAAATTATAGAAAAACGTCTTCTTTTTTTATTTTTTCTTATTATTATAGAGCAAAAATTATAACAATTGATATTGAGCCAATAGAGAGCTTAAAGATTCATTTATAAAATGCAAAAAAATAGAGATAATATAAAGAAAATGCTTTTTTGTCACAAAAAAATAACTCATTTGTACAAAATTTAAAGAAAAACGTCTTTTTTTCCTTATTTTTTTTTATTATGATAGTTTAAGTATGATAATGATTGATATTGAGCCAATAGAAAGCTTAAAGATTCATATATAAAATGCAAAAATATAAATAATTTAAAGGAAATTTCTTTTTACAAAATAATGACTCATTTGTACAAAAATTAAAGAAAAAAGTCTTCTTTTTTTTATTTCTTCTTATTATTATAGCTTAAGAATGATAATGATTGATATTGAGGCAATAGAAATCTTAAAAATTGATATATAAAATGTAAAAAATAAAAATAATTTAAAGAAAATGCTTTTTTATCACAAAATAATTTCTCATTTGCACAAAAATTAAAAAAAAAGTCTTCTTTTTTCTATTTCTTTTATTTTTAGAGCTTAAAAATAATAACGATTGATATTGAACTAATAAAGAACTTAAAGATTAATTTATAAAATTTCAAAAAATAAAGATAATTTAAAGAAAATGTCTTTATATAAAAAAATAATGACTCATTTGTACAAAAATTGAAGAAAAACGTTTTTATTCCATTTTTTTAATTATTATGATTTAAGAATGATAATGATTGATATTGAGCCAATAGAGAGCTTAAAGATTCAAATTTAAAGTGCAAAAAAAATACAATTTGAAGAAAACGCTTTTTTATCATAAAATAATGACTCATTTGTACAAAAATTAAAAAAAAAAGTCATTTTTCTTTTATTTCTTCTTATTATTATAGTTTAAGAATGATAATGATTGATATTGAGCCAAAAGAGATTTTAAAGATAGATAATTTAAAGAAAATCTCTTTTTATCCCAAAATAAAGACTCATTTTTACAAAAATTATAGAAAAAAGTCTTTTTATTTCAATTTCTTCTTATTATTATAGGTTAAGAATGATAATTATTGATATTGCGCTAATAGAGACCTTAAAGATTGATATATAAAATGCAAAAAATAGAGATAATTTAAAGAAAATGCTTTTTATCACAAAATAATGACACATTTTTACCAAAATTGAAGAAAAAAATCTTTTTTCTTCTATTTCTTCTTATTATAATAGTTTAAAAATGATAAGGATTGATATTGAGCCAATAAACAGCTTGAAAATTAATATATAAAATGTAAAAAATAGAGATAATTTGAAGAAAATGCTTTTTTTATCACAAAATAATGACTCATTTGTACAAAAATTGAAGAAAAAAGTCTTTTTTTTCTTTTTTATTTCTTTTTTTTATTATAGTTTGAGAATGATAATGATTGATATTGAGCCAATAGAGATCTTAAAGATTGATATATAAAATGCAAAAAATAGAGATAATTTAAAGAAAATGCTTTTTATCACAAAATAATGACACATTTTTACCAAAATTGAAGAAAAAAATCTTTTTTCTTCTATTTCTTTTTATTATAATAGTTTAAAAATGATAAAGATTGATATTGAGCCAATAAATAACTTGAAAATTAATATATAAAATGTAAAAAATAGAGATAATTTGAAGAAAATGCTTTTTTTTATCACAAAATAATGACTCATTTGTACAAAAATTGAAGAAAAAAGTCTTTTTTTTCTTTTTTATTTCTTTTTTTTATTATAGTTTGAGAATGATAATGATTGATATTGAGCCAATAGAAAACTTAAAGATTCATATATGAAATGCAAAAAATAGAGGTAATTTAAAGAAAATGCCTTTTTTTTACAAAATAATGACTCATTTGTACAAAAATTAAAGAAAAAAAATTTTTTTTTTTTCTTATTATTATAGTAAGTTCAAGAATGATAATGATTGATATTGAGCCAATAGAGATCTTAAATATGATATTTACATCTGTGATAGAAAGATATACACTTAACACACATTAGGTCAAAGCAACAAATCAATCAAAACGATAAATCACTTATATTCAATTGTTTTTTTGCGCAAAACGACCTAATTTGTTCTGAATGAATTTTGAAAAAATTTGCACAAACTGTAGGCACTTTCCTCAAAATGAATTGAATACATAATTATTTGTATTTGCCTGTGTAGGCTGCTGAAGGAGTCATACGTGCTCAGATATAGACATCAAATAGGAAAAAAAAAATATTTTATTCACATTTTTTTAACAGAAACAAAAGAATAATTATTAGCTTCAGCTGTTTTGTTTAATTTTAATTAAAGATAGTATACAAATGTCAAAAAAACATTATTTATATAGTATCTCCCCGCATTGAGTTCAAAATTAATTATTAATTTTTCAAAAAAAAAAAACAAAAGAATAACATTTTTTGCTATATTCAAATCTTCAATATTATCAAAATTACGTTCAAAATGGCATATAAGTCAAGAAGAATTTAAGAAAATTAAAAATAAATTTAAGAAATTTGAAAAAAATTATGTTCTCTTTTTGTCGTTGTTTTTTTTTCTTGCATTTCTTGTATTTTTTTGCTATTTTTATTGTGTTTTTTTTTCTATTGTACATTTTCCTGTGTCTTCCATATTGTTTTTCTTTCCTCGCTATTTTTTTCTCAAAAAACCTACAGTTTTTGGTCTTTTTCATTTCTTTTTTGTATTTTTTCTTCTAAGAATTTCTTTCCATATCCAACCTTTGCAAATCTTTATCTAAGAAGATATTCTTAGTTTTGGTTTTACTCTGTTTTTTTTATACGTCATAGCTTATTTTTTCGCTTCTAAGTCTTAAAGTTTCACTTACACTTTTTTCTTATGTTTTTTTATTCCTGTTTTTACTACTTCTTTTATTTCTTTTTTAATTTCTTCTCTTCTCTCTTCCTACGTCAATTCCAATTATTACTATATTGTTTTTCTTTTCTTCTATTTCTGTTTCTTTTTCCAAATATTCCATTTTCTCTAACATTTATTTTTTTCTCACTCTCATCTTCTTTTTTTATTTTTAAACTCTTTTTTTATCATTTCTATTTCTTTTTTAAATTTTTTATTTTCTTGTCTTAGAACAGCTTAATCATTTCGATTAATGTGTCTAGTTTCTTTACAACTTTGTTTTTAATTGATTTTGGCTTCTTTCGGTGATCTTAATATTTTTTTACTGCTTGCAAAGACTTTTTCTAGCTTTACTTCTTCTTCTGTCTTTATTCTTTTGTTTGATTCTTCTCCTGCACTTGTTTTTTCTCCCAGATTGTGTGCTTTTTGTGTTCCTTTTTCCGTAGATTACTTCAGCTTCAATTCAATATTTAGTCAGATTATATCAATCATAAATAGGCAGAATAGCTCTTGTTAACTGATTTAGAACCGTTCTTGTTGACTTCTTATCTTGATTGGTCGTTTTATTTTGAAGTTTGGAAGCATTAAGTGGAGTATGCAATATAGCCGTTCTTATTGGCCGAAACAGTGCAATGCCAAGAAGGAGGAGTTTAATATATGAGACAAGCGTTTTCATTCGCTCATCACACAATTCGTTTTCATTGGCGGTAATACCTCATTTCTAGCTTCAGTTTTTTGCTGAGTTTAATAACCAAATAACTTTAAATTTATCCATTTCTACTTCAAAAATTTTCAAATAATTAATTTAATTGTCAAATTAGCACATAGGTCGTATTTGCTAAAAAAAACGAATAATATTACAAAAAAAGAAAAATTTGCCAAACAAAATGTTTATCTTAATTTATAATATATATTAAATTTCATTTATACTCTTGTTATTTTTTTATATTATTATTCTGCTATGCTGTTCTCTGTTTTTGTTTTTTTTTTTGTGTTATTTAACAACTTATCAAAGTACTCTGCGTCTATCTGTTCAATTGTTTTCGTTGCTCTCTTATTATTTGTCCTTCCTTAGTTGTACAGGAGTTTAATATATTTCTTTTTCCTCTTACTCTTTTTATATCTTGATAAAAATTTCTAATTTTTTTGTTTTTGTAGTGCTCTGATTTTCTAAGCTTGTTAGGTCAGGTCAAGTCAGGATTTTCTAAGCTTGTTAGGTCAGGTCAGGATGTTCTAAGCTTGTTAGATCAGGTCAGGTCAGGATTTTCTAAGCTTGTTAGGTCAGGTGAGGTCAGGATTTTCTAAGCTTGTTAGGTCAGGTCAGGTCAGGATTTTGTAAGTTTGTTAGGTCAGGTCAGGATTTTGTAAGTTTGTTAGGTCAGGTCAGGATGTTCTAAGCTTGTTAGATCAAGTCAGGTCAGGATTTTCTAAGCTTGTTAGGTCAGGTGAGGTCAGGATTTTGTAAGCTTGTTAGATCAGGTCAGGTCAGGATTTTGTAAGCTTGTTAGGTCAGGTCAGGATTTTGTAAGCTTGTTAGGTCAGGTCAGGATGTTCTAAGCTTGTTAGATCAGGTCAGGTCAGGATTTTCTAAGCTTCTTAGGTCAGGTGAGGTCAGGATTTTGCAAGCTTGTTAGGTCAGGTCAGGTCAGGATTTTGTAAGCTTGTCAGGTCAGGATTTTATAAGCTTGTTAAGTCAGGTCAGGTCAGGATTTTCTAAGCTTGTCAGGTCAGGTCAGGATTTTGTAAGCTTGTTAGGTCAGGTCAGGATTTTCTAAGCTTGTTAGGTCAGGTGAGGTCAGGATTTTGTAAGCTTGTTAGGTCAGGTCAGGTCAGGATTTTGTAAGCTTGTCAGGTCAGGATTTTATAAGCTTGTTAAGTCAGGTCAGGTCAGGACTTTCTAAGCTTGTCAGGTCAGGATTTTATAAGCTTGTTAAGTCAGGTCAGGTCAGGATTTTCTAAGCTTGTCAGGTCAGGTCAGGATTTTGTAAGCTTGTTAGGTCAGGTCAGGATCTTGTAAGCTTGTTAGGTAGTATCTGACTGTTTGAATGGTCTATATTAAATATTGGTGTCAATATTATGAGAATTATGATGCTATTGACGCTTATTTTGGTCCAGACCGCGTTCAATTCAGCACCGGCATGGATGAATGGTTTATTGTTCAAGCAACGAGAAATTTGCCGCCAAATTATGGCAAAGTGATCAACTTTTTTAGGGTTTTTTTTTTTCTGGTGGCGTGGGAGATGGAGAAGCGGCAAACGCCTCTTCTTCTCCATCGTGTCTTTACCATTTTTGGAATGTCTACCTAGTTTTAGTAGAGAAGTCGCTCTTTTTCCGTATAAATGACGCTTTCGAATGCAACTGTAAACTTGCAGGAATTATTTCTTCCGTGTTGTTAATTGGAAATAAAACGCCAAGAAAGGAGGAGAATGCGTCATGTCTATGACTGTACCGCGTGATTCAAAAGTCTTTTCATACTTAAGTTATGCAAATGTTTTCATTCCTTCTTAAATGATCAATGTATTTCAAGTGTTACTTGAGGCGATTATTGTCAAGATCAAGGAATGGCTCTAATCTCATCAGAAATCAAAAATTGAAAAAAAAAATGTTTTCTCTCTTTTCTTTCAATTATCCAGCTCCAGCTGTGAGAAATCTACATTTCCTGTCAGGCGTTTTATTACCTCATTAAGCTAATTTAATATAGTGTTTTTGTTGTTTATATATTTAACAAAACAGTAAGGTAAAACTACCAATCTATTCGAGATTATACAATCAAAGTGACAGTTATTAATTTGACATCTGAACGTAATCTAACCTCACTCTTAATCTAATGAATCGATAGTTCAACACGATAATGAGATTAAATTAAAAGCACTTGTAGTGTTATAAAACAAAAACATTAATTTTCTGAAGGTACTCGTCCACAATTTTATCATCATGAATCTCCTCTCGGTATCTTTCATCAGTCAATGTTTTATTAAAAAAAAATCAACCAGCCATCAATCATGCCGCCACAAAAATTTTTTGATCTTTAAAGAAAACCATTTTAATGTCAAAAATTAAAGAAATTCAGTAGTTATTTTGACATTTGAAGCAATTGTTTCAAAAATTATTAAGCGACAAAAAAAGAGGAGGTTATCAATTCAACTGTATTTTTTTTAATTTTGTGTTACCTCGTATTTTTTTTTTTTTTTTTTGAAGAACTGATTTTGATAATTTTTTTTTTTATTTGGAAGCTGGTGCTTTCCAATTGGTCCGATTTAAATTTGATCAAGATCTGACCAGTAGTTCTTATTTATGCTTTTTTTGACATTTATTATTATAAAAATTTGTGAAAAATTAAAAAAACTATTTAATATAATTAAATAATAGTTTATTTATTTAATTAATTTAAGCAATTTGATTATTATTAATTATGTTGTTCAATGTGTTTGATAATGCATTGCAATGTCAAGGAAAATGTTCTTTTGATAATAAAATTTTTATATAAAAAACAGTATTAATTAATGAAATATTAAGAAAAAGTAGATTTTTTTTGAAAAAATTTAAAAAAATCACTAAAAAGTACTTGAATGCTTAAAAATAATCAAATTATTTGGATACTATATTAATTAATTAATTAAATATTAAGAAACAATAGATTTTTATTGAAAAAATTTAAAAAAATCACTAAAAAATACTTGAATGCTTAAAAATAATCAAATTATTTGGATACTTTATTAATGAATTAATGAATTAATTAATTAAATATTAAGAAACAGTAGATTTTTTTTGAACAAATTAAAAAAAATCACTAAAAAGTACTTGAATGCTTAAATATAATCAAATTATTTGGATACTATATTAATTAATTAATTAAATATTAAAAAACAATAGATATTTATTGAAAAAATTTAAAAAAATCACTAAAAATTACTTGAATGCTTAAAAATAATCAAATTATTTGGATACTTTATTAATGAATTAATTAATTAATTAATTAAATATTAAGAAACAGTAGATTTTTTTTGAAAAAATTTAAAAAAATCCCTAAAAAGTACTTGAATGCTTAAAAATAATCAAATTATTTGGATACTATATTAATTAATTAATTAAATATTAAGAAACAATAGATTTTTATTGAAAAAATTTTAAAAAATCACTAAAAAATACTTGAATGCTTAAAAATAATCAAATTATTTGGATACTTTATTAATGAATTAATTAATTAATTAATTAACTATTAAGAAACAGTAGATTTTTTTTGAACAAATTAAAAAAAATCACTAAAAAGTACTTGAATGCTTAAATATAATCAAATTATTTGGATACTATATTAATTAATTAATTAAATATTAAGAAACAATAGATTTTTATTGAAAAAATTTTAAAAAATCACTAAAAAATACTTGAATGCTTAAAAATAATCAAATTATTTGGATACTTTATTAATGAATTAATGAATTAATTAATTAAATATTAAGAAACAGTAGATTTTTTTTGAACAAATTAAAAAAAATCACTAAAAAGTACTTGAATGCTTAAATATAATCAAATTATTTGGATACTATATTAATTAATTAATTAAATATTAAAAAACAATAGATATTTATTGAAAAAATTTAAAAAAATCACTAAAAATTACTTGAATGCTTAAAAATAATCAAATTATTTGGATACTTTATTAATGAATTAATTAATTAATTAATTAAATATTAAGAAACAGTAGATTTTTTTTGAAAAAATTTAAAAAAATCCCTAAAAAGTACTTGAATGCTTAAAAATAATCAAATTATTTGGATACTATATTAATTAATTAATTAAATATTAAGAAACAATAGATTTTTATTGAAAAAATTTAAAAAAATCACTAAAAAATACTTGAATGCTTAAAAATAATCAAATTATTTGGATACTTTATTAATGAATTAATTAATTAATTAATTAACTATTAAGAAACAGTAGATTTTTTTTGAACAAATTAAAAAAAATCACTAAAAAGTACTTGAATGCTTAAATATAATCAAATTATTTGGATACTATATTAATTAATTAATTAAATATTAAGAAACAATAGATTTTTATTGAAAAAATTTTAAAAAATCACTAAAAAATACTTGAATGCTTAAAAATAATCAAATTATTTGGATACTTTATTAATTAATTAATTAATTAATTAATTAAATATTAAGAAACAGTAGATTTTTTTTGAACAAATTAAAAAAAATCACTAAAAAGTACTTGAATGCTTAAATATAATCAAATTATTTGGATACTATATTAATTAATTAATTAAATATTAAAAAACAATAGATTTTTATTGAAAAAATTTAAAAAAATCACTAAAAAATACTTGAATGCTTAAAAATAATCAAATTATTTGGATACTTTATTAATTAATTAATTAATTAATTAATTAAATATTAAGAAACAGTAGATTTTTTTTGAACAAATTAAAAAAAATCACTAAAAAGTACTTGAATGCTTAAATATAATCAAATTATTTGGATACTATATTAATTAATTAATTAAATATTAAGAAACAATAGATTTTTATTGAAAAAATTTAAAAAAATCACTAAAAAATACTTGAATGCTTAAAAATAATCAAATTATTTGGATACTTTATTAATGAATTAATGAATTAATTAATTAAATATTAAGAAACAGTAGATTTTTTTTGAACAAATTAAAAAAAATCACTAAAAAGTACTTGAATGCTTAAATATAATCAAATTATTTGGATACTATATTAATTAATTAATTAAATATTAAAAAACAATAGATATTTATTGAAAAAATTTAAAAAAATCACTAAAAATTACTTGAATGCTTAAAAATAATCAAATTATTTGGATACTTTATTAATGAATTAATTAATTAATTAATTAAATATTAAGAAACAGTAGATTTTTTTTGAAAAAATTTAAAAAAATCCCTAAAAAGTACTTGAATGCTTAAAAATAATCAAATTATTTGGATACTATATTAATTAATTAATTAAATATTAAGAAACAATAGATTTTTATTGAAAAAATTTAAAAAAATCACTAAAAAATACTTGAATGCTTAAAAATAATCAAATTATTTGGATACTTTATTAATGAATTAATTAATTAATTAATTAACTATTAAGAAACAGTAGATTTTTTTTGAACAAATTAAAAAAAATCACTAAAAAGTACTTGAATGCTTAAATATAATCAAATTATTTGGATACTATATTAATTAATTAATTAAATATTAAGAAACAATAGATTTTTATTGAAAAAATTTTAAAAAATCACTAAAAAATACTTGAATGCTTAAAAATAATCAAATTATTTGGATACTTTATTAATTAATTAATTAATTAATTAATTAAATATTAAGAAACAGTAGATTTTTTTTGAACAAATTAAAAAAAATCACTAAAAAGTACTTGAATGCTTAAATATAATCAAATTATTTGGATACTATATTAATTAATTAATTAAATATTAAAAAACAATAGATTTTTATTGAAAAAATTTAAAAAAATCACTAAAAAATACTTGAATGCTTAAAAATAATCAAATTATTTGGATACTTTATTAATGAATTAATGAATTAATTAATTAAATATTAAGAAACAGTAGATTTTTTTTGAACAAATTAAAAAAAATCACTAAAAAGTACTTGAATGCTTAAATATAATCAAATTATTTGGATACTATATTAATTAATTAATTAAATATTAAAAAACAATAGATATTTATTGAAAAAATTTAAAAAAATCACTAAAAATTACTTGAATGCTTAAAAATAATCAAATTATTTGGATACTTTATTAATGAATTAATTAATTAATTAATTAAATATTAAGAAACAGTAGATTTTTTTTGAAAAAATTTAAAAAAATCCCTAAAAAGTACTTGAATGCTTAAAAATAATCAAATTATTTGGATACTATATTAATTAATTAATTAAATATTAAGAAACAATAGATTTTTATTGAAAAAATTTAAAAAAATCACTAAAAAATACTTGAATGCTTAAAAATAATCAAATTATTTGGATACTTTATTAATGAATTAATTAATTAATTAATTAACTATTAAGAAACAGTAGATTTTTTTTGAACAAATTAAAAAAAATCACTAAAAAGTACTTGAATGCTTAAATATAATCAAATTATTTGGATACTATATTAATTAATTAATTAAATATTAAGAAACAATAGATTTTTATTGAAAAAATTTTAAAAAATCACTAAAAAATACTTGAATGCTTGAAAATAATCAAATGATTTGGATACTATATTAATTAATTAATTAATTAAATATTAAGAAACAGTAGATTTTTTTTGAAAAAATATAAAAAAATCACTAAAAAGTACTTGAATGCTTAAAAATAATCAAATTATTTGGATACTATATTAATTAATTAATTAAATATTAAGAAACAATAGATTTTTATTGAAAAAATTTAAAAAAATCACTAAAAAATACTTGAATGCTTAAAAATAATCAAATTATTTGGATACTTTATTAATGAATTAATTAATTAATTAATTAAATATTAAGAAACAGTAGATTTTTTTTGAAAAAATATAAAAAATGCACTAAAAAGTACTTGAATGCTTAAAAATAATCAAATTATTTGGATACTATATTAATTAATTAATTAATTAAATATTAAGAAACAGTAGATTTTTTTTGAAAAAATATAAAAAAATCACTAAAAAGTACTTGAATGCTTGAAAATAATCAAATGATTTGGATACTATATTAATTAATTAATTAATTAAATATTAAGAAACAGTAGATTTTTTTTGAAAAAATATAAAAAAATCACTAAAAAGTACTTGAATGCTTAAAAATAATCAAATTATTTGGATACTTTATTAATTAATTAATTAATTTAATATTAAGAAACAGTAGATTTTTTAAAAAAAAAATCAACCAGCCATCAACCCGGTGGTCGTTAAACAAGATGTCGCCACAAGAATGTTCTGTTCTTGTGGGAAAACCATTTTAAATTCAAAAATTAAAGAAATTTAGTAGTTTTTTTGACATTTGAAGCAATTGTTTCAAAAATTATTAAGCGACTTCAAAAAAAGAGGAGGTTTCAACTGTATTTTTTTTAATTTTGTGTGTTACATCGCTTTTTTTTTTTTTTAAGAACCGATTTTGGTAATTTTTGTTTTATTTGGAAAATGATGCTCTCCAATTATTCTTATTTATGCTTTTTTTGACACTTATTATTATAAAAATTTGTCAAAATTAAAAAAAACTAGTTAATAATTTTTAATTAAATAATAGTTTACTTATTTAATTAATTTAATTAAGCAATTTGATTATTATTAATTATGTTGTTCAATGTGTTTGATAATGCATTGCAATGTCAAGGAAAATGTTCTTTTGATATAAATAAAACAATAAAATATAAAATATTTATATATATATTTATGATAAAATTTTCATATAAAATAATATTAATTAATTAAATATTAAGAAACAGTAATTTTTTTTGAAAAAATTTAAAAAATGCACTAAAAACTATAAAATAATAAATCAAGGTAGGTTTATATATATATATATATATATGTGTTCCTCTTACCTTTTAGACTAATTTATATATACTAATGTATGTCTTGATATTACCTATATATAAATATGTTACTTTAATATTAAAACAATAAATCTGTCAAATAAGATGACAAGTAACTGACAGAAAACAAAAGAGTTGGAACCGTCATATTAAAGAATCAGTTTGTTCAACATAAAAATTTTTTTAGTTATTTCTGTCGCAACAAGATTGTGTGGAAAATAAGTATAAATTTTAGACTAAATAATGGCAATATACCAGTTTGATTTTTACAAGCTGTTTATATGTACCAGCGGCTTCGCACGGGAGTCCCACCGGCTCGTCGATGTGCTTTTGTTTTTAATCAGTGATAATGTAGCTTTTGTTTTTGAAACATTTGAATTTCGTCAACTTTTTATTGTCTCCATTCAAAGAAAGCGTGTTTTGCTAATGGAAAATTTATTTTTAGGAAATGGCATTTCCATGTATGGCGTATTTTTGTACTTAGAATGGTTTTTGTTAGCGGTGAAAAGGAAGCTTACGTATTTATTTAAGCTTATTGTCACGCACAAGAATGCGTTTGCATTGTCTACTAACACAACAATCACATTCTAATTAACCAATTACGTTTGATAAATGAACCGGTATTTCCCGATAACTAAGAATGTTTTTTTTCATTTTAATAATATGCATAAATATTAATAATAAATGGCTTCAATTAGGGACAAACCTGAAAAAAAAATTACCAATCTAATTAACGAATTACGTAGAAAAACCAAAGGAAATGGTATTTCCCGATAAATATATATTTTTAAATAATATAAGCGGCTTTAAATAAGGACAAGGCTAAAAATTTAAAAATATCTATTATAGCACTAGTGCTCTAATAGATGTTAGTAGTTTTTAGAGGTTGATGTTGGTATACATAGCTGTCAAAAAAATTACTACGTCAATGTCATCATAGCTTTTTCAACATACGGATTATAACTGTTATACCTTTGAAAGAAAATTTCTATTAAACCTAAATTGTTTTGAAAAGGGGTTAGTGGTTCAAATGAGAGACATACTGGCTCCAAACATAGAAATCAACCCTTATAATCAAGTTCTTATTTGAAGAATTTTTATTAATTAACTTATTGAAGAGCAGATCATCAGACATTTTTAAATATTTGTTTAAATCAATTTAAAATATATATTTGGATATTGGAATGCTTTGTGTTTCCTGTTTGGTATTGTATGTGACATGTTTACAATTCTAAAAATTTATTTACAAAGTGTGACACACCTGAATTAACTACTAGATTTATAAATAATAATTAACAAAATTGGTTGTACTCTACATGATAGAATGTCAGTGTTGATAGATACAATTTGAAATAATAGGTATATCGCTGATTGGACAACCAAGCTACCACGTTAGCGCCTGTGGTCGCAAACGGATATCAATGATCTATCTTTTTCAGTTTAGCCACCAACTGGTAAAATAAAAAAAATCAAAGCGCAAATTCATTAAATCTACAAAATGTTGCCGAATAATGAGAAAATATGAATACTACTCGCCAATAGATGTCATTTCATTTTCAGTAGCCATTTTTTATTGCCTGAAAACAAGAAAAAACAACGTTTTCTAAAAAGAAAACCTAGCTAGATCGATTTATAGCCCCCAAAACTACTTGAATACTAAATTTCATGAAAATCGTTAGAGCCGTTTCAGAGATTTAGATTATATATATAGGGTGGAAACGCCAAATGGAATAAATCCATTATGGATCTTACTGTATATATTTATAGTCCATTGAAAAGTTACATAAAGCTAATTTTATTTTTTTGATGTGTAGGAAAGGTCAGTGTAAAGCTAAAATCAAGTTTGTGGGGTCGCCACCCTTGTCCCACGGCCGCTATTTTAAAAATAAGGGTTGAAATGGTTTTTTCAATATATCTCATAAACTATTTATATGATAAAAAAAATTTGTTAACATATTTTGTTCCAAATGAAATTCTCTACAACTTTGATTTGAACATTTTTTTATTAAGTCAATAGCTAAGCTATTTTTTAGCACTTCTAACTATACGTATATTATACGTGTTTACAAATAATGTATCATCAGTTTTTGTTGTTTTTTATTTTGTTACTATAATTTTTTTAATTATTAATAATCAAAGTTGTAGAGAATTTAATTTGCAACAAAAAATGTTGATAAATTTTTTTTATCATGTAAATAGTTTATGAGATATATTGTAAAAACCATTTCAACCCCTATTTTCAAAATGGCGGCCGTGGGACAAGGGTGGCGACCCCACAAACTTGGTTTTAGCTTTACACTGACCCCCCGCCCCTCTACAGATCAAAAAAATTAAATTGCGTCCCCTAAAAACGCAAGGTAAGGCCTAAAAATGTAACATTTCAATGGACTATTATGAGACAACCCAAAACACGTCACGTTTATAAATTATAAATTGACATTATGCATGGTGAAAATGTAAGTCCGACTTTCAACCCCTTTGGAATAACAGGTGCAACCCCTAAATTTTTAAATGAAAAGTATGGCCTTGTCATAGATCGTTTCAAAGGTCTTTCCATTCTCTATTCAGAAATGTTATCAATTTCCTGTTTAGTTTATTTTTAAGTTAATTTTAGTTTTTTAAGTTTATTCTAGTTTATTTAATTTTATTTCAGTTTATTTTGGTTTTTTCAAATTTAATTTAGTTTGTTTTAAAATATTTTAGTTTCTTCTAGTTTGTTTGAGTTTATTTTAGTTTATTTTAGATTATTTTAGTTTATTTTAGTTTATTTTAGTTTATTTTAGTTTATTTTAAATTATTTTAGTTTATTTTAGTTTATTTTAGAAATTTTAGTCTATTTTAGTTTATTTCAGTCTATTTTAGTTTATTTTAGATTATTTCAGTTTATTTTAAATTATTTTAGTTTTTTTTTAGTTTATTTTAATTTATTCTAGTTTATTCTAGTTTATTTTAGTATATTTCAGTTTATTTAAGTTTATTTTAGATTATTTCAGTTTATTTTATCTTATTTTAGTTTATTTTAGTTTATTCTAGTTTATTCTAGTTTATTTTAGTTTATTATAGTTTATTTTAGTTTATTTCAGTTTATTTTAGTTTATTTTAGTTTATTTAAGTTTATTTTAGATTATTTCAGTTTATTTTATCTTATTTTAGTTTTTTTTAGTTTATTTTAGTTTATTCTAGTTTATTTTAGTTTATTATAGTTTATTTTAGTTTATTTCAGTTTATTTTGGTTTATTTTAGTTTATTCTAATTTATTTTATTTCATTTTAGTTTATGTTAATTTAAATTAAATTATTTTAGTCTATTCAAGTTTATTTCAGTTAATTTTAGCTTATTTTAGTTTATTTTACTTTGTTCTAGTATATTTTAGTTTTTATTAGTTTATTTTAGTTTATTTTAGTTTAATTTAGTTTATTTTGGTTTATTTTAGTTTATTTTAGTTTATTTTAGTTCAAATGAATACCGAAATTCGCTACAATACGAAAAACACTTAACAAAATGCAAAATAAAAAACTAAAAAAAAAATAAAAGCCAATGAAATAAATTGAAACGTTATTCGTTGTCTTAAATCATCTAGATCAAAAAGCTTTGATTGTAGATAGCATTCTTCACACATCCCCATAAAAAATCATCTAATGGGGTAAGATCAGGTGATCGTGCTGGCCATCAGAAAAAGTTTACACTTTACACTTTTTGTATTGAAATATTGTATCAAAAAACCGTTTAAATGTCAACCTTGGTATGTCGAAAATTGAATATAATAATCCAACAATTTATTATCCTTTCCAATTAGCAGATTATTTGTGATTAATTGCTGAATTCTAATCGCTTTTTATTTCGACATACCTAATTGGTTATGCTAAAATTCCAATAATAATTGACTTATTCACGCGGTTTATTCAAGTTTGATACTTTGCTTATTTAATTATTATAAATTTACGCTATCAATACGCTCTAATAACAACACAAATTGGTAAATTTTCCATTAATAATTGATTTTGTTCTCTTTTTGCTTACATAACTATTTTTTCTTTTTTTTTCTCTATTTATTATATAAATTTCATTTTGATTTTCAGCAATTTGAACACTAAATTAAGCTTTGATTATTAAGCGTATTTAGTATTCCTCATAGTTTTTGAGAAATGACTAATTCTACTATTAACAATTTTTCATTTTTTGTGGGTATTTTTGTGTGGTTCGAGTAGTTTTTAAGGGTAGTTTTTTGTCTAAAAATGTGTATATATTACCTACCCACTCAGCAACCCCAATTCACTTCCCCATCCCAAAAAATTTAAAAAAATCGACAGTTAATGGTAGTTTTTAACAAGAATAAGTCATATTATGTGTGGTATTATACCCGCCCAGCTACCCCATTTCACTTCTCGATCCCGAATGACAGTTGAAGGAAAAGGGAAAGACAGTTAAAATAAAAGGGAGAAGGAATTTTAAGGGAATGTATGTTAAAATGGTCCTATTGATCACAAGCCGAAAATGTTAATTATCCTAGAAGTGCAAGTCCAGAAAGTGTGTTAAAAAGAAATGAATGTCCTTGAAATAGGGGTAGACCGTAAAAATGGGGGTTGGTTGGACCAGAAACCCAGCTAGACACAACCGCCTAGTTTTACCAAGAAATCTAATTACATCTCTTTTCCTTTTTCAATTTTCTAAATAATTTCTAATCGTATATATACGCCCCCCGATGAGGGTATAAATTGGTGTTTATGGCACAGATCTGTCAAAAATTCATTGCAAATGTTGGCCAGACTTTTAGTGCGCCGCTATTTAATTGGAAAAGCGAGATGTACGAGAAGCTACCTTACATAAAAAAGTTGAGGAACAAGGTTTCTACGTGTTTAAGGTGACTTTAAATGACAGATGTCAATTTTGATAGACACAAATTGAGACAAAACGTATATCGCTGATTGAAATAATTGTGTTTTACGGAGTAGACACTTAACACACGCATTGTCTCTTGATTTATTAACATTTTTTTTTTTATTAACTTCTGGTTTTATATTGCCAATGCCATAATTAGCTCTTACACAACAAAATGTTCAAGTGGGCTTGGAATAATTTGTCGTCAAAGTACTGAACGTTCGACCTACAATTGTTTAGAAAGTGTGTAATGTTGTTTATTTCCTTGAACTTGCTGACAATACTAATGAAGGTTGTTGATTCATATTTATGAACATCAAACAAATTTTGCAGAATGCACTAAAGCCTATCTAGAAAGATTGGCAATAACAGGATTTATACTTCATAGAATCGACTTTTCAAGGAAATATGAAATTTTTTATTTCAAATGGGAGAATTATATCTTTCAATTTGATTTAATAAGCAAATATGGAAACTAACTTGCAATTTTAATAAATAAATAATATTTAATAAATAATTTTTATAATTCATTGTAAATGTCAAAAATATATGTCAAAAAAAAGCCTTATATAGAGCTACATAGCATTAAGCGTAAAAATTAATACAAAAACTATAGTTTCTTATAATACAATTAGTGATTTCTCAAAAACTGTGAGGAATACTAAACTGTAGTTTTTCGGTTTGTTTTCTACTAGCTTTTCAGTATTTTTTTCAATAAAGCACTACAATCAGACTTGAAATAAATAGGAAATATGGATGACTGATGAAATTTTTAATTTCAAATGCGAGAATTATACGTTTTAATTTGATTTAATAAGCAGCGATGGAAACTATAGTGATTTTGAACTGTCACTTTTAAGTGAAAAGGTCTTTTTTCTGATCTTTGTTCTCACTTTTAAAGATTAAGAACTAAGACTGTCATAGATTAATTTTCTTAAAATTTTGTATTTGGCGCATCCACCATTTTTCAATTATTTCCACCCCCCATTTTTAAGACCTACCCCTATTTCAAGGAGATTCATTCATTTAAAACACACTTTCTGGACTTGCATTTTCTCCAGGATAACTAACATTTTCGGCTCGTGATCATTAATAAGACCAATAGTAGAATTAGTCATTTCTCAAAAACTTTGAGGAATACTAAAATGCATTTTTTTTTGGTTTGTTTTTTTACTAGTTTTTCAGTATTTTTCTTTTCAATATAAACACTACAAGCAGACTTGCGATAAATATTGTGAAAAAACTAAAAAAGTTAAAAATCGGTTAACAAAAACAATTGTCAAAAATTATAATGACTTAAATGCTGAAATTGAATGCTTTTTGATAAGTGAATCAAGATTATTTTTACTTTATGTAGTCTATCTGACAGAATTAAAGACTGACAGCACTTTAAAACTTAATAAAATAACAAAAAATTCAGATAATTTTAACAAAATTGAAAAAAAAAAACGTCTTTTTTTTGTAATTTTTTCTTATTTTTTTGATAAAAAAATTGATATAGAACTGACAGAAAAACTTAAAGACTATTATATATAATAAATATTAAGATGTAGTTGTCTCTTTTGTCTATTAGTTTGTTAGTATTTTTTTAAATAAAGCCCAACAATCAGATTTGAGATGAATATTTTGAAAAAATTAAAAAAATGAAAAATCGGTTATTAAATAGTCAACAAAATCGAAAATGGCTTAATAGCTGAAATTGAATACTTTTTGATAATTCAATCAAAATTATTTTTACTTTATCTAGTCTATCTGGAGTGACAGCACTTTAAAACTTAATAAACCAAAAAAAAATGTTAACAAAAAAAAACCAACTTCAAAAAATAAAAAAAATGCACTAAAAACAATTAAATAATTGCGTAAGCAAACGAATTTTTTGTATTGAATGTACATTATAGTATCCAAATAAAATATTTGGATACTATAATGTACAATTTTTGTTATTTTTGGATTCGGTGTCAGTCTAAGTAGGATAAGCGCATGCGTCTGCTCACCTGCGCGCACTAATATTATGATTAGTATATTCATATATATATATTTGACAGTAAATAAATAAATAAACAAATCTAGCCACTCAACTGTAGACCATTTATAGAATTAACGATAATTTTTTTTATGTTGAACAAACTGATTTATTAATATGACGGTTCCAATTTTTTTTTTCTGTCAGTTCCTTGTCATCTTATTGACAGATATATTACAGTAAATAAATAAATAAACAAGTCTAGCCACTCAACTGTAGACCATTTGTTAAATCAGCGAGGGTCGCCGCTGGGTTAACCCCATTGTCATTTAAACAAAAGTGGCAAACTTATTCAAAGTCGGTAACTATAAAAGCAAAATTATTTTTGGGATATTTGGCAATAAACCTGAGAGAATTTCATAAAAACCGATTAATTTATTTAATTTTAGGAATAAGAGGTAGGTTTTTGCTTTTTTCTGAACTTTAATACTAGATTTTAAAGTATAAAGTATTTTAAGGCGCTTACTTTAGCAACGGGTTTAGAGAGTGGGGTAAGCACCCGGAGGGTGCGCAACCATACTCTCGTCGGTTTTAATTATTTTTGTTTTTTTTCTTAAGTATTTAATATCTTTTCTTATCATTTATACACTTTATACAAAAAACGATTAATTTATTTAATTTTAGGAATAAGTGGTAGGTTTTTGCCTTTTTCTGGACTTTAATACTAGATTTGTTGATAATACGCTTACTAATAAATAATAATACGTTTTCTTAATAATATTAAGGCGCTTACTTTAGCAACCGCTTTAGAGAGTGGGGTAAGCACCCGGAGGGTGCGCAACTATACTCTCGTCGGTTTTAATAATTTTTGTTTTTTTTTTAAGTATTTAATATCTTTTCTTATCATTTATACACTTTATACAAAAAACGATTAATTTATTTAATTTTTAGAAATAAGTGGTAGGTTTTTGCTTTTTTCTGGACTTTAATACTAGATTTGTTAATAATACACTTAATAATAAATAATAATAATAATATTAAGGCACTTAGTTTAGCGACCGCTTTAGAGAGTGGGGTAAGCACCCGGAGGGTGCGCAACCATACTCTCGTCGGTTTTAATAATTTTTGTTTTTTTTTTAAGTATTTTATATCTTTTCTTATCATTTATATACAAAATACGATTATATTTTTGCCATAAATAAAAGCCACGTCAGATAATGCATAATTTATTATAAATATAGATTTATCTATCTGCTAGAGATAAGCAAAACAATTGAATAAATAATTAACGAGTTAAATATCTAGGCAGGCCATGGATGAAGTTGCACGTTTTGCAAATAAATCCCAAAGACGATCTTCCGGATTGTATTTCACTTCAGACAATAATTGATAAAAATCATGGAAAACCGTATCTGATAAAAGAGTTTCCCGTTGTCAGCCACGGGGGATTTTCTATCGAAATGTTAATTAACCATTCTCTAAGAGTTATTGGTCTTTCAAGACTAGTTTATTTACTTTCACAATAAATAACTTTGTTTACTACTAATCACCTAAAATCAGTCATCTATTTATACTCTTCCTATTTGGAAAATGTTGAAGTAATTCGGTCCATGGCCGATATAATTGACACAATTTAGCCGTTTCGCCTCTATAATCCGCCGAGTCGCCACTGTTTCGGCCAGTGGCGGCTCGTGTGTAGATTTTCAGACAAAATTCTTGAATTTTTCCAGGTCTGACAGAAAAAACATATTAATGAATTATAATTTTTTTCATTAATTGACTTAATGTTGCGCATTTGCTGTCAAATAATATGACAATTAGTGTACAAGAAGGGGTTAATAATGCCATTGACTGTAGATGGAGCAATCAATGTTTCAATCGATTTTAGCAATCAATGATAATACTAAAATTAAAAAATTATATCTAGTTTTTCTTTTGTTTTTGGTCTTGTGTTTTCTCCAATCAGAGCAGTCGTGATTATTTTGTTAGCAAATTGAACGTTATCAATTAAAACAAAAGAAATGTTTTAAAGACAAGAAGTGTTGACGGCAAACAGTTAAATCAGCGAATGAGAACGCTTGTTTCATATATGAAACAACTCCTCCTCCTTGGTACTGTCTTTTTTCAACCAATAAGAACGACTTTAGGTATATTATTATATGGTTTTCTTGCAAGTACTGCTCACGCGCTAATTTAACAATTGAATTTTTGTTCTAAAATAATGTTAATTGTTTACATAAATTTGAGATTATTTAGTTTTCAATTTGCACAACAAAAAACGCTAGTTCTAGAAAAAAATTAGGTATCTATTGTTTTCGAAAACAGCCAATGAAAACGATATACGGCGAGCTGAAGGTTGTCTAATCAGCGAATGAGAACGCTTGTCTTATATCTGTATTAAACTCCTCCTCCTTGGTACTGCACTTTTTCGGCCAGTAAGAATGGCTATACTGTATACTCTACTTGGTGCTTCAAAACTTTAAAATAAGACGACCAATCAGGACAAGGAGTTACCAAAAACGTGTCTAAATCAGTTAATAGGAGCTATTTAGGAAACAACTTAGCTTTGATACGAAATAATGTACGGCGAACTGAGCTGACGCACAAAATAAGGCAAAAGGAATACAATTTCAGAGAAAGAAAATTAATTTATTAATTTATCAATTATCATGGCGCCTCCACCAATTTTAAAAATTCGCGCCTTTAAAATTGGTGGAGGCGCCGGGATAATTGATGAACATTTTGATTATAATCCAATAATATGGTTTCTTACATTGTTTTGTTTTATATTATTATCAACAATCTACAGCCGTCTATTAACCATCACTATTTTTGGCATATTACATGAAATTAGATTTAATTGAATAGGCTGTAGAAAATTAATTAATTAATTAAGTAATTAAACCTAATTTATTATGGAATTTAATATTGTCACAATGATTGTCTAGCATTTGCCAAATTGTAATTCATTCAACATATCTGGCAGTCAAGGCCTACCCTAATTATTCTTTTTTATTTATTCTTTTTGATATTATTATCATTGTGACAAAGTTATAATAATTATAATTTGCGGGCGACTGTACATACTATGAAAAGAAAGGGTTTAGAAGAGAAACGAGACAATGAATGGGTACATGGTAAAATGAAGAATAGAGAAAGAGACATAGACAAGCAAGAACGAAGAGGAGAAATAAGTGAAAGCAGGTACAATAAAAAATAATGAGGGAGAGAGAAAGATGATAGCAAAATTTAGATGCGGAAACGGAGAAAAAACAATATTTTGGATGGAAGAAAATGTAGGATTATGTGGAAAAATGATGAAAAATGAAACAAAGCAAGCTGAAAAAAAAGAACATAATGAAAAGAAAGAAACAATTACGGAAGAGAAAGTAGATGAAAACGATAATAAAAAAGAAGAGAAAGATCAAACAAGACAAACAAAATATATAACAAAAAACGAAATAGAAAAAAATAGCGAGAAAGAAAAGACATAAAATTTAATTTGAAAAAGTAATTTTAATCAAAATAACCTAATTATATGTTGGCTCCGCTTAGAATAGGTCGGGACCTCTTCCGGTTTAACCAATATTTTCATAAATATTATGATATAAGAGGAAATAAGTGCAAATATTGACTTATTTCAAAACCGGATGTATTTTTTTTTAATAACATTATTACATTAATAATTTAACATTAAGGATTTCCTCTTTAGAAATCAATGTAAAAATGCTAAGTTTATTTTAACTATAGCAATTATGACCGATTCGATAGATAAAAAACCTTGAATTAAATAATCTTTGACGATATTTGTTTACTTTTCTAAATAGAAAAAAGTTGTGCAAATAGCAATAAAACCACTGTTTTGACAAGATTAATTGAATAGACCGCGATGTTACATACTGCTGACGTGTGAGAGTAGACGTAAAGGTATTTTAAAGTAAATATTTCCACCAGACTTTACGTTTTATGCTATAATTGCAAATATTTCTGAATAGAAATCCCATAAGAATCATTGTTTAAAACATTAATTTCAATATTTTCACAAATTATGAAAACTGGAAGACACATTTATTCCAACCATTTCGACTGACAGATCTTTTGAAGCTCTTTCGTTAGTACCAGAAGCACTTGTCTTACAACATCCTTTTGATCGAAATTTTTTCATAAACATGTACGCTGCAGATCTTCTAATGCAGTGGCCGGTATACATAGCTGCTTGTTGTATCCAACATTTTTCTTATTGATAAATGTGATCAACGTACTATATTTGTCAATTTTGAATATTTCTTTTACTTCCAAACAAGCTTGTAGCATGGAATATTTTGACCATAATGATGAAATTTTGCAAAATACGCCAGCAAAACGGTTTCTCGAGCACCTCAAGCCTACACTTACAAAAAATACGATAAATATTCTTTTTCGTATCGAATTTTTGACTTGTTTGTCAACAAATCCATTTCCACACTTTCTGCTAACTTCTAAGTACGTGCGGAGACTCCAAAAATTTTTCAGTGTTTCTTTTTTTTTAATACAGCTTGAATATTCTATCTATGGATATAAAAATAAATATTTAAATTTAAATTATAAATAAATATTAGCTTAAACGTCATTAATTTTACGAGCAATAAACCGACATTTCATAAAATAAGGCCTTTGGGGCAACTAGGTAGGTACTATAAAAATTCTTCACTCATGAATTCTGTGAACGCACAAACTTGAAGTTATGAACGCAATTTCTTTTTATAGACCTGCTGCAATATCCACAGATTCTATCTTTGATTTTAATGTTTTTTTGCTTTTAGCCAATGCCAACAATAAACATTTATATTCTTCCGTCACGAAACGGTGACGTTTGCTAAGTTTTAGAGTGTGTTTTTATATATTTAATGCGAGAATCTTGAGTAATTCAGCAAAATATTGGACATTTCTAAACATTGCAGACCTAATAATGTTTTAAATCTGTTAAATAATCATATTAATCCTCATTAACGCATAATATTAATAGACCTATTGGTCTATTGTGCTCCCGCTTCTTGAGCCGGTTGAGGTCTGTCTCAGTTTATAGCTCCCCATTCAACTCCAAAGCTGTATGTCTTCAAGAATTGTGTGTCTCTATCCCATACAAAGTGTTCTTTACGATGGGTTCTAGACCCAGAGTCTCATCAGGGGCTTTCCTAAAGCCTGTGAGGATTCGAGCCCTATCTTTAATGAGGTTTAAGTAAACTTTAGACCTTGCGTGGTCGAATTCTTTAAGAAATTTCTTAGAATGTATTAAATTAGGAAGATTTAGCAAAAGTTTTGATCTGTCCGTCTCTTCCTTCATTTTGAATCTTATGCTTCTCTAAACCACAGACTGGTTCTGGCCCTTACCATTTTATGGTCGTTCTGTTGAACTCAGTATCGGTGGTTTTCTTTCCGCAAGCGTACCTGTTGCTGCTTAATTTTGCAATAAAAATTCTTTTAAAGATATAGTGAGAGACAGTGTCGATACTGGGCACATGAGGAGCAAGGTACGCAAGGCATACATTTGCTAATATTAATCTGTATAATTTAATATTAAAATTATGAAAAATAAATAATCCATTTGGTAATTTTTTTTTCTAAGGTTGGTATAAGAACAAAACATTCATAACAATGACAGTAATGTCAATGTTGTTGACGTCATCATACCCCAGCCCACGGCAAAAGTCACTAAAAACGATTACACAAAATTCAATTCAAACATTTTTTCAATTTTGCTTATATTAATATGTATAATTTATAATAAAAATTTTGAAAAATAAGGAATCTAGTAATTTTTTTCTCAGGTTGGTATAACATAACAGAACACTCATAACAATGACAGTAATGTCTATGTTATTGACGTCATCATACCAACCCACGCAAAAGTCACTAAAAACAATTACACATTTTGTCTATTTTTTTTAGAAACGGTGTCACAAAATCAACTTTGTGAACGTGAGATAGAAAAGTAAAATAAATTGTTTTTATAATAAATAGAATAAAATATTTTTTTGGAAAGGAAATATCCTAGACACGATTTGAAAATTGCTTTGGTAACGATTTATTTGCCGGTAGGGGACGCTGTGGTCATTCATGGCAAGGTACGCAAAGCATACATTTTTTCTATGTCGCTTATATTAATATGTATAATTTAATATTAAAATTATGAAAATATAAAGAATACATCTAGTTATTTCTTTTCTCAAGTTGGTATAACATAACAAAGCACTCGTAACAATGATAGTAATGTCAATGTTGTTGACGTCATCATACCAACCCACGGCAAAAGTCACTAAAAATGATTACACAAAAGTCAATTCAAACATTTTTTTTCCATTTTGCTTATATTAATATGTATAATTTAATATAAAAATTATGAAAAATAACGAATCTACCTAGTAATTTTTTTTTCTCAGATTGGTATAACATTACAAAACACTCATAACAATGACAGTAATGTCTATGTTATTGACGTCATCATACCAACCCACGGCAAAAGTCACTAAAAACGATTACACATTTTGTCTATTTTTTTTGAGAAACGATGTCACAAAATCAACTTTGTGAACGTGAGACAGAAAAGTAAAATAAATTGTTTTTATAATAAATAGAATCAAATGTTTTTTTGGAAAGGAAATATCCTGAGGGGGGTACCAACCAGTATCTGATGTCGACATCCCAGAAAATCGTAGTGGCGACGCGTTCAATTTGCTTGAATTAATTAATTAATAATTATGATTTTTGATACTTGTTACTTATGTATTTTATGAAGAAACTATGAATTTTCTTATTGGAACTCATCAGCAAATTTGAGATTGACATCTGTCATTTAGAGCACGCATCAAAAAGGTTTGATGCAGGTAGCCTCTAATAGATGTCGCCCGTTTTACCATAGATTTAAAGCTCGTTGATTTTTTATAAAGTAGCGACATGATTTAAAAACTGCTTTGCTAACGATATATTTGCCGGTAGGAGGCGCTGGGTCATTCATGTTTATTTTGACATAACATTTCAAATGTCACTTCTTACTTGTCAACTTGACACAAAATAATCAAATTTGAATTTTATTCTTCATTATTGGTGTCCTGTTTCGTTCTTTTAACAATAAACTACGTATAAATAATATCTTTATAATCAAAATTAAGAGTTGCCACAGCGCCCCCTACCGGCGAATAAATCGTTACCGAAGCAGTTTTTAAATAGTGTTGCTGCTTAATAAAAAATCAACGGGCTTTGCATAGATTACTAAAATGTTTGTCTGTGTGTTGCGCTAATCTCAGAAACGGCTTATCCGATTTAGATGTGGTTTTTCCTAATAAATTGTGATAAGCTTCACTTAACAGTTACTGTTTGTTTTATGTCAATCGGCTCATGTACACGGTACACGCATGCGCGGGTATAGTTGGGCTAAGCATATGGTTATAGTGCTACTTAACCTTCACTAATCTTTATGAGGGTTGCTGGCCAAATTTATTATTCCACGCTGACGAAGTCGTAGGGACGGCTAGATGAGGCAAACACATGCTTTTGCAATTATTATTCTATAAGAACCCTTTGTGCAAATATTAAAACACCTACAGTGCTTCCAAGCAAACTAAATTAGCAAATTCAAATGCTAAAGCGCCCTTAGGCCACGCTCCTCTAGGGTTCATGTTTGTTTGGAAGCATTGTATATAGAATTGAATTCAAGGTAAAGGTGTGTGAACGCTTTTATCTCGGGTTCGTGCTTGCATAAGGATAACAGTTTTTTCAAACAACTGGATGACAGCTTCGCGGTCCATAACATCTCAAAGCACCGTTTCTCCATTTAATCGCCTTTTGCTGCACACGTTTTGCTCATAAAATTTCATTTTGCAGGTGACGGTTGTGTGGAGAAGCCGTTAGCCACCTTATGGCGGAACTACACGCAGTCTTCGCGTCCCGACGTCAAGATGCAATTGACGGTGAGCAGCGGCGGCCTCAAAGCCACAACCAAAGACCATGGTCTCACTGAATATTGGGCGCATCGGCTGACAACCTGTGCCGCCCCCAGTCAGTTTCCACGACTCTTCTGCTGGGTCTACCGACACGAGGGACGGCGGCTAAGACACGAATTGCGCTGTCATGCCGTGCTTTGCGCCACGGCGGCTACCGCCAAGCAAATAGAAACACAGCTAAAGCATGCTTTGCGGTTGGCACTGCAGGAATTTAAGCGCGATAAATTGTCGAAGCAGAATGCAAGGCTGAGTTTAGTTAATTCGGTTTATGAAAATCCAACGATTCCAAGAAGGAAGATTATGTTGAGTACCGGCTGTCATAATTATCGGCCGCCGTTGGAGAGGTCCAAGTCAGCGCCGAAGCTGACAAGCATCGAGGAAATTCTAGAGGAAGAAGAAGATGTTACAGAAGCCAAAAATAATGTGTACAAGAAAATTTTAAGACATTACGATAGTACTAGTGCCTTACTCGATAAAAGAAAATTATATTTGCTAAATCTCCAAAAACCTTCAATCGTACCTGTGCGCGAAATCTGTGATGAAGCGTCTATTGACGAATCGTTAGAGATGGCGCTGGATGTCAAAAGTGATATGATTTTGGAAGAATTAGTACAAAGTTCTCTTCGAAATGACTTGCTAGAGTCATGCGAGAGAGCATGGTTTAATGCATTGACTGAAAAACCAGATTTAATACCTCCCGATAGCGACGAAGGCTCTCTTTCCAGCGGATGTGAGTCGGCAAGTACTGTTACTTCTGAATTGGATCAACAAGTACTATTCCCCACAATCTCCGAAGAACTAGACGAGGCAAAAATGAACAAGACTGATATAGATTTCAAAGTTGGCGGTTGTGTGTTATCCAGGGTTAGAAGTTTTGAACACGGCGGCGGCGTCGTCAATTCAGACGTTTTGAAATACTGCGGACTCAACTACTCACACAACAACAACAAAAGTTTGTTAAACACCGAAGAAGTTTCTTTGATACCTGTTGGAGAAAGTCAAGCGGACTTCAGCTCGTTGAAGGTTTTCAAAAAGCGCAACTCGGTTGAGACCAACCGAGATTTTGGGAATTACGGCGAGGATCAGGAAGAGGAATGCGAAGGGGAGAACGAGAGTGCCTGTAGCGATGAAAGTGGCTACGAAGAAGAAGAACTCACAAGTTCTGTTGCAAACATTGTATTAGTCTGAATTTTTTCAAAATATTATAATTCAAGTTCTATATTTTTTTGGAGACAGGCGGTGTTTGTACATATGTACATAAGTATAGTGTTTACAGAATAAAATGTGATTTTTGTTTCATAATGTGTTACCAATCTATTGGGTGCACATTTTTTTATTGTACCTCACTTTTGAATAATTTATGTCCAATATTTGTTAGACAATTAACAATACATTGTATATTCAATAAAAAAATTTTATGGATGCATAAACATTATGTGACTTTTATTAGAAGCGTTTTGTATTCTACAGTAAATACCAGGTGCCCCTTAATACTTACAGCGTGATAAAAAAAACAAATCAAGAGTGCTACCTCATCTTTTGTTTTTGCTAAAAGAGTGCTACCTCATCTTTTGTTTTTGCTAAAACTTTGTCTTCGTTTGAGTCATACATCAATAAACATATAGTTTCAATAAACTGATAATTAAAATTCATTCTGTCCTGATATCTACCTTAAAATTCTCCATTGCAAGGCGATATAAAGTAAAACCTCTTTCCATTTTCTTGTTTTAGAATATTCCAATAAAAATTCTGTCTCTTAAATAGTAAAACCCATTTTACCACTAATTCTGTAGTTATTGCTGTTTAGGAAATTCACCGAAAACTGATAAGATATTTTTGGGGTTAACAGACGAGGTAAATTGACGTTTCTCTGACATTTCCCCAAAAAAGCTGTTTAACCTAATAATTGACATAACTGTCAATTATTTGTCAAGCAAGCGTAGTTTCTCAAACACTCATTGTTGATCACGCTGTATATATGCATTTCAACAATAAATTACTCCCTAGATTTAAAATTGCACAAAGAATCAGTACATTGTAAACCAAAATCTTCCCATGAATATTTATGGAAAGTTATTACAATCCCATTTTGATTTTTGTGGAAAAAAAAAGAAACACTTTCACAAACTATATTAATAGTTGTCAGATAATACGTCAAGTGTCAACATTACCAACCATAAATATTCAAAATAACTATTGAATGCGTTTGCAATACTAAAAAAGCAATTTCCCTAAAATTGTCAATTCTCTGGAGTAATTTACTGTTGGCAACAATGCAACATTCTTAAAAAATAACCTTAACCTAAGAATACTCAGGCCCCGTTGTGCACCCGATAGCTATCAGAACAGCGCATTCGACACAGTTTCTATCGGGAGGGTTTGATCAAGGTAAGGTCAGGTCAATAGCAATAAATAAAATTCCAAAAATATCAATAATTGATTTATTTTCTTATAGCTTATGTTACAAAATAAAAAGTTTAAATCCTGGATGGATATAACATCTGGAAAATAACAAAAAAAATTGTATTAGAAAACTCCACACAAACATGCATCCATACAATTAAAACTGAATTAAACTCAGTTAAAATTGTCAACACAAAAATCCCTTAATTGGGGTTTTCAGGTTTCAAATGTCTAAGACATCATTGTCAAAAAACTTCTCCTACCTATTTCAACAATACCTACGATTGTACTTGCATCTAAACCTAATCTCAATTTTAATTTATTGAATCAAGTGTTCACCTCAGTGAGATTAAATCAAAAAAAAATTAATAACTTGCTGAAAGTACTTGTCCACAATTTCATTGGAAAATTTAGTGTAATCTTTTTGACATTTGAAGCAATTGTTTTACAAATTATGGTCCGTTCACCAAACTCAGGCAAGGCCAACTATGACACGTAATTTTTAAAAACACCCGATTTTAATTCATTTATTTAATTAATTTAAACAAAAAGCAATTTGAATAAATAAAGTAATAAAATTAGAGTCGCTTTTTCCAAACTTTTATTTGGTTCAATTATTAGAAAAACCAATTTTAACGTTCTTATTTTTGATACGCCCTCTAGCGTCAGAGTCACAAACTTGAAATTAATTGTTAGCAAATTTCTGCAGTTATCTTTATCTTTATTTTACTAATTTCTGAGATGCAGACGACGTCCTCTTTTATTTAAACACCCGGTACATTTTCACAAGTGATAAAATGAAGTAATTAATAAAGTAAAAAAACACAAATCGGCTTAGAAGGATGAAATTCCTTTGTTGAAAAAGCTCAAAATAAACCAAAAGATTTGAATAAGATCCATCACATGGATCAACAAACGATTTGAATTAATTCTAACCTAACTTTGCAATTATTACAAAAATTGACTATGATTAAAGCTCTTCAGCAAATTAAGAGTATTAATCATTTAAGGATATTATTATGCTCAACTGATGTGAAACAGCCACAGCTATGTGTAAATAAATAATATAAAATGTACTTACAATGCGAATACGGTGTCCCATGGCTTTGGCAGGCAAATTCCTCACGAATTTCGCTCTTACAGCCCCGCTGGTCCCATGCGGTCTCGTTACTTTGCCCCAAATGGCCCTAACCTTAGATTTCACCGACTTCGGTTTTCCGGGCACACATGTCTTATTCTTAGCTTTATATACATAGACGCACTTTTTTCCTACGTAAAACCAACTATCTTGCTTTGTACCAGTTCCTTCCACTTTCAATAAAGCGGTGTTTTCATGTTGATTGCGAAGTCCTCTCTTATAACCGGTAAAGATTGCTTTTGCATACAAACGACCATGCCGCTTAAACGGTTTCCTCTTGGAGGCAGTGGCTTCTGCTCCTTCTTTAGGTTTTTTCGTTGCTGCATCCGCCATCGCTACAACAAAACTCACATGTAAATAGAGGTTAATCTATGGTTATCGCCACTAAATTGAAGAAATCGAGGACTTGTAAAACTTGAAAATATCCATTAGAGTATGGATGTGGAAGATGATCAAATATTTTCATAAAAACTTACAGTACAGATGCAATTTTCAGTATAATTTTCGAAAAAAAAATTTGCCGTACGTACCGTCGAATTCAGATGTCAAAAAGAATGGCAGCTGGCAGAACTGACAGTATTGACATTTGACAAGATGATTACGGTACTAAATTCAGGGTTTACGCAAACACTAGATTGACAAAGTTACTAAAGATTCTGTCAAACATAACGCGTATTTGAATCAGTTAATAAACAAATTTAGATTAAAATCTAAATTAAGCTGATAATATCTAATTAATATAAAAACAGTAGTCAACGCAAATTTATTCAAACTATACCCGTAAAGTCGGACCTTTTTTTTTTCTTTTTGGAACTCATTAGCGCGTCAGAAAGTCAATAGATACAATTTAAGTAAAGATATCACGTTAGCGTCTTTTGTCTCAAACGGATATCAATGTAATCTATCTTATTTCGTAGTTTTAGATTAGATTTAAGTTTTCTTTAAATCTTCAGAAATAGCTACACTTTTCAACGTTGTAACCACCTAAAGTGTAAAAAAGCACTACCTTACGGGTAGGGTAAGTTAGTCTTAGCCTGCGACCTACTTAGGGGATAGGGGCGTCAAATTACTATCAAACTACCTTATTTACATGTAAATAAGCTATTGATAAATTGGATTCACAGCCGGGAATAAGGATGTAAATAACAAAACATGAAACAAATATAAATATTTACTTTAAATATGTACAATGGTACGAGCCACATGTAAAAATTACTCATTTATGTACAATGATATCAGTCCTTTTTTACGAAATAAACTAGAAAAGCCTTTTCTGGCATTAAAGTGATCCATAATATGATGTGTACACGTCAATGAGATATGATCACATCGTTGTCCTGAGTTCACACCAGTTTTGTACCACGCAAACGCAACAAAAGTCCAACAAGCACGTTTTCACAATTTATTAATAAATTAATTAAAGTGAAACTTAAATTGGAACGGACTGCCTTGAAAGCCGTGGAAATGTTGGAAATTGGGCATTCCTCCACGACCAGATTCGGGGTCTAATGGATCCTCACCATTATCAAACTGCCTTCGCTTCTCATCATCTGTTAAAACCTATACAAAAAACAAATTGTAGCGATTCATTGTACTAGATCTAGATACTATACCTCTTTAGCAGCTGCAATATCAATAAACTTCTTTTCGGCAATTTTCTTCATTTTTTCATCATTTTGATAGTTGTCAGGATGCCATTTTTGCGCCATTTTCCTATAAGCTTTAGTAATTTCTTTTTTTGTAGCAGATCTTTTGACTTCTAAGATTTTGTAATAATCACGCTTTTCGGCCTGTTTTTGCCTATTTTCCGCTTTTTGTAAACCTTCTTTAGCTCTTTCAAATTGTGAATTGATTTCCAGAGCTGATCTATAATCCCTTATTGCGTCATCATATAATTCCGATTGCAAATAAGCTTCCGCTCTATCACAGTAAGTATTTGGATCATCACTCATTTCTAGGACTTCAGTGCAGGCTTTTACCGCTTCAGAACTTTGTTCATCGCTTGCATAACACGAACAAAGTATTCGTTTAGCATTATAAATCACGTTTTGTACTTCTTTTTCATTCTTAACGGCTTTTAAAGCAGCGTCTATACATTCCAGATAATTTTTGTTTTCTTGTGCTATTTCAGCCTCTGTTAGAAATTTCTCAACCTTCTTAATCCGTTTATAGAACGGAAAACAATCTTTGTGTTCCGGATCAAGTCTGAGGCACTCTCTTATGGACTTTAGAGACTCTGTAGCTTGTCCCAATTTATATAATAACTGAGCTAATTTAAAGTAGCCTTCTGTATTATCACTTTGTAATTTTGTTGCTGACCGAATGTCACTAACTGCAGCCATCTCGTCTCCACTTTCCATATACATCTCCGAGCGTAATTCATATAAATGAGATGCCCAGGGACCAATCTCAAGAGTTTCTGTAAGTAAATTGATAGCATTTTGATAGTCGTCGTGTGCGTAATAGTATTCAGCTAGCCGTAAACGCTCTCTGGCCGGCTCTATACGTGCTAATAAATCATTCGCTTCTTGATTGTACGGATCGGTTTTCAACTGAAAAACAAAAAAAAACTTTAATAACAAATATAAACAAACAAAAAATTCTACTACATTACACCCTAGATAGCCCCCATTGTAGTTACACAATACAAACCTAACCTCAAATAAATAAAATATGACATTTCATTTAACTTACACAATTTGTCACAGATGGCGCTGCTTAAACTTGCAATAATTTCTAAATATTGCAAGCTTAATTATGTTAATGTTGTTTTATCTTAAAAAAAGTTGTAAAATAAATTGTTTTATCATAAACTTTATGTTCTGATACGATAATCTAATTTTAAACCGTTTTTTAAACGAAAAAATTCCTATACTATATTCTTCGGCTATTGGCAAGACGAATCGGGCATCTTCGGAATTGCCATTTGAAATACTCCCTTTCTATTCGTTAAAGCAATGTCCCGTTTACACAGCACAATTTTATGAAAAAACGGTGTCAGCACTGTCAGCCATACGTGTCAAATTTATCCAACCTCACTTTTGTCCGTCAAACAAGATTTTTCCTTAACGACGTGCAAATCCTGTGTCGTCTAGAACGCAAATCTTGGTTTCTATCGCAACTTATGTCATATTTTTCTCCACTATTGCGAGTCTTTAGAGATTCCGGTGCTTGTGTGAGGTTATGTAAACCTAAACAATTTATTGACATTGACAGTTAAATTGGCAGCAGTTTCCTGAAAATGCACCGAAAGTTGCTATATTATTGTATGTAGGGTTTTTCCCGATGCGCGCGCTTCCTCTTCTGTCAAAAAAATAGAGTATAGTGCGTAAGAGCGGAGGATTTTTTGTTAAAAAACTGCAAAAATAACTTTTACTTTTTATAACAACGACAATCTATGTAAAGTAAGCTAGGAAAATGCCTTTAATAAACCTTTTATAATAAAGTTGATAAGCATGATAAAAGTTTAATTAGAGACAAGATAAAATTATATCTATGAAATTAGAAAATAATGTTATAAAATTATAGCTTTTTTTTATAAACAATTGTCAAACAGTTTTAATGTTGGCAACGCTATTTAAATGTAAATGAAATGTCAAAAGCGTAATGTCTGCGGTTATGAAGCAGGATTCCAATATAATGTCAGAATTTTTGACATTGACAATTGTTTATAAAAAAAAACAGGCTTCACACTACCTGTAGATTTGTTTGTGTTATAAACATTAAAAAAAATAGCTCTATAAATAATTTAATAGAGTAATTAATAATAAATAAATAATAGAGGTCGCTCACCAAAGAATAAGATTAAATTCCCTAGACAATCTAGGGACTTTAACTTTAATAAACCAGATAATTGAAAGAAAAAATAAAGTAATACTTACAACATTGTAGAAATCAAGTTGAGCCAAATCTAGATTGAATTGTTTCAAATGAATATTTCCTCTACTGATCCTGGCTGCGGTAAAATCTGGCTTAATTTCCAAAACTCTGTCAAAATCGCTAATCGCATTTTTGGCTTTTCCCAAGGCTAAATAAACGGTCCCTCGTTTAAAATATGTTAAATAATTTGTAGGATCCCCCTCTAAAAAGCAGAAATAAAACCGATAAAGGATAGATAAAGAGATTTTGGAATTGCTCACCAACAGCTGAGTGGTAGTGACTAAGAGCATCTCCGAGCTGCCCTTTTGCTAAATATTGCTTCCCTAATTCTAAATGTTTGTTTACTTCGGCCTGACTGACACATTCTGACACTGAAAAAAAAATTCTATTTTCTTCGAAAATATGTTTAAGGTTATGTAGTCTTACCGTCAATCGCAATTTCAAAGACTAATAGAGCAAGATATGGCGTTAATTTTAACCACACGTTTTTCTGTAAAACTTCCATAGGAATTACCATTTGTACTGTCTTCACTAGCAAATATAACACTCAACAATTTTTGATCTACATACGAACATCTCCATTCTGACACATGAATATCGAGAATTTACGTATCGTGGTTGGCTCTGATTGGTCCAGCACATTCTTCATATGTTAAAGCGCGCCATCTCATGAGCAATTTATAAACTAATTTTTTATCAAAATTTAAATATTTCACACATTTCCAAAAATAATTGATTACAAAAACAAGCAAATAAATATAATTAATATTTAAAAATGCCGTTGCAATAAGCCCAAACAAAATAAAAAGGTAATTAGGCACTGTGTGAACGTCAATTTTACAATCATCTCTGGTTTTTACCGCACTAGTGCGTGCAAAGCGCACAAGAATTTTTCTCGTTTAATAAACGGTTCAAAATTAGATTATCGTATCAGAACCCAAGTTTATAAAAAAATAATACACTTTACCGCATTTATTGACATAAAACAATACAAATGCATCCATAATAATTAAAAATTTTTGAAAATTTAAGCAGCGCGCCATCTCTGACAAATTGTGTGAAATATTACTGTCAAAATAAATGTCAAATTTTTTTGTTTTTTTATTTAGTTGAGGTTATGTTTCAATGTCTTGTTCTGTAATAAATAACAAACATGCCACTACCGTGGAGCTATAATAGAATGGAGTCAGGAATCAGGATGTAAGCGATTTGTTTTGGTGCAAAAAAAAAGAGCATTCTAAGCGCGGAGTATATACGTTGCCAGACGCTCTTTATTTACAAAGCTAAAGCGTGGTGCAGTATAAAAGTTCGTTGTTTTTGAAAAAAATCGCAACGGCCGGCAACGTCGTATCCGAGTTTTGTTTACTACATATTTGGTTTGTGGAGGTCTGTTTAAATCATTTTTAAACGCGGAAAAACTAATGCTTTGTGAATGTGATCAACAAAATTTTCTAGCAAATAATAATAGAGGTGTTAATAAAAGCCTTAAGACAATGGTTCGATTGGGAAGTGGTGTGTGGATCAAAAAAGTGTCCAGATGAAAATATGTTACTGTTCAAGGCCGATCATTGTAATTCTAAAGTTTATTTATTATGAAAGTTGGCTACCAATGCAATTTTTAATCAAATTAAACAACAACTTTGTCTAAAACATTATTGCAGTTTACAAATATGTTGACTGTTAACAACAAAAGTGTAAATAATCGGCTATGGTGGGCCTGACCTGACTTGACTTTGACCTGACTTAGTTATTCTATGGGTATTCTATGGGCTTATAAGAGAGATACCGTCTCTAGAGAGCATGCGTCAAGACAACATTCAAAGACGTCAAAAAACAGTCTAATAAGTTTAGAACAGATCTCTAAATATGCGGGAAATTTGAAAATCTAACCTGCAAATTCAAAGTTTGAAATTTAAAGAATAAAGCGAAATTATGGCTATAATTTCTAAGAGTGCTTACGAAGACTTTTCTTTAATTTTCATCGTGAATAATATAATAAGTAAATTGTTTACAATTTGTTTTCACCAATTGTTTCTTTAAACTCTCTTTTATTTGAACATAAAACAAAACATGTAATTAAGGAAAAATAAAAAATTTCTATTTAAAAAAATATCGATGACGTCATAACTCTAAAACAAATGACTGCTTGGAATTTAATTTGGCAAACATTGATGTAATTACTCAGTTCAAAATTAAAATATAAGTTATTTCAATTAAATTACTAATTAAAGTACCAATTACTAAAAATTATTAATTCAATTCAAATTAATTAAGTTTGAATTAATTCAATGAGATTACTCTTCAGTAGACTACAATTGATACAAACAAACATTGATGTAATTACTTAGTTCAAAATTAAAATATAAGTTGTTTTAATTAAATTACTAATTAAAGTACCAATTACTAAAAATTATTAATTTAATTCAAATTAATTCAGTTCGAATTAATTCAATGAGATTACTCTTCAGTAGACTAGAATTGATACAAACAAACATTGATGTAATTACTCAGTTCAAAATTAAAATATAAGTTATTTCAATTAAATTACTAATTAAAGTACCAATTACTAAAAATTATTAATTTAATTCAAATTAATTCAGTTCGAATTAATTCAATGAGATTACTCTTCAGTAGACTAGAATTGATACAAACAAACATTGATGTAATTACTCAGTTCAAAATTAAAATATAAGTTATTTCAATTAAATTACTAATTAAAGTACCAATTACTAAAAATTATTAATTTAATTCAAATTAATTCAGTTCGAATTAATTCAATGAAATTACTCTTCAATAGATTAGAATTGATACAAACAAACATTGATGTCATTACTCAGTTCAAAATTAAAATATAAGTTATTTCAATTAAATTACTAATTAAAGTACCAATTAGTAAAAATTATTAATTCAATTCAAATTAATTCAGTTCGAATTAATTCAATGAGATTACTCTTCAGTAGACTAGAATTGATACAAACAAACATTGATGTAATTACTTAGTTCAAAATTAAAATATAAGTTATTTTAATTGAATTACTAATTAAAGTACTAATTAGTAAATCTCAGTAATTAGATTATTAACGTTAATACAGGTTTTATGAAATAATTTTAAAGTCTACAAACAAAACGACGTGTACGTTGTTCCCTTGGTCTGTTACAGCAGACCAAGTTTCTGTATTCTGTTACAGCAGAATACATACACACCTATTCATCTGTAGCTCATAACCTAAAACATATACATACACACAATTCCTTCCGCCCTTATTTTGTTGTAGCAGGCGAGGTTCCTAAACTCGAGTAGCAAGGTTTATATAACGTTATATAAGGCCCCTGCGTTTGATGGTTCAATAGTCAGGCAAACGTTAGAGGTGCGTCTACGTACAGCACACTTAGCGTAATTAGCGTTACAGCGTTAATTACAGTATTATTGCTTTACAAAGTGATCTTACAGCTTCCCTTGTTACGTCGCGCTCTTACACTATTGTGGTTTGTTGGAGCAGCTGCGGTGGGTTATTAAAATTAAAGTAAAGTTTCAATTAGTAAACTCTTAGTGTGTTTTCAAAGTTCAAGATCTTTTAAAGACTGCCAATTCAATTAAAGAAATTCTATGTTGATAGTAGAATTTGAGTTTGTTTGTAAAGTTCTAAGTCATATAAAAGACTATAGTTTGATAACTTGATAGTCGTGAGAATGTTGAAGTGCGTACACGTACTACACAATAGTGTAATTAGCGTTGGAACGCTATTTATATTATGATCGCTTTACAAAGTGATTTACAGTTCTTTCTACTTTTTACAAAAGTCAGTTGACTTTCAATTGTAAATTAACTGAGATTAAATCCACGAGTTTTGCAGTTTGTTGTAGCAACTGCAATGAGTTCTAAAATTAAGAATATCAATAGAATTTCAAATTGTTTGTAAAATTCAAAGTAATTCAGTAAATGCCAATTTATTAATAAATTCCAATTGGATTATAGAATTTCACTTTGTTTTTGTAAAGTGCTGCCATTCTAATTCACTTACAGCATTCTAATTAGATTATATAATTACATAACTACTTATAGGATTTTCATGTACTTATGAGATTCTAATTGGTCAATAGGATTTGATTTTATTATATAGTTCTACAATAGTTGTAAAGTTGTAAAGCTTAATAAGTCATTTACGATTGGTGAAAACAGCAAATTCAGTTTGTTTCTTTTAGTTTCAGTAACTATCATTAAAAGCGAAATATTTATTATTGATATAAAAGCGACATCGTAGTGACATTTATATCTAAACTTTAGCATAGAGGTTGTAGACTTGATTGAATATATAATTCATTGTTATATAAAAAAATGACGTCACATAAACATTGGGTTCGTTATAGACAGAATATAGATCTTTTTGCCTTTAATACGCCTTGGGCAGTTAGATCTATAGCAAGCATAATTGAGGGTGTACTACCCCCTACTAGATATTTTGAACTATAGACCCCTATGTCTGTTCCGTTTTTTTTATTTTTGATCCATCTGGCACACAGATGGATCAAAAAGTTTACGTCAGCTTGTGCAATTTGCCCTGGCTGTCCAGAATCTTGAGATGACCTCTTTGGTCTTTTGATATGAATTTTTTTGATTAGGCCAGCCTGTAGACACTCTCTTTGCACCTGTAGGCGAAAGGGCGTTAAGTTCAACAGCACCTCTACAGCGGTAGCAGTTGTTGGATTGGCAGAAGTGGGTCAGTTTTATGGCCGCCAAGGAGCCCTGATTCGACAATTTTAGACTAATTTATAATTTTTGATGTTTACCATAATGGAATTTTTGTGGAATTGTTTATAGGTATAGAAATAAATATTCTTATCACATAGATCTATCATTGACCATTTGAATAATAACAATAATTATTATTATTGTTGTTGTCAGATTCTGAACAAAGCAGTCTGCCCAAAGAGTGTGTGTACTTATTTAATTCAAGAAGCGTCGTGTAGGAATGAATATGAATCATGATGTGGTACACAGGGCTACAAACAGCTCAGTATGAAAAATACCGCCGACGCAATTAATAAATTAATGTAAAAAAAAATAAATAACTAAATGGTCTTTTATTAGCGGAAACAGGTCACAGAAAATTATGGAAAAATATTTTACGAGTGGTGTCAGCACGACGACAACAAACTAAAATAATAAATTTCCACAAGTGACATAGCGCTTCTCTGATAATAATTTCGAGATAAGAGTTTCCTCAGTGCGATAATAATAAATGATTTTTAGTGGAGCTTCAATGTTGTCAAAATTCCCCTTTTAAATCGAAAATAGCGAACAAAATGTTTTGAACATTACAAAAAAAAGCTGCAACACAAAAATCTATTAAGGTAAGTGCGCTTAGCTCATTTTTTTCATATTTCAAATTACTTAATTTGAATTAAATTAAGTAAAGTAATTTACTCATAGAAACGCCTTTTTATTACGTCACCTTCATCCAGGTTCTAAATAGTGATGATAATAATAAGACAGCAAATTTAAAATAATTACTGAAATTAATTAATTAATTATAGCAAACCATAAATTAAGTGAAATTTTAGGCTTATTTTTTTTTTGGTTCTAGACATGTCGCCGCAAACAGAAAATGTAAAAATTACGGTTGTTGGTGATGGTGTAGTAGGGAAGACGTGCCTTTTAATTTCATACACAAAAGATGAATTTCCTGAGGAATATGTGCCAACTGTGTAAGTAAAACATTTATTTACCAATTTTACCTCTTTACAAATCGATCAATACTTATTTGGATCACTGGACTAGAAAATGATATTTTTCTAGTGCGAGTGGTATTGCGTAGCCGCGGCGTTAACGCTAATATTTTCATTCATAAGCTAAAACAAACAGTTTATTTTTAGTTTTGTAGATGTTTCCTTATATATTACAAACTCCTTTCAAAGAGAAAAAATTTTTGTCATTATTTTATTTGTTTATTCTAATATATTTTGTATCTGATTTTATTTTTTTATTTTTTTAAAGCTTTCTTTCTTTGACACTATCTATACTGCTTTTTACTTGATTTTATAATATTTTTTTCTAACAAGTCAATTGACTCTATTGTAGGAAGAATTGTTATAATTTTTTTTATGTTTTTTTGACATTATATTCTTCTTTTTATCAATTGAAACCATAGTCGAAAAAATGATATTTTGCTAGTGCGAGTGGTATTGCGTAGCCGCGGCGTTGAGCTGGCTACGCAATTATTTTCATTCATCAGTTAAATAAAACAGTTTTTTATTTTTAGTTCTGTAGAAGTTTTCTTGATGATGACATACTCATTTCAAAAAGGAAAAAAACTTTGTCATTACCTTTTTATGACATTACCCTTTTTTTCTATTATTTACATGTTTGTTCTAATATATTTTTTTTAAAATTGCAACAATTTTGTTAATAAGTCTAATATATTTTTTATCTAACTTTATTTTAGATTTTATTTTTTTATCTTTTTAAAACTTTCTTTCTTTGACTCTATACTTCTTTTCACTTGATTTTATAATATTTTTTTCTAACAAATCAGTTGATTCTATCGTGGGAAGAATTGTTATAATTTTTTTTTATAATTTTTATATTCTTCTTCTCATCAATTGAAACCATAATCCAAAAAATGATATTTTGCTAGTGCGAGTGGTATTGCGTAGCCGCGACATTAAACCAGCTACACATATATTGTCATTTATCAGTTGAAACAAACAGTTTTTTTTAATTTTTAGTTTTGTAGAAAACTAAACTTTCAAAAAGAAAAAAAAATTGTCATTACATTTTTTTGAAATTACCATTTTTTTCTATTATTTATTTGTTTATTCTAATATATTTTTTTTATGATTTTTTTGAAAATTGCAGCAATTTTGTTAGTAAGTATAATATATTTTTTATCTAACTTTATTTTAGATTTAATTTTTTTATCTTTTTAAAATTATCTTTCTTTGACTATACTTCTTTTCACTTGATTTTATAATAATATTTTTTTCTAACAAGTCAATTGACTCTATCGTAGAAAGAATTGTTATAATTTTTTTTATGTTTTTTGACATTATATTCTTCTTTTTATCAATTGAAACCATAGTCGAAAAAATGATATTTTGTTAGTGCGAGTGGTATTGCGTAGGCGCGGTGTTAAGCTTGCTACGCAATTATTTTCATTCATCAGTTAAATCAATCAATTTTTAGTTTTGTAGATGATTTCTTAGTCATTACATACTCCTTTCAAAAAGAAAAAAATTTTGTCATTACATTTTTTTGACATTTCCCTTTTTTTCTATTATATACATGTTTATTCTAATATATTTTTTTTATGATTTTTTTGAAAATTGCAACAATTTTGTTAATAAGGATAATATATTTTTTATCTAACTTTATTTTAGATTTTATTTTTTTATTCTTTTAAAATTATCTTTCTATGACTCTATACTTCTTTTCACTTGATTTTATAA
The DNA here is from genome assembly GCA_947359425.1 of Lagria hirta. NCBI lineage: Eukaryota > Metazoa > Arthropoda > Insecta > Coleoptera > Tenebrionidae > Lagria > Lagria hirta. Next base: position 2,899,090 of record OX375794.1, read on the forward strand.
TAATATTTTTTTCTAACAAGTCAATTGACTACCGTAGAAAGAATTGTTATAATTTTTTTTTATGTTTTTTGACATTATATTCTTCTTCTCATCAATTGAAGCGATAGTCCAAAAAATAATATTTTGCTAGTGCGAGTGGTATTGCGTAGCCGCGGCGTTAAGCCAGCTACGCAATTATTTTCATTCATCAGTTAAATCAAACAGTTTTTTTTATTTTTAGTTTTGAAGATGTTTTCTTGGTGATTATATACTCCTTTAAAAAAAAAATTTGCCATTACATTTTTTTGACATTACCATTTTTTTCTATTATTTATTTGTTTATTTCAATATATTTTTTTTATGATTTTTTTGAAAATTGCAACAATTTTGTTAATAATTATAATATATTTTTTATCTAACTTTATTTTAGATTTTATTTTTTTATCTTTTTAAAACTTTTTTTTTTGACACTATACTTCTTTTCACTTGATTTTATAATAATAATTTTTTCTAACAAGTCAATTGACTCTATGGTAGGAAGAATTGTTATAAAATTTTTTTCATGTTTTTTTATTGAAACCATAGTCCAAAAAATGATATTTTGCTAGTGCGACTGGTATTGCGTAGCCGCGGCGTTAAGCCAGCTACGCAATTATTTTCATCCATCAGTTAAATCAATCAGTTTTTTTTAATTTTTAGTTTTGTGTTTTACATGTTTATTCTAATATATTTTTTTTATGATTTTTTTGAAAATTGCAGCAATTTTGTTAATAAGTATGATATATTTTTTATCTAACTTTATTTTAGATTTTATTTTTTTATCCTTTTAAAATTACCTTTCTTTGACTCTATACTTCTTTTCACTTGATTTTATAGTAATATTTTTTTCTGATAAATGTCAATTATTGAGTCTATCGTAGAAAGAATTGTTATAATTTTTTTTTATGTTTTTTGACATTATATTCTTTTTTCTCATCAATTGGAACCATAGAACAAAAAATTATATTTTGCTAGTGCGAGTGGTATTGCGTAGCCGCGGCGTTGAGCTGGCTACGCAATTTTATTTTTATTCATCAGTTAAATCAAACAGTTTTTATTAATTTTTAGTTTTGTAGACGATTTCTTAGTCATTACATACTCTTTTCAAAAAGGAAAAAAGTTCTGTCGTTACATTTTTTTCACATTACCTTTTTTTTTCTATTATTTACATGTTTATTCTAATATATTTTTTTTATGATTTTCTTAGAAAATTGCAACAATTTTGTTAATAAGTCTAATATATTTTTTATCTAACTTTATTTAAGATTTTATTTTTTTATCTTTTTAAAACTTTCTTTCTTTGACACTATACTTTTTTTCATTTGATTTTATAATAATATTTTTTTCTCACAAGTCTATTGATTCTATCGTAGGAAGAATTGTTATAATTTTTTTTTATGTTTTTTGACATTATATTCTTTTTATCAATTGAAACCATAGTGTAAAAAATGATATTGTGCTAGTGCGAGTGGTATTGCGTAGCCGCGGCGTTGAGCTGGCTATGCAATTATTTTCATTCATTAGTTAAAACAAACAGTTTTTTTTTATTTTTATTTTTTTAGATGTTTTCTTAGTGATTATATACTCTTTTCAAAAAGAAACAAATTTTGTCATTACATTTTTTTGACATTACCATTTTTTTCTATTATTTATTTGTTTATTCTAATATATTTTTTATCTAACTTTATTTTAGATTTAATTTTTTTATCCTTTTAAAATTATCTTTCTTTGACTCTATACTTCTTTTCACTTGATTTTATAATAATATTTTTTTCTAACAAGTCAATTGACTCTATCGTGGTAAGAATTGTTATAATTTTTTTTTATGTTTTTTGACATTATATTCTTCTTTTTATCAATTGAAACCATAGTCCAAGAAATGATATTTTGCTAGTGCGAGTGGTATTGCGTAGGCGCGCCGTAGCAACACGAGCACTTTTTTGGACACAATTTTTCATGCCAACTAATTCAAACTATTTTTTAAAATTACTCTATTTTCCATGCCACACACCTAACCTAACAAACAATTAATATTACGTGCTTACATCTGCATGAAGATGTAATCACGCCCGATTTTGATTTCTTTTTTATGCCAAAGTTGCCAAGCTCGTTGACATTTAGAAAATTTAGAATCAATGCGGCTGCTCCACTTCTAGTGAACTTTTGTAAGTACCAGGCCGGGAAATTGCTGTTTCCGGCCGATTTTGAATCCTGCAAAACAGTCGATAATGACCGGCGGCATGAAAAATATTGAATATACCGTTGAAAAAACATTTTTTTCATTTATTGTACGCCACTGCGTTATCATAAGTATGTTTTTTTGCAAAATTGGCTACGAGATCTTATTAGCAAGCATATAATTAATCTCTAGAGATACCGAAAACCCTATAATAATTACTTTTGCTTCTTCCAGCCTAAAATCTAAGAAGTGTTTTTAAAAAATTTGACGTCATAGTTGGCCATGCCTATGAGTTTATAATTTTCAAAACAATTGCTTCAAATGTCAAATTAATTACAAAATTTTCTGTTCTCACAAGAACAGGCATTTTTGTAGTGGAATTTTATTTTCGTAACCGCACAGGGCTACCGAGTTAATAGTGAATGGCAATTTTCAAAAAAATTTCAACTATTGTATTCAACTCGTTCATGTGAGTTGAAATTTTGAAGGCGAATAATGGAAGAGGCGCCACGAACATCACTCCGTCGACTTTCACAAGTTCGAACATCAACCATCACCAGTCACAAAATTTTAAAAAACGATATGCCAATTTTTTATACTGAGCCATTCTGTGCACAGCTTTATGGCGGTGAAATTGTCAACAAGTACTTTCAGCAAGACGGTGCCACTTCACATACCAATGACGAGAACTTGAATATGATACAAGAATTTTAGAAAATACAGCCATAACTCACCCTTTAAGATTCGGCAACCTCACTCTATGTGACTTCTTTTTGTGGCACTATTTAAAAAACTTGATTTTCTCAATAATGATTATTTTTCTGTTTGTTATAACACTACAAATGCTTGTAATTTAATATCATTAACGTGTTGAACTATCGATTTATTAAATTAAAAATAATAATAATAATAACTTATTTTTTATAGAAAAAAATCCCTAGAAGTAAGTTTAAGTCTTTCAGGACCTAATTAAAAGTTTGATATTTCACTTACTGCTAGTCATACATTAGTAGTTAGATTGGTGATGAGTTCCAAAAAGAACGAAACATGTACAACTTTACAAATATAGTTTGGTTTTTTTTGCATTGATCTTCTATATTTTACCAGTTGGTGGTTAAACCAAAGAAGATGTAATCTATCTTTGACATACATACATCTTTGATAACTAGCCTGCCTAATCAACGATATACTTTTTATTTCAAATTGTATCTATCAACACTGACATTCGATTAAAAAAAATTCGTTTAGTTTGATTCAAATAGATGTCGCTTGTTTAACGCGTTTATTAATCCGCTTACCTTAGAGAGTTATCTGAAATCTTGACAGTGTCAACAGTTAATGAGTAATTGATGAGATATACCCGGCAGTAAATTTTATTGCTAAATTTGAGAGATAGGATTACCATGGTAAAAAAATTTACAGCACAAAGTGTAGCGTGCTTGGCGTTTCTCAAGAGAAACCATCCAGAAGCGTATTCTTACTAAAAATAAAGCCAAATAAGGTTGTCAAAACATAAAATGATTTACAATTTCTTTAGATTCTGAAAATTTGCCTAAAGATTTTTGACAGTTAATTTAAAATTTTAGCTTTGAACACTATGGGGAAAAAATTACAATAGATGGCGTTGAATATAACATGACATTATGGGATACAGCAGGTCAGGAAGATTATGAAAGACTACGCCCCTTATCGTATCCAAATGTAAGAAAAAAATGGTACTTAATGGTACTAAATCTAGGAATTTTTTTTTTATTTTTTAGACAAACTGTTTTTTGGTATGTTTTGCTGTAGACGACTCTTCTCCATCCTACGAAAACGTTTCGATAAAATGGGTACCAGAAGTGAGGCATTATAACCCCCATACGCCCATATTATTAGTAGGTGAGTTTTTAGGGATTTTTTTTTTTTGGAAAAAAGTCACTAACAAAATTTTCCTGTAGCAACCAAAATAGATTTAAGGTCAGACCCAACAAAAGCTTGCTATACGGTTCAGGATGGAAAAAAATTGAAGCGAAAAGTCAAAGCTCAGAGCTACATTGAATGCTCAGCGAAAACCAGAGAGGGCCTGGAAGAAGTATTTATAGAAGCTGTTAGGATTCATAAAAAGAATAAAGTCAAATCTCGTCAAAACAACTGTGTTATTTTATAATATTTTAAAAACAAATGAAAAAACATTGTACACAACACACACAATGCTTATGATATTATTACATTTTTTTGTAAAAGTATTTTTTACAATCTGTTCTTTTTTTAAACTGCCAATGTTTGTAATCTGCTTTATCACGTACAAACCGTGTCAATTTTTGCCCGGTTGCACAAACGTCAAGACGACAATTGGCAATCAAATTGATATTTGTCAAAAAAATGGCCAAAAAACAATTTAACGTTTGTGCCACCGGGTCTTATTAATGTTTACCAACTATGCTTAAGTTAATTAGTTTGAAAGTGATAAGATTTAAAACCAAGTGGTATTTACCCGGATTATTACAATAAATCATCTTTTTTCAATAAAACTTTATTTTATTAAAAAATTTCAATTATTTTTCAGTATCAAGTGTATCAAATAATGTTTGTTTTAACATATAGTGTAAGCGTTTTTAATTTTGTAATAATTTATGGTGATTTTAAAGTGAAATACGCCATTCGAGTGTTTCTACAGGAGTGAGTTGAAGTAGATTGTTGATGATAATGTAGCTATTCGGTACATAAACTGTTTTTAAGTGAATCTTTAATGCTAATAATCGGAGACGATTCGACAAATTTATTAGAAAGAACTGTTATTTACTACAATTTTTAGTTGTGAAGTACCATGCGATCAAAAAGTCTTTCCTATCACGTAAGACATGGTATAGAGAACGTATGTCTGATGACAGTTCTTACTTATGTCAAAAAATAAATTACAAAAAGTAGTATTTTAAATTGTTAAAAATGGTCCGAACAAGTGAACAGATTTTTTTTTCAAATTTTACTAACTTATAGAAAACAAATGAAGAGAAGTTTATTTAATATTCCTCATAGTTTTTAACATATATGACTGATTTTATTATAGAAAACTGTAATATTAATCTTTAAGCTCGATTTTATAGCAGTCATTATCATTATTAATCTTTAAAACTACGAAAGAATAACATAAAAAATGTTTTTTTTTAATTTTACTAACTTATAGAAAACAAATGAAGAGAAGTTTATTTAATATTCCTCACAGTTTTTCAAAATTATAACTTAATTTATTATACAAAACAATAATATTAATCTTTAAGTTCGGTTTTATAGCAGTCATTATCATTATTAATCTTTAAAACTACAAAAGAATAACAAAAAAAAATGTTTTTTTTTAATTTTTTTAACTTATAGAAAACCAATGAAGAGAAGTTTATTTAATATTCCTCACAGTTTTTCAAAATTATAACTTAATTTATTATACAAAACAATAATATTGATCTTTAAGCTCGATTTTATAGCAGTCATTATAATAATTATTAATCTTTGATACTACCAAAGAATAACAAAAAAAAATAAAAAATGTTTTTTTTAAATTTTATTAACTTATAGAAAACAAATGAAGAGAAGATTATTTAATATTCCTCACAGTTTTTCAAAATTATAACTTAATTTATTATACAAAACAATAATATTGATCTTTAAGCTCGATTTTATAGCAGTCATTATCATTATTAATCTTTAAAACTACAAAAAAATAACAAAAAAAAATGTTTTTTTTTAATTTTTTTAACTTTTAGAAAACAAATGAAGAGAAGTTTATTTAATATTCCTCACGGTTTTTCAAAACTATAACTTAATTTATTATACAAAACAATAATATTGATCTTTAAGCTCGGTTTTATAGCAATCAATATCATTATTAATCTTTAAAACTACGAAAAAATAACAAAAAAAAATGTGTTTTTTTTTATTTTACTAAGTTATAGAAAACAAATGAAGAGAAGTTTATTTAATATTCCTCACAGTTTTTCAAAATTATAACTTAATTTATTATACAAAACAATAATATTAATCTTTAAGTTCGGTTTTATAGCAGTCATTATCATTAATAATCTTTAAAACTACGAAAGAATAACAAAAAAAATGTTTTTTTTAATTTTACTAACTTATAGAAAACAAATGAAGAGAAGTTTATTTAATATTCCTCACAGTTTTTCAAAACTATAACTTAATTTTTTATACAAAACAATAATATTAATCTTTAAAACTATGAAAAAATAACAAAAAAAATGTTTTTTTTCTATTTCTGTTTCAAATGAGTCATAATTTTGTGAAATAAAATAAAATTTAAAGTGCTGTAACTCTTTAATTCTTTGTTTTTGACTATTTTTGAGACAATTGCCTATTGGGGTCTTTTAAAAAAAAATAAGAAATGATCTATATTTAAACTCATTTTTTCAATTTTTTAACAAAAACTACTTTTTTTAGGTATTATTTCAGAGCTGTCATTTCACGTATTGTTACAAAAAAAATTGAAAAATATATACATTTGGCGTGTTAGAGTTAACAAAGACCTTGTTGATAAAAAAGAATAATATGAACAAATTGAAGATAAGAGATACAAAAAGCAAAGAAAAGAAAAAAAAAGAATAAAAATTGATTAAAAAACATGCAGAATAGAAAAAATATATAGTACAAAAATCAATAAGGTAATGAAAAACAAACGAAACAAAAAACAAAACAATAATAAAAGAGTATAGCCGCCTAATAACAAAAGCCAGCAGCAGCGTAAGAATTTGAAAAATGATGAAAACAAAAAAAATATGAAATTATAAAAATAAAAACAACATTCAAATAATAAGATAGTATCAGTCTTTACATTGACTTTTTACCATTTTTGTCAAAATTATCAATTTTTTGGAGAAATCGAATTAGGTAAAAACTGTTCACAATCTGCGGATTTAAAATAACAGATGAATGAAGCAAAGCTTAAGAAAAAAAATGAAAATAGAGAAGACAAGTAGAATCAAGAACAAACAGAAAAGAAAATATTCAGACAAAACAAGCTAGTAGCTAGTAGTAAAGTCAGTTCTCTTAAAAAAGTAGACAAAAAATTAAAAAAAAATAAATATAAAAATATATATATATCATAGTAATAACCAAAATAACAGTAAAAAAGTCGGCTAAAGAGAAGACTAGAAAACTTAAACAAAAGAAAAAAACAAAAAACATACGTTGACGATGACTATACAAAAAAGAAGAAAGATATTAAAAATAACCAATCGCTTCTATGCTTTCTGCTCTTTTTTCATCTTTATCTTCTTTTTCTGGATCTGCTTTTCTACAACTGTAGACAATATTTACTATTTTTTAAAAATTTTTGTTTTGTTTTAATGTTGTCGTTTTTTTGTCATTATTTTCTCGTATCTTTCATTATATTTTATATACTTTTTGTTCTTGCATATTTCTATATCTTTCTGCTAGATCTTAGCACATCTCTCGTCACAAAATAGAACAAAAACAAAAACAGCTTAGAAAACTAGATCAACTGATTAAAAACATAAAGATAAAACAACTGAAAGTGCGTGTTTTTCTTTTGTTTATTACCTTATCAGAACTAGATTTATTGAACACACATACATTAAATATAATTTTGCTATAAATTATTGCTGGTTTTGTGATCTGTACACTAAATCCTTAAAACTGTCATCATTGATGATTTGAAGATTTTCACAGATTTTAGTATCTCTATTATCCATATTATTGTCTGATGGATTAGACAAGCATAGAGATTCTACATCTGGCATTAATGGTGAAAGCACCATTGAAAATAAATCTTGATGTTCCGTAGAGAAAATTGGCGAAGAAGAATCTGTAAAAAAGCAAAATATAACCAACGGATGTTTTTTTTTTAAATTTGGCGTCAAAGATTGCCATGAGAATTGTGAACGCACCTTTACCATCGAATCAAAATGACAGTTATTGATTTGACATCTAAACCTAATCTAACCTCACTTTTTATTATCAGATTATCAGATTAAATTAGATGCACTTGAACGCACGTGTAGTGCTATAACAAAAATAAACTTTAATGAGGAAATAAATGTTGTCCTTCGATTTTGCGGATTCTTTGAAGAAAAGTCAAAATAATTACGAAAGAGGAACGGTGATTTTACAGCAATTTTTTGCACAGTTCATGACGATGAAATTGTGGACTGTGATCCAGACGGTGCCACTCCTCGAAATCTTCAACATAATACAAGAATTTTATGATTTATCAGCCGAAATACAGCGATAACTTACCATTTTTAAGATCCTCCGACCTCACTCCATGTGACTTCTTTTTGTGGCTCTATTTCTAAAAACTTGATTTTTTAGCAACGCTTACATAACTTCGAAGAATTGCGTCAGGCAATAGCTGCCAAAAATTGATAAAAATAATAATAATCATCAAAGGTTGGCGAATGTCAGTAACGCAACTGAAGCAATTGTTTTAAAAACTATATAGTCCGTTCACATAAACTCATAGCCATGGCCAACTATGACGCCAAATTTTAAAAAAGCTTAGCTTACCTTGATTTTTCATTGTCTGGCTGGCGACTACAGCGTCATTTGCTGGGTGAACAAAATTTTCTCTTTGCTGCAAATCTTCAATACCGGAAGTGGCTAAGTAAACCGTTAACGGTTTTTTATTTTGAATAAAATTTATACTTCCGGTATTATAATCGACAGACATAATGCATTTAACGCTTGTGGCATAATTAATGTCTGGTATAACGTCAAGATTGGGATGCGGAGCCTTCTCAAGATCAGCTACTCTGACAACCGCACCAGGAGGATTCATAAGACACTTGTGCGATCTTTGACTAACTTTGTATCTGAAACTTTTACCACATGCTGTACATTTGTATGGCATTACGCCAGTGTGAATTCTTTGATGTACCAAATAGGAAACGCGCTGTCTAAAGCGTTTTCCTAAAACAAACAGTGTTCACCTTCAAAACATACTTAATTGTATAAGTCTTTATTCCTATAAATAAACAATAAGTCACGTCCGAGTATTGACAGAAGCTTTGCAGCAGGTTTACTTTGTTTAAAACATATACAGTGAGATTTTTGTTTTACTGAACATAACGTTATAAGTCGTATGTTCAGTTTTAAAAAAACCATGTCAATACATTGTCGCTAGGTAGGCAACCAAATTAACAAATGTTTTATTTTGACACTTGACAGAACAGCTGAACTCTTTTATTTTATTGTATTCATAGATGAGGAAGGTTAGGTTACCTCTTAATAACAAGTTTAAAAAGAAACTTAAATGCCGCCAAGCTTTTAGAACTATTGCAAAGACACATAATGCGACGACTAAAAGACTTGAATCTTGAGAACACATGGTTTCAAATGGACGGCGCTCTACCACATTCCACGGACCCTATTACACGTTTCCTGACTGAAAACTTCCAGGATCGCTGGATTGGACGGTTTGGACCAATAGCTTGGCCACCTCGGTTGCCAGATTTATCACCAAACGATTTCTTTCTTTGGAGTTATCTCCAATCTAAAGTCTACAACAGTACCGTAATAGAGAGTACAGAAGAACTAAAGAATAGAGTACTCACCGCCTGCAACGAAATAAATCCAGTTTTTTTACAAAGTACTGTACAAGCATTTTATTGCTTGGAACAAGAAAGTGGTCACCTTGAACATTTATTAAACTAATTTGATTAAAAGTTTCTTTTTAAACTTGTTAGTAAGAGGTAACATAACCTTCCTTATCTATAAATAAAATAAAATTTCAGAGTTCAGCTGTTCTGTCAAGTGTCAAAATAAAACATTTGTAAATTTGGTTGCCTACCTAGCGACAATGTATTGACATGGTTTTTTTAAAACTGAACATACGATTTATAACATTATGTTCAGTAATACAAAAATCTCACTGTATAGTCAGCTCAGATTCAAGAAAGAGTAATAGTAAACAGTGCCAATGCGTAGCTCATTCATAAAGTCTACGTAATACCATTGACTAAATATACCCTTACTCAGTTTACTTAGGCCATGGTAATACCGAGCTTCTGGAATTTGAGCGGAGATGGCGTTCGAAGGCACAGAGGTGCATTTGTTTCGTTGCTGTTTCTGTGTGTTGAGACAGAGACTGAGGTTAATCCCAGAAAAAGGGCTAAGCCACTTAAATTTAGTATTACTCAATGAAGGTGTAAAATGTACAATTTTCTGATGAGTCGCTTTTCGTCAGCTAGGGGAGTGACTGGAATGGCAGAGCTAAGCTCCGCCCCGCGGACAACGTGTAATTTTATGTGATAGCGACAATTTTGTTTCGTTGCTGTTTCTGTGTGTTGGGACAGAGACTGAGGTTAATCCCAGATAAAGGGCTAAGCCACTTAAATTTAGTATTACTCAATGAAGGTGTAAAATGTACAATTTTCTGATGAGTCGCTTTTCGTCCGCTAGGGGAGTGACTGAAATGGCAGAGCTAAGCTCCGCCCCGCGGACAACGTGTAATTTTATGTGATAGCGACAATTGAGATGAACGCTCTTAAGAGATAAAGACTGATACAAAGAATCGTACATTACCAACCACAAGTTTCACAAGCAAAGGGCCTTTCTCCCGAATGGATTCGCACGTGATTCTGTAAAGTAGACAGCTCTTTAAAAGCTCGCCCGCACTCTGTACAAACATATGGCTTCTCTGATGAGTGATAAAGCATATGTTTATGGTATGATTGCTGGAACGTAAATGATTTGTTACATTGGGCACAAAAATACGGCATTTCTCCTATAAAAAAAAAAGAAAAATTGGTAACAAATTGTATTTTTAAATAAAATTACCTGTATGCAGTCTTTTATGTTTTTTTAAAAAATATTTTGTGGTGAACAATTTTGAGCAAACGTCACATTCCCATTGCTTATTATCTGGGAATTTGAAGGGTTCGTTTGTGGGTTTTGGCGATTTTGGTACGGATTCCATATTTTTGCTGAGCTGGTCAAAATTGTGATGGCTAAAGCCATAGTGGGCTACTCGCAGATGAACCATTAAGCTACCCCTTTTTTTAAATATTTTACTACATAGATGGCAGTGATAGCTGTACAACCCTGTATTTTTATCAGGGGTGGTTTGATGCAAGAGATTTTGATGCATGTCTAGCAATGCTTTATCTGTAAACGTAAAATAACAAATGTCACATTTTACAGGATCATTGTCGTCTGCTTCCTTGAGGGTTTCTTTAAAATTGTTTATACTTTCAGTAATTTCTTTTTCATTGTTGGCAGTACTAGTAGTAGTACTAGTACTAGTAGTTTCTTCAATGTGCTTCGCACTCTTATTATTATTATTATTATTCTCGTTTATATGCGTAAAAAGATGGATTGTTAATTTATCTAATCCCAGAAGAGATTCACTACAAACGGGACATGTTAAGGGTGAAGTTGCAACATTAATAAGCGACGATCGTAACGAATCAACCCCTTGAAAATGGGGCTTAAGGCACAAAGGGCAAGACAAAAGCTTAATCTCCATCTTAATACTAAATCTTGTATAATCACTGAATTATGTGCTTACCCAAAACACATTTTTAGCAAATTTCCGACTTCTATTTTTAAATTCTATTCACATGTTTCACTTCTTGGCACCTAAACGCGCCTAAATTTAGAAATTTGAATAGAAGGGGTCGTTGCCATAGCTACAATTTCAAACAATTTAGGGCGAATGGGCCCATTTTGCCAAAAATGTCGTCGTATTTAGATGAAGTTTTGAAAAAGCTTGGCTGGGAAGATGGCTTCCAAATACCGATTGCTAATGCTGAAAATAAAGCGCTTGAGGAAGAAGTTGCCAGATTGGCGTTGCAAAAAGTCAAAGACAAAACGGCTCATGAGACTTCCCATCTAAAGCTGCAAAATTTGGAAAATCATCTCAAGTATATTCTGCAAGAATGCGAACAAAACCAGGTGAGGTAAACAATTATTATTATTATTGTTTGCATAAGGCAAAGCCGTGGCCAAAATAAACAAAAAACACTTTTTTAGAAAGTACAAAAATGTAGGTGAAACCGTTTAAATTGTCTTGTTTTTTTTTATTTCTGATTGTTTTTGTTTTTTTTTCTCTTCTTCTTCTTGTTTAAAGTTTTTCTTTCTATTAGTTTTATCTTTATTCTTTCCTTTCATTATGTCTTCTTTCATTATTATACTTTCTTTTAGCTTCACCCATTCATTCATCATGTGCTCTAGTGTTTCTCTATCTTTTCCCCACATTCTGCTTTTTCTTTCATTTTTCTCTTTCTCTTATTCTATCTTTTTAGATAGACTTTTGTCTAATTTTTTCCTTTTTTTTATGTTTTTCTATGTCTTGCTTCTCTTTGAACCCTTTTCTTTCTTAGTATTCTTTTCTTGTTTTTTTGTTCTCTTGTCTGTCTTTCTATTCATCACTTTCTAGCACTCTTTCAGTATCTCACACTCTCTTCGATGTTTTATTTTAATTCATTAAGTTTTACTGCTTTTTTTCTTTTTATAATTGCACTATTCCGTTCCCAAATTTTTCCCTCATGCAACATATTTCATATGCTTCAAATTAGAATAAAATACAGGTTTTTTTAAGAGAAGAAACCGAGAAGAACAGAAACAAATAAAAAAAACAATGGAAAATTAAAAAACAAAATAAAGAATAAAACAAATAATTTTTAACAAAAAAAAAACGACTACAAAGAGAAAACTGAACAGTAAACGGAAAGTTTTCAAAAATTTTCCTCTATTTATCTAAGATGCCGTTATTACATCTCAATTTTTGTATCATGGTTACTATCTTTAAGATTTCTTCTTTATAACCAAAAAAAAATTGATTTCAAATTTATTTTTTTTTTATTATAGTACTACTTTTGAAATATCTTCTTTCTAACAAAAAAAGAATTATCAAATTTGGTTTATAAATAGCAAACTTATCGGCAAACACACATAAAAAAATATATATATATATCATTTTAAAAAGCAAAAAGAAACGAAAAAAAAAAGAAGAGGTAAAGAAAAAACAAAATAAAAAAAACGGCAAAAATTATGAGAAAAAAAAAACACAAAAAGAAGCCGAAAACATGACTAGAGACAGTAGAAAACAAGTAAACATAGAAAAACAAAGTACAAGTAATAAAGAACAAGAAAAAGATAATAATTATAGGGGAAAAAAACAGAAGAAAATTTAGACAGCAGAACAAAAAGAAGACTAAAAGTGTTAGAATTAGAAAATAAAAATTTAAAACATTGAACACATAAAAAACGTGCTAAGAAATAAAACAATGAGAAAAAGTTTATGGGATGGGGAACAGGATAGAGAAAAGAGATCAGAAGATATAAAGTTAAACAGTAAAATAAAAAACAAAATAGAAAACTAAGAATAAAACAAAAATATAATGAGGAAGAACAGTAAAAAGCAGAAAAACCGACAGTAGGAAAAGAAAAATAACTAAAACAGTAGCAAAGAAGAAGAGAAGAAATTATATAAATCGATGGAGAACAACGGGAAATAAAAACAAAAACATCAGCATGTTAAAAGAAAAAAAAGAGAAAAAGAACAAAAAATTTACTGATTAGGGGTGATTTCAATCCATAGAGAAAGAAAAAAATACAATCAGAAGAACCAGATTATATGCCGCTAGGGATACAAATAAAAAATAATAGAAAAGAAGTAAAAGTTAGAAAAATTAAAAAAAAAGAAATAAAAGACACTTTAATAATAAAGTGGGGCAAAAAATCAAGAAAGATATATAGAGGAAAGTTAGAAAAGACAGAATTTAAAAAAAAAAAAGTAAAAAAAAATGATACAAAAATTAGAAACCAAAGTAAAGAAAGCAAGGGTGAGAAAAAAAAACAAAAAAAATTTTTTTCTTGCTTGTTATTTTTTTCTCTTTTTTTTTCGTTTTTTTCTTTATTCACTCTACTTCATTCTCTGTCTTCATTATTCTTTCTCTCTTTCTTCTTATCATGTTTATCAATTCTATTCTTTTTTTTCATTATGATAACTTTCTTTCACTTCCCCGCATTTATTCATAATGTTTTTCTCTCTCTTTTGTTTTTCTATTTAATCAAACGGGGATGGTATTAAATTGTTTTCATGTTTTGCACATCTAGAATGCTTTAGAATTATATCAAAAAACAAAAGTGGTTCAATTAGAATTCTATAATTTATAATTTAAATTTCTTTCGGATCAGAAATATTTAGTTTTAACGACTTAAGTTATATTTTTTTAGGTTTACAAACGTACGTTCTATCTTTCTTTTATGATAAAGCTCTGTCTGTCTTTTTGTTTGTAAATTATTTTTTCTATAATTAATATTTTTCAAAGTTTTATTATTAGGATTTTGTAAAAAAATGAAATTTTGTTTTAGACGCGGTCCTTTGATCTTTGAAAGGACCGCGCCTAAAACTAAGTTACCAAATTTAGATATTAAAATATTGTTGCTAATAAAACACTGCAAATTTAAGAATATAATATTTGGTATCTTATGATTTTCTTCTTTTCAGTTTTATTAGAATTTTTTCTATTTCCTGTCTTTTTTTTAACTTTTATTTTTTCGGTTTTTTGTCTGTCTTTTTGTTTTTCTCGCTCTAATTGATTTTTTTTGAAATAGTAGTTTAGTCATTTGATATTTTTATTTTGTTTGCTATCTTTTTCCTTTCCTTTTTCTCTTTCTTTTTTATATCTCCATATTTCATTTTGTGTTTTTATTGCTTTGATTCTTTTCTGTTCTTCTTCTTTTTTCGTTGCTTTCTATTCTGTGCGTGTTTATTATTAATCTTTCTCTCTCTCTCTTATTATCATTTCGATCAATTCTATTCCTTCTGTCTTTTCTTTCATTATCTTCTTTTTCTCTAGATAGATTTCTTTTACTTCCCCCCATTTATTCATAATGTTTTTGTATTTAATCAAACGGTGATAGTATTAAATTGATTTCATGTTTTGCACATCTAGAATGCTTTGGAGTTATATCAAAAAACAAAAGTGGTTCAATTAGAATTCTATAATTTATAATTTAAATTTTTTTCGGATCAGAAATATTTTGTTTTAACGACTTAAGCCATATTTTTTCATGTTTACAAACGTACGCTCTATTTTTTTTTAATGATAAAGCTCTGTCTTTTTCTGTATGTTTGTTTGTAAATTATGCTTTCGATAATTATTATTTTTTGTAAAAAATTAAAATTTTGTTTTAGACGCGGTCCTTTAATCCTTGAACGGACCGCGCCTAAAACTAAGCTACCAAAGCTAGATATTAGAATCTTGTTCCTAATAAAACACTACATTTACCCCTCTAACAAAAAAAAAAAAAAAAAACACTACAAATTTAAGAATATAATGTTATTTCTGCTTTTTCTTACTTAAAATAGTGAAGACTATTCAAATCACTATTAAAAAGTCAAGTGCAAATGTAAATTTCTTTGTAAAGCAATTAACGTTGTAAAGCTAATTACGCTAGTGCGTTGTACCTCATTCTGCTTTACAAAATAAGAGCGGGAAGAATTGGTGCGTGTAATGTCTAAGGTATGAATACTCTTAAAGAAACATGTTCTGTCAGAACTTAAAATTTTTTTTTTCTGTTTGTGTTTAACTTTCGATTTTAGACTGTGTTGTTTTGATAATTTCTAATTCGTAGAATGTTTTATATTTTTATTACTAAATGTTAATTCAAAAGCTTTTGATAGTGTTTTAATTATATATTTTTTTTAGAATCTAATAACAGCACATGCGCAACAATTACAAGAAGAAGAGAAAAAATATCATCTTAATGTATCCGAAAAAGAAAAATACGAATATGAAATTAGACAATGTAGTAAAAAAATGACCGAAATCAATGAACGCACACAATTAAAAATACACCAATTGGAACGCTACACTAGAAAACTGGATAAATTAAAATCTGAAACAGACTGGGATAAAGAAGCCTTAAAGGCTTGGGAAGAGTCTCTTCAAAAAAGAGATGACGATAATGAGTTAATAAAGAAATTTTCAAAAGAAGATATGAGAAAGTATAATGAACTGGAAGCAAAAAGGCAACACTTGGAAGTGGAATGTGCAAATCAAAAAGTCAACATTCGAAAAATGGTTAATGATCTGAATAATTATGAAAGAATACTAGAACGTACAGGTTTGTTACATACTATGTGTTTCACCTAAGAGTACAAGCCTGACAAAGTGAAAAACCAAAGCCCCGAAAAATACGCGAAAAATTCAAATTAACCAATCAGAAGCTTAAAAAAGATACGCCACGCCTCTCCAGAGCTTTTGTTTGCTTGGAAACGCTGTACAATTAATATTTTTTTAAAGCAAGCAGGCTTTGTCAAATCTACTATTTTGCTCCTACTCCTAGGTGAAACACCTTATATATAATATATACAGGGTTAGTCAAAAAGTATGGAATAGGCGGTTTATTTCAAAAAACTACTTTATAGACAAACGTCTTCAACAAAAATTTTTTTACTATATAATAAGGTTTATTGTTTAACTTAACAGTTTTACAATGTATTTACAATTTTTACTAAAATAAGTCTTCTTCTTTCTCATTCCTCTTTTTTTTTCTTTTTTTTTTCTTTTTTTATCATTTTCATCCATTCTTTTTTCTTTTTTTTCCATTCATTATGTCTTCTCTTATTCTTATTCTCCTTCTTCCTCATCCACCCAGTTTAATCTTTTTCTTTCTTTTTCTATCATTTTCATCCATTCTATTCCCTTTTTCTTTCCTTTCATTATATTCTCCCTTACTAACATGCTCTCTTTTACCTCCTCACATTCCTTCATCATGTGTTCTAATGTTTCTCTCTCTTTTCCACACATTCTGCACTTTCTTTCATTTTCTTCCATCCAATATCTATTTTCTCTCTCTTCATTTCCACACCTAAATCTAGCAATCATTTTTCTATCTCTCTTATTTTCCCTTTTCAGGTAGCTTGGCAGTTCTTCCGTAATTATAACCCCATATTTTGTGTTGTACCTGCTTTCTCTAATTTCACCCCTCCTTTCTTGCTTCTCTATATCTCATTTCTCCATTCACCCATTGCCTCTCTTCTCTTTTCCTCTCAATCTCTTCTACACTGAACCCTTTACTTTCATAGTATTCTTTTCTCTCTTTTTTTATTCGCTTATCGCCCTTTTATTTTCATCATTTTTCCACACTCTTTCAGTATCTCACACCCTTCTCTCTCCCGCATTTTGTCTTCATACTTAACTGCTCTCTTTCCCGCCTCTATTCTTACTTTTTCTCTCTTTCCTTCCTCTCTCACTATGTAACCTGGGGTTTCTCTGCTTAGTCCTAGCATCCATTTCATATATTTTTCTTGCACTCTTTCTATTTCTTTCCTCTCTTTCCATCCCCAGATTTCCGCTCCATACATCATTACACTTTTTACCAGACTGTCAAACATCGTCATCCCGATTTCATATTCTCCTCTAAACTTTTTCTCTGCCATTCCCCACACTATCGCACACATCTGGTTTCCCTTTTTCACCAATTCTCTCAACTGCGCCTTACTTCGATTTCTTTCTTCAAACATGTATCCTAAATACTTCCATTCTCTCACCTGCTCTATTTCTTTCTCACCCCATTTCCATACTACTTTTTTTCTTACTCCCTTACTAAACACTATTATCTTTGTTTTAGTTTCATTCACCTCAAATTCCTTCTTTTTCATATACCTCTCTGCGATTCTCATCATTCCATTCATTTCTCTTTCTTCTTTCGCTACCATCACTATGTCATCCGCATACGCTAACAACCAAATTTTCTTTTTTCCTACTACCACTCCTCCTTCTTGTCCTTTTGCTAACACATCTTCCATATCACTCATATAAATTGTAAACAGTAGCGGACTCAGAGGGCACCCTTGTCTCAGTCCCCTCTTTGTCCAAAACCATTCACTTTCTCTTTCATCCGCTCTCACCTTGCTCTTTGTTTTCTTGTATATCTCTTTCACTTTTTCTATTATTCCTTTCTGTATTCTTTTTTTTTCCATGCACTTCCATAATTTATTTCTATCAACCCTATCAAACGCTGCCTTTAAGTCCACAAACACTCCACATACTCTCCCTCCTTCCTTTTCTAACTCACTCTCAATTAACGCATTTAACACATATACATTATCTATTGCACCTCGTCCCTCTCTGAATCCTGCTTGCCAGTCTGGTAATCCTCCCACTCTCTCTACCTCTCTTTTCAGCTTTTCTGCCACACACATCGCATACACCTTGTACATTGTGTTAAGAAGAGTTATTCCTCGGTAATTTTTTTCAGTGTTTTTATCCCCCTTTTTATAAATTGGTACTATAATTCCTTTTGTCCATTCCCGAGGAAACTCTTCTCCCTTCCACACTCCATTCAATACTTCTCTCAATCTTTCTTTTACTCTTTCATTCCCATATATTCATGCCTCATTCGGTATCCCGTCCGTTCCCGACGGGAACGGACGGGAACTTTCTTTTCTTTAATTTCATGATCTGTTTTTCTACCTCTTCTTTTGTTATCTCTTCTTTCTCTGCTTCCTCTGTTTTTTTTTCAATTTCATTTTCTGTCTCGTCTTTTCCTTCTAGAAGCTCTCTGAAATGTTCCATCCATTTGTTCATTTCTATCGTATTTATAATCCCTTCTTTCTCTTCTTTTTCCTCTTCCAAATATTTCCATATTTCATTTTGTGTTTTTATGGCTTTTATTTTTTTCTGTTCTTCCTCTTTTTTCTTTTTCTTTTTTTCTTCACATGTTTTTCTATATTCTTTTTTCATTTTCATGTAATTTTCTTTTGTTTCTTTGTTTTCTCTCCATTCTTTCAATTTGTTTTTCAGTTCCCTTTTTTGTTCACTACATTCTCTGTCCCACCATTTGTTTTTCTTTTTTTTTCTTTTTTTTCCATTTTTATTTCTTTTCACCATTGCTTCTTTTACTTTTGCTTCTAGTTCTTGTACCATTTTTCTTACCCCTTTTTCTTTATATTCTGTTCTTTCCAGCTTTTCCCTGTATATCTTTTTTGATTTTTCGTCCCATTTTATTGCTGGTGATTTTATTCTTTTCTTTTTTTGATTTCTTTTTTCTCTCATTTCTTTTCTTCCATTTTTTATCTGTACTTCTAGTGGCATATGGTCTGATTCTATTCTTTCTCCAATCTCGAATCTTTTTATTTGTTCCCAGGCTTGTTGGTTTACTATCTATCCCATAGTCTATTACCGATGTTGCCTGTATTCCTCCGTATGTCCATCTCCCTTTCTCATCTCCCTCTTTGTTTCCGTTGAGTATCTCCCACCCATTTTCTTCTACCATTTTTATTAACAGTTTTCCTTCTCTGTTTATCTTTTTATCTTCTGTTGTTCTTCTAGTTGTTTCTTTTTCTTCTTCTCCCCAATTTCTTTTTCCTTCTACCCCTATTCTTGCATTAAAGTCACCTCCAATTAGTAAGTTTTTGTTATTTGCATTTTTGTCCTTTTTTTCTTCTTTTTCTTTTATCATTCTTATTCCTCTGCTATATATCGTTCTTATTTCCCATTGTTCTCCATTTATCTTTATCTTTCTTTTCATTTCTCTCTCTTCTTCTTGGCGATCTGCTTCTTCTTCTATTTCTTTTTTTACTCCCGTTATTATTCCTCCTGCTGCTCTTCCTTTTTTCTTTTTTTTTGTTGCGTATTGTGCCTTCCATCTGTATTTATCAGATAGCTTTTTTTCTGTCTCTTTCCAATCTTTCTCATTCACCCACGTCTCTACCATTCCTATTATATCGAACTCTTCTATATATTCAAAAAATTCTTTAACTTTTTTTCTTATTCCTGCTATATTCCAGAATACTGCATTTATTACTTTTTCTTCTTTATCTTCTTCTTCTTCATTATCTGCTTTTTCTTTTGTGTCTTTTTCTGTTTTTTTCTGTTTTTCCTCATTGTGTCTGCGTTTTTTTTTTGGCCCTTCTTTTCTTTTTTCTATTTTTAACTCTTCTATTCTTCTTTTTATTCTGTTTTCTATATTTTCTCTTGTTTGTTCTTTTATTTTTTCTATTTCTTCTTTTTCCCATCTAATCTTTTTCTTTATATCTCTTTTGTGTTCTTCATTGTTTGTACTTTGTCTTTCTTCCTTTTTTGTGTTTACTTGCGTTCTTACTTTATTTCTGTTTTTTGGTTTCTTTTTTTCAGCTTGTATTTCTTTACTATCTCCATCTCTTTCTTCTTTTTCCTTTCCATCCTCTTCATTCATCTTTTTCAATTCTTCCACGTACCATCTGATGACTTCTCTTCCCTCATGTCCTTTTTCATGCTTTTTGTCGTCTCCTTTGCTTTCTTTTTTCTTCTTCTTTTCTAAAAATTTTGGTCAATATCTCCTTCCCACCTCCTACTCTTTCCCTCTACCCAGATTTTCCTGTATCCTATCTTTACATTCTTTCCCTTGCTTCGTTCTTTCGCTGCAAACTCCCTTAATTTTCTCTGCACTTCCCTTTCTTCTTTTGTCATGTCGTTGTCTATGAACACCTTGCCCCCTTTTTTTTCTTTCAGCTTGTTTTTATTTTCCATTATTTTCTTCCCACTTGTCTAATTCAACCACCATCATTTTCTCATTGTTTACTTCGTACATTTTTTTAACATTAACTGCCACTCCTATTTCTTCTTGTAGCCATTTTTCAATACTTTTTTCATTCTTTACACCTTTCATTTCTAGTCCTTTAATCACTATATTGTTTTTTTTTTCTTTTTTCTCTTCTTTCTCGGCTTTTTTTTCTAAAAGCTTAATTCTTTCCCCTAGCTCTTTCCTTTCCTTTCCCCATTCTTCCTCTTTTTCCATCATTTTTCTTTGTATTTTCTCAAGATCTTTTCTCATTTCCCTGATTTCCTCTTCCATCTTTCTATTCATGTCCCTTATTTCCTCTTTTATTTCTTGTTTGAGGTCAATCAGCATTTTCTTTATTTCTTCCATCTCTGTCCTCTCCAAGTCTTCTTTTGTGTTTTTTGGGGGGGTTCTCGTTGTTGCCCTACTCCTTTTAAACACTTCCTCCTCTTCTTTAAAGCTATCGTGTTCCGGCTTATTTCTTTTCCCAGTCATTAATTGTCAGGCTAACCCCCTTTTGTCTTCTTTTTTTTTTAACTGCGAAAAGAAACTTTCCTTGGTCAACCCGTCGGAGGTCAGTTCTTTATCAGTGGGTCTCTATTTTCTGAAACGGAACGTTTAACCGTAACTGCGAAAAACACTTTATTAAAATCACAAAAATCTTTTTTTACGGAACACAGCCAATTGTTATCAGCTCCAGCTGACGCCTTATCAGTAAAGGTATTGATAAAGTAAAAATTGAGCAACGACCTCCAAGCAATTGCAGAGATATTAAGCAATCTCGCCGTCCACAAACTATTAAAAAACAAGGCACTATCCTTATAAATGCAAAATCTTGCAAAAACGCGAATTGAAAACTCTCAAAAACACTATTAAACTGTGGTAATCCACTAAGCAGCAAAACACCACATCCGTCTTAAACGATAAATTGATCGATTTTTTTTTACTAATTGTTTACTATTTCTTAGGCTACTCGTTGTTTTTCTATGTCAAAGCATTTCTATGGAAACGTTATCTGTTTTTTTTCCAATGACAACCAAGTGTTTGTTTTGTTGATAATTATTCTTCTTTTTTTTTCCTTTATATAACATATTATTCTATATGGTTTCATAAGAAAATTTCTGTAGATAATAATAAACGGCAAAATGTGATATCTACCACATTATAAAGTTGATAATGCCTGTTTTTGAATAACACCTGTTGGATGGAACGTTAGAGATCTATTAAATGGCCTGCTAGGTCGCCAGATTTAAATCCTGTCGTTGTTGTATTTTTTTCCCATGCTCGATTTTTTAGTTTTCCCAGCAAGTCTACTGGCTGTTGTTCGACACAAAACGCTTTAATTTTGTTTTTTTGGAAATTAATCGTAAAAAACTATTGTTTTTTAGGAAAAACTATCAAACAGCAAAAAACTGAACGTAATGCTCTTATACAGCAATGGAAAGATTCGGTTAAAGTTTTACATCAGCGTGACAGTGATATTGACCGTATGGAGAATCAAACTTTTGAGCTTGAACAAATCATTGAAAAAGAAAATGAAAAACTAAATGAAAGTAAAACATTTCTAAACAATGAAACAAAAAATAACGAAGAAATGTTGAGAGAAACGCATCAATTGAATGTTTTACATTCGAAAATGCGTCCTGAATTAGATAAAGCAATCCATAATACAGCCCTTTTGACAAGTCAAGTAAATTTACTGTCTTATTAAACCAAAATAAAAAGTTGTCATTTGTCAAAACATACAACTGTAAAATTAGGTACAGTTACAGTTCATTCATTTCCAATATTATATACAACTGTTTTTTCTAATATTGACCATTTCAACCGTCGTTAAATATGTCAAAATAACGTCAAAAATATTTGACACATCAGATAACAATGTTATAAAAAAAAAAATTCTTCTGTTCTTCCTTCTTTCTTTTTTTTTGTCTGTTTTTTTAAAATATTTACTTTTTTTATATTTTTTCAGGTTGACAAAGATTCTATTATGATAAAGCTTTGTTTTTGTAGATTATTTTTTCTATAATTATTATTTTTTAGTAGAGTTTTATTATCAAGATTTTGTAAAAAAATACAGCTTAGTTTTAGACGCGGTCCTTTGATCCTTGAAAGGACCGCGCCTAAAACTAAATCTACATAATAAAATCTTGTTCTTAATAAAACGCGGTAAATTTAAGAATATAATATTTTGTATCCCATCTGTTCCTGGTGGTTTTCTTCTTTTCAATTTTATTAGTATTTTTTCTACTTTCTCTCTTTTTTTTTACCTCTATTTTTTCTGGCTTTTATTGTCTGTCTGTCTTTCTGTTCATCCTGTTCTAATAGTTTTTTGAATTGTTTTAGCCATTTGTTTATTCTTATCTCTTTTCTTTTCTATATCTTTATATTTCATTTTATGCTCTTACTGTTTTTCGGTTTGTTTTCTTTTTCCTCTGCTTTTTGTTCTGCGCATGTTTTCTTGTAATCTTTCCTATTTTTCGTGTAAACTTCTTTTGTTTCATTTTTATCTCAATGATTTTTAGCTATTTTTGTTTTTTGCATTCTTTATTCCATCATTTATTGTTCTTCTCTTTTTTCAATTTTCAAACTTTTTAATCATTGCTTTCTTCATCTTTATTTCTAGTTTTTTCACTATATATTTTTCAAAAATTTTTGCTTCTAGAGGTTTTCTATATGCTTTTTTTTATTTTATGTCTCATTTTATTTATGTTGTCTTTTTTTTTCATTTTTTATCTGTACTTCTACAGGCATTTAATCTTTCTATTTAAAACTTTCCACTCATTTCTTTCTACCATGTTTATTAATCTTATTCCTTCTCTGTTGTTGTTTTACTATTATCTTTTTCTTCTTTTCCCCAATATATTCTTTTCTTATTCTTGAATTATCTTCGCCTTTCATCAATACATTTAGGCATTCTTTACTTTTGTCTCTTTCTTCTTCTTTCTCTTTTATCTGGTTGATGTCATTTTGTCTCCAATTGTGTCCAATTTTGACTATTACCTCAGATACATTGTAAACTTTCAAAATACACATAACTAAAGTGTATTATGTGAAACATACAATATACCTTATTGTATTTCAAGTGAATGGAGGTAAACTATTTCCAGCCAATCAACGCACTTTGTGCTAAATCATGTGATAGTTCAACCAATAGAAACTCCATAATAATCCCCAATCACGTAATTTACACGCGCCCTTTCTTTTTTACATCCACATCGCCTCTAACTTAAAAATACTATAGATATGTATTTTAAAAATGAATGAATTATAAGTAGTTTCTTCAAATGATGACTGTTAATTGGCCCAATCAAATTTCTTAAAAATTCTATCTTAGGCTGAAACTGTAAGACGAACTGTAATCCGCGCTGCGCAGCAACTCGAACAAGAAAGAAAACGCAAAAAAGTGCTAAAAAATACCATTAAAGAAAAAGAAGAAAAACTCATAAAATATAGAAAAAGTATTGAAATTCTAAATAAAAAAAATCAAATATTAAATGAAGCGACATTAACTGCCGAAGAACGCACAAAACATCTAGAAAAACTAATCGATTATGAACAAAAACAAGCAAAAAGTTTACAAAATGACACCGAAATGCTACAAAATAAGCATTTTCGAGTTCAACAGGATTCACAGGAATTATGCAATTTGGGAAAATTTACAAAACTTGGTATACAAGGCGCTGGAACTAATATAAATCATCTTAAAAAACATAATGAAGATAAAAGGAAGATTTTAAGTAGGAAGAAAGAAGACGCCTACGAATTGGTATGTGTGTTGTATTGCAAAAATAGCGACATCTATTAGAAGCTCTTCTTATCAAAGTCGAGAAAAGCCATGTTTCTACATGTTGATACCAGCGAATTACAAAATTATACTAATTGGGCAATTACGTTATAACATTAGCGACTTTTGTCTGAAACGCATGTGCTAGATTTTGCGTAATTTAGACATGCAAATGTCATAGAAACTTATTTGATGTAAGTAGCTTCTAATAGATGCCGCTATTTTTACTTTATTACGAAAGAAATAGACACTTGGATTAATATAAGACTCAATCGTAGGCACTAAGAAGTTCCAATAAGAACAAAATATGTCTGAATCTAACAATTCTTGATTTGAATGAATTTGCCTTGACTTATTGTGATTTTAGTCTGTAATTTAGATATTTTAGGATTTTAAAATTGACGACCTACAAAGGAAGATACTTATACATGAGAATGTTCTTCATAACGATGATACTGAAGTGCTTGAAGCAAAATTGGTTAAACTGGAGACTAAAATGGCAGAACACTCAGAGGTATGTTTTTTTATATTTATTTTAGAGACCTTTACTATAAATTTTAAGAAATGTTTGCGGACAGCGCTCCTAATCACCAATGACTGTACAAAATAAAACTTTTATTGCTAATTTCTCAATAATAAATGCTTTGATTAGAGTTTCGATGACACATTTGATCTTGTTATTATAAAATACAACTTTTGTGTTAAAATGGCATTATTTTCGGCAAATTTTGGTTTTAAAAAAACCGATTGGCCGTAAGTGATGGCGAGCCCTGTATACACTGCAATCATTTCTAACTGCCAGTATTTAGTGTAATTCTTTTTTAAACAGATTAGAAGTTTACTGAAGGACCAAGTGAATAAGATTCGAGATGATATGCGGCGCTTAACTACATCAATTGTTACCGATCAAAATCAGCTAATTGTTTTCAAAGACAAGCTTCAATATCAAAAGTTAAATTTTGAAGGTGGTCAAAAGCAACTGTCAACATTGAGAAATCATCTTCAAGAAAAACAAGCTGAAGAAAATATACTCAGACTACGTGTAAAGCAATTATCTGAAGCAATGAAGAAAGAAAAAACTAATATCTATTCATTGAAAAGATTCAAACTCACTCTAGAAGAGGTAACATAAAAATAAGCACTAAAAATCGTTAGATAATGCTTTATTTTAGGCCACTCAAGAGCGAATATTAGAAATTGAGTCAAAAAAAGAAATTCTCTTGGCGAAAAAACGAAATTTGAGTGAAGATAAGAGCCGATTAAAATGCGACATTGGCGAGAGACGCATAAGGCTTGATCAATTTCGCAAAAAATATGATATAACTTTAAGCAGTCTAGGAAAAGATGACGATGGACAAACATACACAGTTACCCATTTTAAAATAAAGAACGCTCAAGAGAAGTATTTTCTTCAAAAAGAAGGAGATGAACTTGAAGCGAAAATAAAAAAAGCGGAACAAGAAATTATTGCAATGGAAAATACATTAAAAGTGGTCAATCTGACAAATGCTGCGTTTAAACAAAGTCTTTCTGCTGTTGAAGATGATGGTAATTGAGGTAAAAGTCTAATCTGTATCATAATTTTTATTGTTTTAGGAAAAGAAATGCAAAAGTTGAAAAAACTTGAATATGAAATGATGTTGATAAATGACAGCGTAAGAGCGCAACGAAAAGAATTGTTCACAAAAAAGCAGGAATTAGACGGTATTTATAGTTTTTCTCTTTTGTGTCAGCTTTTTCATTTCTTTGGATTGGTAAAAATCCACTGAAATCACGCTCCCATGCATAGCATGAACAGCCAGAGTTCGATTCCCAACCGATGCACATTTTTTTTTGTAATTAAATTCAATTATTGTCCCCAAATTGAGTTTATAAGAATTATATATAGCTACTTCGGCCGGAGTTGTCATTATGTGTAACTGACGAGAGCTAACAAGCGACTTTGCGGTGACAGCCAATAAAGCCCAAGAAGTAGCTGTTGCCAGTCGATTAGTTTTGTTAAAAAAAACTGATTCTTAGTGTGCAGTTAGGATCTATACTTGTATCTTCCTTATTTATACATATTTCCTCTTTGTTTAACTGAATTCAAAAAAAAGAGGAGACTATATTTTATATTATGTTCCGTTGTAGGTTTATTTTTGCTATTTCAATGTCATTTTGCTTTTTTCTCTCAAATTTGTAATGATTTACCTATTTAAATAATATTAGCATAAATGACTTTTAGAATCTCAGCACACGGTCACCACTCTGACGTCAGAATATGAAAATTGCGAAAGTACTCTTAGAGATATAGAAGAGCAATGTCTCAAAGTGGCTCATGATTCGTCAAAGAAAGAAGAAAAATTGAAAAGAGCAGAGCACTGCTTAAAAACCGTACAGAAAAAGCTGCGCTCTAAAGAAAAGGAAAAATACGACGTAAGTTACATCAAATAATTTTATAAAAAACTTAAAAATTGTTTCACTAATTTGAAATTTGAGCTTTCAGTATTGAGAGTGGTCATCAATCTTTTCGATTTCCAATAAGAACGACATCAAACTTTTTCATTGTGTTTGTTTCTTATTTTTATAACTTATGTACAAACATACAGCTAAATGACGAGCTGGCGCAGATAATGTTAACACAAACGCAGTGGCGTGCATTTTAAAATACATGATAAATGTATTTCATAATCCTACACAAATACTCACGGCAGAAACTATAGTTTATTACTGGTACTTCCTTGACATTGATACAGATTGCCATTCTGGCTCTTGACTTCCACGGTAAGAGGAAAAGGAAGTAAAGGGATAGAATGAGGAGCGTTTTAATATTAAAACAAGTCGTACACAATTAATATTAAAAGCTGAAATTTTAGCAGGCTTAAGCTTTAAAATAAAGTTACTGATACTGTGTAAAATAATATATTTATTTTATGTTCCAGAGAGATTTAGAAGTTCGTCATTTGAAAATTGCTAATGAAAGTGCAATCCAGCGTCTGTTAGATATGTCCATGTTATACCAAGAAGCCGCCCCTCTAATATCTCGTTACATAGACGAATACAAGATTATCCTTCCGACAAAAAGTTCGCTTACGAATTTGTCTTCGAGAAGTGACTCAACTAGATCTAGTATTTCTTGTCGTTCTGAGAAAGATTTGGCAGCAATGAAAAGTCGATCATCGGAATCCAGTGCAAGTTCAAATATTGCCAAAATTGATTTAACATTTCAAATTTAATTGAAAATTCTTCTAAATTAATTATAAAGATACTTTATTTATATACTTGCAATCTTAAAAAATATATAGAAAATAAATAGCTTAATCCATTCCAGGAGGTAAAGGTTCTGCCAGTATCTCGCCTCCAGTTTCAAGTATCTGCAACAACAAACATTACTTTTCGGTTCCAACGCGTTTATTATGAATATCTTCACCGTCTCTTCTTTTGATGCTTCAATTGGTGCTTGAATCGCAGGTGGTAACACTGGTGTGGGTGCAGGATGTTGTAAACTTGTGCCCAATACCATATCTTGAATAGCGGCTGGAATATGTGCTCGTTGTCCTTCAGTGAAATTCATCAAGTGTTCTTTCAATGGCTGTTTAAGCTCAGGGCATATTATTAAGGCATCCGACAGTTGTGGTGTTGGTAGTTGCATTAATACAGCAAAACTTTGAGGTTTCGTTCTTTGACAGCACTTAATAAATCCCTCCCAGACAACTTTCTGTTTCCAAACCTAATAAATTAAATGTGTTTAACGGTAATACCAAAGATGTGCAAATAATTAGCTGTAAGATCTACTCTCCCACACTCAATTTGAGTGTGGCAATGATTAATTTCAAACGATTGTAAGTAAAAGTATAGTTAACTCAAGACCACTGAGGCGATTGTTTTTTCCGCTTAATTACCCAGCCAAACAAGCAATGTAACGTTAGATATACCTGACCAGTATTCGACTGTGCTGTTGGACTGGCTGACTGAGTCATTATCTGATTCCGATACTTAACCGAGTTAATCAATAAATAAATTTTAATCGATATGTTGTATATGTCTTGAATCACTATACTATTAGAATATCGTTGTTAAATCGTACAAACCTGTTTTAGAATTAAACGCTGCAATATATTCATGACAAAACCAGACAGCCGTGGATAACTTCCTAAAGCCTGTATAACAGTTCGCATAAGTAACGTAGGTAATGGAGTCTGATCCATTAATTGCTGCAGTACAACTGCTAGTACCTCCTGAGTAAAAATCTAAAATAATCAGCATTATTAATTTCTTAAGAATCACAACACTAATTAAATGTCACCTGTTTTTCCTGCAAACACATAGATGTCGCTTTAATTATTGTTTTTAAATCAGCTTTGTTAGAATCAACTAAATGCAGAGCAACTAATAATTCGGTCGGTGTAATCGGACTGTCGCCATGTATACCAAGTAAACGATTAAAAACCTCTCTTACAACCACTGGATTTAGTTTTATTAGTTTTGGTAAAGCAGCTATAACCTACAAAAACACAAATTTGGTTTTGCATATATAAAAATAAATAATGTGTAGTATATTATACATAAAACTGGTTCTTAACAGTAGGATTGTTTTGCTGTGAACTCAAGGTGTTAAATATCACGTAATTATGTCAATTGTGCTGTTTTTTGCGAATGAATCGACCTAAGATCTTACCTCTTTTTTTGAAAGTCCATTTAAAACGGGTATCAAAAATCTTACATCAGACACTCTTCTATTATATAAATCTCGAACTCTTTGCACCAATTGTACACTTGGAGGACCTTTATCTGTTAAAACATGTATAACTCTCGTGACTAAAGTCTCGGCTCCTTTCGGGCAATCCTCAACAAATTTAAGAAGTTCAGGCGAATCCATTCCCATAGATCTGATTGGATTTTCCAAAAGTCGCAATATAATACGTTTAATATTGGCACCAGTTTGTACATAAACTTTTGCCAAATCGTGTATAAGGCTTTCATTTCCAGGCAATAAAGAAATGTAAGGTAGCAAACAAGCCTTGATAAAATCATCTCCCCATGTTTCACTTTTTAGCCGACCTTGCGAAAAGCCACATAAGCTTTCAGGTGGTCTTTGCAATTTCAAGAATTCAAGATTCATTCTTGCAAATTCTTCTATTACCAATTTTAGATCAACTCTTTTGTGTAGTTCCAAAACGTGGGCTATAGCACAATCCCGGACTGTGTTAGATTCATACGTTGTATATGATAGCAGTGCATTTAGAAACATTAATTGCTTGGGAGGCTTTCTAACTGTTAAATCACGCAGTAAACCTAAGGCCCCCACACATTTCTTCTCTTCTCGACAAAGTTGGTGAATTTTGTCCAAAGCCTCATCTGTCACCAGCGGTGCTTCTAGTAGTAATCGTGCAAAAACTACCGAATCGTTGGTTGCCGCATTGATAAATGTGCAAAGAAGCGTATTATAGCTTTTATCAAGTTTTGCATCTTTTCGTAAAGGTGGAACGCGTGAAAAGCCTTGAAGAATACCATACTCTTCAAAAAGCCACGCTAACGCCAAATCGACCTGATTTCGTATATCTGATAATAAAAACATTAAAACTGTTTGTCGAACTGTTGGACTGAAACATGAAGCTATTGTTGTAATTAATTTCTGATATAAACATTTTGCTGTTGTCTTGTCGGACGTTAATAATCTGTTTATTGAACCAATCAAGAGCTTCTCTTTTGTTTCCTTTTCCAAAGGTTTTGTAATTTCTGAGAGTTTCAGAGTTTTTATTCTAGGAATCTTCGCTTTTTCTCTTTTCTAAAAGAATAAAGTACAAATTTAAATGACTGTGCAACAAAGCGACATAAATGCATACCTTTTCTCTAGCATCATCTTTTTCTTCTTCCATTTCCACATCAGCTAGCGCATGCTCCTCATTTTTCTTCGTCGTAATCTTTGTACCGGTTGAAACTCCTGCTTCAACAATTTGATTTGCCATCAATTTTACCAAAATATTAATTTGTCCAACCGTGCCCGCTTCGACATATTTATTATATTCCTTAGCGAATTCAAGAGGCATTGTTAACGGTAGATTGCTTATTGAGCTAAAAATTAATTGAACGGCTTTTTCTAGAGTAAAATTTTCGTAGATAACTTGTTCGTTTACATCGTCGAGCGGAGGTGAGTCGCTATCATTACTATCGTTATTAAAATCAATATGCGGCTCCAATCGTGGCCGCTTATTATAAATTTGAAGCGATTCCATCGATAGCGTTCTTTTACTGTAACGTTTTCTTTCATCGGATTTTGGTATCATTTTAAGTACTTCTTGTTGAGAATAACCTAAAATGGATTGATAGAATAGCATGCTATTTTTTCGATTTTACTTTTATTAATACATATTATTTATAATTCAAACCCAATCTAGTGAGATTTTTTTCTCAAGTTGGTATAACATAACAATGCCAGTAATGTCAATGTTATTGACGTCACAACTAGTAACCATACCAATTCACTAAGACAAAATTGACTACTTTTTTTTAGAAACGCTGTCACAAAACCGACATTGTAAACCAGGTAAACTAACCGACTGGCAGACATAAAAAGTAAGCATATGAGCGTGAAGGTTCCCGCTTTTGACCATTGTCAAAATGCACGCCATCTGTTTGATTAAAAGATAACTGCTTATTGCCAAACTAATAATAATTCAAAGTCACCTAGTATAATAAGTTAACACTAGTAAAGTGTATATTTACCTAAATCAATTAGAATCGGTGTTAGTTTGTTCGCAAATTCAAAAGCAGCAGGATGCCTCATTACGCCAGCAACTTCTGTTTTAAGCTTCTTCCGTACAGAATTGACTTGAGTTGTCGTTAGGGTTGGAGGTAAATTATTATGTAAAGATTCTATGGCTTGTACCACTCTTGCCATAAATTCAGCTCTGCTTTTAGCAATGTTAGTTACAACCCCTAAACAAGTCAATAGATTTGCACTGCTTATATGTGGAGATCCATGAAATTTCAAAAGCAATTCAAACAATGTGCTAAAATGATGTTAATAAACTGTTTGTGAGTAAAATGACGTGTATTTTATTACTTTGCTTCTTCCTCTAGTTTTCTTCGTCTAGCTATTTTCAGCGTTAAAGGAACGTCATCTAGTGAAAAATCATTTGGTTTATGATTTTCCGTCTGATCAGGATATGTTTGTAGCAATACAACACATTCTAAAAACTTTACCGAACTTGTTCTAATTCCATCGTTATCGCTATCAATCATATTAGCTATTTCTAGCTTAATTACAGACAACTGCTTCCAGGCACTCTCCATCTCTTCGGTTACAAGTGTTGCTTTACAAAGCCAGGATAGAGTTTTCCTATATATAGCAATCAAAGCCTGAATGACCCGTTTTTGTACAGCAATTGATTCGTCACATAGCAGCATATGAAGACTTAACATCACTTTTGGTATCAAAGATTCTCGTGCTTTGCTAAAAATGAAATCAATGACGTTTAAAATTTTCACTAAAAAAAAGGTGCCAACCAGAGTTCTTCGATAAAACCGACTAAAGCCTTTTTAACATCTCCGTTTTTATCGGTAATAAAATTCAACACGTTTGGCAAGAACATTGGAAGTAGATTGGGAGACTTCCGAAGCAACACTTCTTGGATTTTATGAAAGTATTCCAATTTCTCAGTGGAACTCCTCGCCACTGCAGCGTTGTTAAACCATTGAATAACCTACAAAATATTAATGAAACCTATTTCAACTGTCTTTTGCTATAAATTACTAAATCTTGATCAGTAATATCCATTGAAAAATCCATTTCGGACATGGAAATGCTTTTGCCTCCAAATTTTTTTCTTAGAGTACAACGAAGTATGCTTATAATTGCAATTTATAAAATTTGCTGTAGCTTAACGATAAAATTGACCAAAGGGGGATTTATAGCATTTTCTTCGTTGTTATTTTTGAAAACGGAAAAGCTTATTTGCTACGGCTACAACTTCCTCGGGACCCCTTCCTTATCCTATGACAGTATTTTGACAATGACAAATGCCAGAAAGCAAATGTCAAGCAACAACTTCCAGAGAATAATAATTCAAGAAACTCCAATCAAATACTTTTAATACTCAAACAAATGTTTTAAAATATCTGACTTTAATAGACTAATTATAAAAAAATTACAAGTGCACTTTAAATACAAATATAATTACATTTATAGCTAATATGAGCAAAGTTACAATTTTATGATTTTTTTACAAAGTTGGCAATCACAATTCAATTTAAAAATCACTATATTCAAACCGCATTACCAATCTTGTAATAAAAACAATAATTAAATGTTATTTTGTTGATTATAACAAGTGTTTTTTTTTAATTTTGTGTCAAAGATTGTCATTAATTTTGAACTTTAGACTGCGCATGTACTTTTACTACCAAATTAAAATGACAATTATTAATTTGACATTTTAACTTAACCTCACTCTTAATTTATTAAATCAATAATTTAATATGTTAATGAGATTAAATTAAAAGCATTTGTAGTCGTATAACAAATATAAAATCAAACATTAATAAGAAAATAAAATTTATAACAAATAATCAAAATGTCGTTTATTGCAGACTTTTTAAACAATTACGCTACTAACCTAACGCAGCTTATCAAAGTTTTTAAATAAAGCCACAAAAAAAGTCACATAAAGTGATGTTGTGAATTGTATCATATTCAAGATCTTGTAAGTGGTATAAAAAATGTCTTGCGCTGAAAGTACCTGTTCACAACTTTATCGTCAAAAAGCTGTGCAAAAAAAACTGTTTTTTTTTCCACAAATTGTTTTGCGCTTGTAAGAAAACCATTTTATATTATTCAAAAAAAAAAAAAGATGACATTTAGTGATTATTTTAACATTAGAAGCAATTGTTTTAAAGCATGTCTGACTATTTGACACTAAATTTCAAAAATAATCGTTTTATTGTTTTATAATACAGCGTGGACTGCAATAACTGTTTGAGATGGCAAAACATTTAAAAAAAATGTATTTGCAACACTGTAGCCAGATACGCTTGTTTGACATAACATTTATAACGAAAATTGTGGATTCTGTTACAACTTACAACAGGTAACTTTGGCATCTGTCAATAATGATGTCAGTGTCAAAAATGTCACCCGTCAACAAATAAATGCAGGATTGCCAACTGAAACCGTCATGGTTGACCACGCTGTATAAGCCGACCTATTCTAAACTATTGACATGGTTACGATTTCTTTTGTTTTCCACCAGAATCCTATAGTCTCCAACCTAACAAAGTTTATAGCAAATTTCTAAATCTAGCAACAATTTTCCTGTTTTTTTTTAAACTAATTAAGAAAAAATGATGCAAAATAAAAGATAAATGTTTAACAATGTTACTAAAATCAACACCAAATAATAAAGTTTCACGAAAAAACTGTTTTAGTTTTAGCATTAGTTTTAGGAATTTTAACCAATGATAATTGACAGCACTGCAGACAAAGCAGGGACTTTTGCTTTAACATTGAATATTGACAGTTGTTTGACATATTTGAAAAGTCAAAACAAATGTCAAAATATTAAACTGTTGATGTGTCACCAATTGATAAACACCGATAAAAATAATGAAAATAATTATAAGGCTAGTTAATTTGTAAGGGCTGTTTTGTTGGAAAAATATGGATAGTGGAAGCAATGACGGAGGTAAAAAATTATCGTTGGAAGAGTTGTCTCGAGAAGATTTACTAAAAAAATGCAAAGGGCTTTTGGTACTTGCTCAAAAAGCGAAGCAAGCTAAAGATGCCCTACAAGACGAAAACGATCAACTGAAAATTCAAATTGATGGCTCTTCACAGAAAGACGTTACTAATGAAGTGATTGAAAAATTGACGCAGCAGAAATTGAGCCATGTCACGGTCATTGAGGAGCTTAAGGCTCAAAACATCGTATTGAACAGTAAAATTCAAAGTTATATTGGGAATTTACAGGTAATGCACACTTATAGGTTTCTACGGCTCACATTTATGTGTTAGCTGCTTAATTTTTTTTTTTTTTGGTTGGTCATTTATAAACAATTGCTATACTGGTAACCCTGAGTTGAAAAGTATTATAATCTATGGGAAATTTAAGGCCTTATTGCTAAAAACATATTTGTCAATCAAAGAACCACAATACCTCAATGTACAACTGGCAACATTGTATGCATTTGACTTGGGAAAAGAATATCGAATATACAGTGCGTTCACAAATTATTTAGATCAGCCTTGTCGTGGAATTTTGAACGTATGTTCCTTTCTTGATTAGCTCATATGCAGAAACAGACGAGCTTTGACATTTGTCGGCAAACATACTATCAAAGACAATCAGCT
Organism: Lagria hirta; assembly: GCA_947359425.1. Taxonomy (NCBI): domain Eukaryota; kingdom Metazoa; phylum Arthropoda; class Insecta; order Coleoptera; family Tenebrionidae; genus Lagria; species Lagria hirta. Next base: position 2,933,908 of record OX375794.1, read on the forward strand.
AAATTACACAGCAAGACTCGATCTAAATAAATTTTGAATGGATGTTACAAATGAGGTTATGTAGAATAATTGAGATGCCAAAATGTCACTACAATTGTTAAAATGTTCTAAATCAGCATTAGCGGAATCATAAAGTTTGTGTAATGTGACACTAAAATTGACAGACGTAGGGTGGTGGTGGTGCGGAGACGGTATGGCCAACTAAGCAACATTAATAAATGTCTATTGCCAACATAAACCGACAAGTTTTGGTTCTTTGATTAGATAAGAAATAGTATTTTTTAAACTGCTGACTTTTCTCGCATGTGATGAGACGTATAATATTTTACCAAGAGAGTATTAATGATTGAGAGTAATTTTCTTGTACAATAAAATGACTGTTTGAGTTGGCAAGCTTACATTTCATGTTAAAATGTTGACAGGTGAAATTTTTCATGACAATATAATTGACAGATGTTAATTAAAAAGTTAGTCGCTGTGGCATAACCTACAGGTTTTTTTAGTATTGTTAGGTCAAATAAGCGTTGTCAACTCAAACAGTTATTGTTACTATTTTAAATTATTATCTTACAGAGCTGTGATGAGAGAATTAATCAATTGGATAGTGAAAACGTGTCTCTGAAGCGACAAACAAATCGTTTAACAGATGAAAATGAGCAATTGCTGACCCATCTCGGTTCTCTAGAAAAACAAATTGAAGAATGTAAAAGACTCGGGCTGGAGCAACAAAATCAATTGTTGGCTTTAGAGAAAAGCAAACAAATTTTAGAAGATGCAAATAATAAATTAACGATTGAACAGTCTAAACAAACACCTGAATTGCAAAAAATGTTGAGTATTAGTTTAGAAGAAGTAAAAATACTTAAGAAAGAGAATGCTGTGATAAAAGAAACATTGGAAGATGTAAAACTTAATATGTATGAGAAAGATAAAAATATACAGATTATTGGAAATGAATTACAAGAGAAAACAAAATCTTTAAATGAACTGGAAGCTTTGAAATTACGTAATTTAGAATTAGAAGGGAATCTATCAACACAACAGACATTGGAAACTATAGAAAAATTAAAAGATAAATTAAAATTCTTTCATTCAAAAATTGTCAAGTTAGCACTTAATACAAAAGCATTAAAAGAAGATAAAAACGAAATTTTATTAATATTCAAACAATATATGAATCAAGTAGAAAAATGGAAAATACAATTAAATAATATTACACAAAAATTGATGGAATTTATGAGCACGCTTGCTCACGATAAAGATGAATTGCTAAAAGAAAATCAAATTCTTAAAGATAATAATAGTAAATATCTGGAGCAATTAAAAGCACATAAAACCGATGATGAAAAAACGAAAGATTTAATTGAAATTGAAAATATCAAAACCGAAAATAAGAATTTAAATATAGAAGTGGCTCGTCTACAAACATTAATCGAAAATATCAATATTGATTTTGGAAATGTCAAAGATGAAAATGTTAAATTGCATCAACAGGTTGAGAGTTTATTGAAAATTGAAGAGGAATATAATAAACTTCAAGATGATAACATTAGTCTTAGAAATGATAATACAAAGTTAGAAAAAGATTACAAAGGTCAATTGGAGAGTTTTAAAGAATCTTTACAAGAAGAGTTGAATGGTTTACGAAATCAAGAAGAAGAATACAAAAAACAAATTGAAGCTTTAATCATGGAAAACAATGTAATGTGTAATAAATTAATTAGTTTAGAAGAGAACCATCAAAAAGAATTGCAACAATGCAAAGACCAAAGTAAAATTGATCAAATTTTGGAAGTCGAAGAGCGTACAGCTGAAAATGAAAAGATCTGCATCGAGTATCGTAAAACAATATCAAAACTTGAAGAAGATCTTCATTTAATTTCGAGAGAATTAGATGAATTAAAACAAAATAATTTAAATCTACAAGAACAAATTGAGCATTCACAAAGTACGGATAAACAAATTGCTGATCGGACCAGTGAAGAAATACTTAAATTATTACAAGAAAATACTAGACTTGTTGAAATAAATCAGAAATTTCAAGAAGCTAGAAATGAAGCGAAAGATGTTCACATACAAACTGACAAGTTGGAAAATGGTGATCTTGAAGAGTTAATTGCGTCGTTAAAAAGAGAAAATGCGGAATTATTGACGGAAATGAACGAAATGAATCAAGCTTTAAAGGAAAGGGGCGAAGCAATTTCGAAATTTCAGGCACATTGCGAAGAGGTTAAGAAAAAACTACAAATCTACGAATCACAAGCTAATAAAAATGTTGATAGCATATCTCAGAAAGAAGAGAGAATTAAAAATTTAGAGCAACAACTTGAAATGTATAAAATAGAACATAATAATGATAATAATATCAAAGAATCTTCGGTTGAAGAAAAAGATACAATAATCAGCGAACTAAAATCAGAGATTGAAATATTAAAAGAAAAATTAAATTCGAACATGGACACTAGCTATGCGGATAGTGAAAATCTGTCAACATCAACAATGTCAAAAACAGAAGAAGTAAATCGATTGAAAGATTTAGAGGGATCTTGGGAGGAAAAATATGGAAAATTGAGAAGTTTGGCTATAAAATTAAAAGGAAAAGCAAGAGACCTATCGGCAGAATTATTGAATGAACAAAATGAGAAGAACGAAATTCAACAAAAATGCACCAACAATATTAAAACAATCACCACACTCCAAGCCCAAAATGATACCCTACAAGACGATTTAGATAAAAACAAAAAGCAAGTAAAAGAATTAATAGAAAAATTAGATCAAGCTATTCTAAATACTTCAAAAGATAAACAAAAATTAGCAATCAATGAAGAAACAATAAGTGATCTGAAAAAACAAGTTGAGATTTTAATTCAAGAAAAAACTAACACCGAAACATGGAAGAAACAAATAAGTGCGAAAGTTCAAACTTTCCGAAAAGAACTTGAAGCGCATAAAGTTTTAAAGAAAGAATTTGAATCAAAAATTGCTAAACTCACATCTGATTTAGAAGCAAAAGAGCAAGCGCTTAAAGCTGAAACTGATTGTCATCAACAAACTAAAAATTCGCTGGAAACATTTAATAATGAACGAAAGAAAAATTCGGTTCTCAATTTAGAAATGCAAGATTATGAGAGGAGTGTTAAAGATTTGACGCAGAAATTGGAGAAGAAGCACGAAGAGATTTTAAAGTTACAAAGTCAAGTTGATTCTCAGAAGAATACAATAAGTGCCGTTCGTGAGCAAAATAAAATATTAGAAGAACGAACGGAAGAAATCAAAGATGAAATGAAAGGTTTAAAAACTGAGTTGGCGTCAAACAAAAAACAAATTTTAGAATTAGATGAAAGAATTGCACAAAAAGATGAAAAACATTTACATCAAACACAACTTTTAGAAGAAATTCGATCGGAGAATGAAGAATTGTCAACGGAATTATCGAAACTTGTCGCTGAACATCAGAAAACAAGCAATGGTTTAAGAGCTGAAAAAGAACTTTTAAGAAGTCAAGTTTTAGGTTTACAGCAAAATCTAAGAGAAACTCAAGATAATTTAAAATTCAACAAAGATCAGTTAAATGCAATACAGAAAGACTACGAAAATTATAAAGTGAGAGCTCAAAGTGTACTAAGACAAAATCAGACCAGAGATGTAGGTTTGGAAGAAAAATTGTCAGAAGAATTATCAACGGCGAAAATAAAATATGAAGACACACTCTCTGAATTGAATGAATCTAGGTAAATGTATAAAGAGACATAGTTTAATAAAATAAACAATTTTCTTTTTTAGGATTAGTTTGGAAAGTTTAAAACAAGACAATAATTCTTTATTACAATCGAAATCACAGCTTCAAATTAAATATGAAGAGGCAGTGAACGAAGCAGAGGATTTGAAAAGTTTATACGATCAATTAACAAATAAATACCAACAAGTTGTGATTGAAAATAGTGAAACAGTTAGAAGTTTAAAGGTAAGGTATCTCATTTTGTTCAAGTTTAATTGTGTGATTAAATAATAAATTGTTTTTACTGTAAAAGAAGGGCTTGGTAGACCAGTTGGCCAAGCGATAATACTGTTCTACGGGGTGTAGGTTCGATTCGCAGCCAGGCAGTTTTTGGATAGTGTTCTAATACTGATAAATTTTGATTTTCTTTTAGGTGCACGCCGAAACTCTAGCACAATGCTACCGACAACAATTATCAGAACAAGAAGTTCGTCACAATAGAGAGATTTTAGAGATGCAGAGCAAGATTGATAAGGTTCCATCTCCTAGTGAATCGCCTTTTCCTCCACTTTTAACGATGCCTAGAGAAGAAGGAGAAGGTTCAGAAAGTACCGATACAACGAATAAAAATATGCATCCAGTTCCTTTAGAACGACTATTAGGAGATGATACCGTCCAAGAAGTTGCCTATCTTAAAAAGCAATTAAATGACGAAGAATCGAAAATTATACATTTAACAGCTTTATTATCTGATACAGAACAAGATTTGGCAAAACATGCTCAAATGAATAAATTATTAAAAGAGGAGATTAGGAGACAGCAGCGTTCCGTGGAGCGTGAAAAACACGCAGAGAATTTGGAATATTTGAAAAATGTAGTATTTAAGGTAATGCACCTGTTTGACTATTGTTTTTTTCTGAAATTGTTTCTAAAATTTTAAATAGAAGTCTGTCAAGTATGACAGATATAGTTGCGAGTGATTTTTTAAATTTACGGTCTCACAGGCTATGATTTTTTTTGACAATATCAAATTCATCGAAAACGTATGGCGTAGCTTAAGATGTCAAACAACAATACTGGCAAGAAAATTCTAAAATCATGATCGGTTATGAGGTTTTCTCGCACTACGGTGCATTTGGTTTTGCTTAAAATGTGATTTCAACATGACTGAAAAGTGAGGTTATGTTATATTAGTAATTGATGATTATTTTCATATTAATCTCGTAAAACATCATAAAAAAGATTAGTTGTGAAGTTGCAGCTACACAATTTAAACATTAATTATGAAAGCTTTGACATTCAGCCTCTATTTATGCCTTGCCTAGGTATGTTCCAACTTTGTTGACATAAGCTACGCCGTACGTTTTCGATGAATTTGTCTCATCAAAAAATCATAGTCTGCTAGACTTTTTGCAAAAATCATGTCGGTATTACTTTTCAAAACTCATGTCGGTTTTCATGCATTAGTTGCTCTGATTTTATTGGCTATATCAAATTCATCGAAAACGTATGGCCTAGCTTAATATGCCCAACAACAATACAGGCAATAAAATTCTAAAATCATGATCGGTTATGAGATTTTCTCGCACTAGGGCGCATTTGGTTTTGCTTAAAATGTGATTTTAACATCACTGAAAAGTGAGGTTATGTTTTATTAGTAATTGATTATTTTCATATTAATCTCGTAAAACATCAAAAAAAAGATTAGTTGTGAAGTTGCGCTACACAATTTAAACATAAATTATGAAAGCTTTGACATTCAGCCTCTATTTATGCCTTGCCTAGGTCTGACATAAGCTACGCCATACGTTTTCTCGGTGAATTTGCCTCGTCAAAAAGTCATAGTCTGCTAGACTTTTTGCAAAAATCATGTCGGTTTATCTGCATTAATTTTGACAGACAAAATATACAATTTATGCTTACTTTTGATAGAAAACACATTATGAATCGGAGAAAACGTATTTTTGAAGGACCGTAAGGACAAGTCCATTCGTGCCATTTAAGGTGGTTTGGTTTATATTAAACATAAAAAAGTAGTTAATCTATACCTTAACACTTGTTATATTTTTCGGAAAAAGTCTATAAATTTGCATTTGGTGCTTTAGTTTACAAAATAATTATTTTTAGTTCGTCACTTTGAGTAGTGGGGATGAAAGAGGTCGTCTGGTTCCAGTGTTGAATACAATTTTAAAGCTGAGTCCCGAAGAAACTCAGAAATTAACGATGGTAGCTCGGGGGGAGGCAGGGCTGCGAGGCTGGTCCAATTATCTGCCTTTGTGGTCGTCTCCAACTAAGCCATCATAGGTTTTCAGTAAATGATAAATTATTTGTTATGATGTACATAAGAATGAAATAAATAAATATCTTATAGTTACACAAACATTTGAATTAAATTTCCCGCCGTTACCTCACCCTCACCGCACGTCACATCCCTTTGCTAATTTTTTCGGCGTTGCCATTGGTGCAATATTTTTAGACATTTCCCCTATTTTTGCTCCATATTTAAATAGGATGTTTAAAAAGTAGAAATAAGCGTCGGAATAGATGGGATTATAGTAATACTTTTTTTGGGCATTGGGGCTCGAAGCCATTGGGGCTTTATACATTAATTGTGTCAATCTTCCTGAGGGTGGTAAATCAATATTTTCTTCCCCACCACCTGTACTCTCCTACAACTTCCGTCTGCTCGCGGATAGGAAAGCACTGTCGCTTTTCTCGTTCTCTTCCTGCAGTTTCAGAGGTGAGTACAGCTTTTGCATGATTTTCTTAGAAATTTTCTTTTACTTTTGATTGAAAAGCCGAAAACCCATCCGGTTTTTATGGAAATTGCCAATTCGGCAGCAATCAGCGTTTGCGGCTTTTAAAAAATTGCCGGCTTTTTGGGAAGATGATGCCGAATTTTACTATTAATTGAATTGTCCGGGGCTGTTTAGCGAATTTACTGTTGACTGTTGGCGGCTTTTGTCGTCTTTGTGGCGGTTTTTCTCATGAGAAGAAAAGGGAAGTAATTTAAATAATTCTAAAAGTAATCTATAATTACTACCAGAAAACCGGCAAATTACTATCTGTCAACTCGGATATCAATTTGCGAAAGAACCTATCCCAACAAATGGTTTTAATTTTGAAACCGGGAGTTTCCTCTAAATATAAATGATTCCAATTTGAATTTTTGTAATTCTTATTGATTTTGACAATTTGACGTTATTTCATCACAAAATGGCCGCCCTATTGTTCAAAGTTGCACTTTTGTTTTTTCTTTTTTTTATAAGCATTCTAGAAAATTTTGACTTTTTTCCTATTATATCTCACTAAAAATTGATTATTTCTAATAAATATCTGAAATTTTTGAAGGCTTCAATAAAATCAAGACCTTTAATTCTATTAAATAAAAAAGGCCGGTTTTCTAATAATAGCAGCACTCTCTATTTTTACTATAATTGTAATTTTATTTCCATTGACATAAGGATAATTTCTTTTTATTGAAATATTGATTAAAGGGGTGGTGTTTTGGGGTGTAGTGTCAATGACTCTACCCGAAACACCACCCACTATGAGCTCATGCATCCTTTAATTTTGATTTTATTATAATACAGTATGATCTATTTTAATCGCCAAGAGAGAAGAGTTGCAGCAAATGGTGTCTTGATTATTTTCAGCTCATTTTAAAAAAATACCTACTCGAATCGATAAATACCAGGGCTGCGCCAAAATTGTTAAAATTGGGGGCATAGCGAAGGCTTAATATAAAATGCTATCGGTTCTCTTGCAAAAACTATTATGATCTGGATTTTTGCAGCAGGAGTCATTTGAAATTTAATCGTTAAGCAATTTAATTGATCATTTTTAAATGACATCTTAACATGGTTGCCAACTTTTAATCTTTTCAGTCTTTTATAGATAGATCTCATGCTCTCATACCGGGTGATTTTTTAAGTTTACGTCATACCCTGCTAAATAGCAGGGTATGACTTTTTTGACAAGACAGACAAATTTATCGAGATCGTATGGCGTAGCTTAATATGTCAAACCACAATAATAGCATATTAAAAAACAAGTTTCATAAGACATGTTTTAAAAACACGCATTCAAATTAAAGAATAAGTGTTCTAAGGTCTTATGAAACGAGTTTTTTATACTTTTTTTTGTAATTTGCCTTTTTTACGCTGTTTTTAAGCATTTTTGTTTCAATTTGATCGATTTAGGGATTTTTGGAATGGGTTGGTAATATCTTGATTTTAAAAGCTATTAGTTGTCTTTTCTTTTGTTTTATCCAAAAATTCTGACCCTGTCAGCCTTAAAATACGAAAATGGAAGAAAACTTTACATGTAGGTCTCCCAAAATCCGTGAAATAGCCAAATTTATTTTGGTTTACATTATTATTGTAAGATACCTACTTTTTTAGGTTAAGTGACATATAAACTGTGATTTTTGCTTTATTGGAATCCGTTTTTCTTCCCAGACCAGTGGCACTTATTATTTACACCATTATATGCCATATTTCACATAAATATACTTTTCATTAATTGCTTACTTCACTTTGTTGTGAAAAAAAATCACTATTGACAGACAGGTAAAAAGTCAAGTTAAGTTTTGCCAACCTAAAATTATTTTAGAAAAAAAAGTTCGGTGCTCTAATGGCTTATAATCGCACTGAAACCTATAATGTAGCGTTCTCTAATGAGTCTATTTTAGAGTATCAAAATGGAGGCAAATTGCAAAAATTTATTTTACAGATTAAAATGATGACCGGTTATAAGATTTTCTCGCTGTATTTGGCTTTGCTTAAAATGTGATTTTAACGTAAAATTACATAACTGAAAAGTGAGGTTATGTTTTATTAATAAAACGAGAATATTGTTAAGCACCCTTTGGGTGCCTATTCTTTTCTCCCTGATAGAGGGTTGTTTGCAGCAACATGTATAAATGCTTAAGGGTTGTCTTCGGCAACAAACGTTTTTATTTTATTTATTTTTTATTAAAAATTATTTTTTCGCTTTTTTCGTCTTTTGTGTCTTTTTTTTTTCCTGACACATGAAAACTGAATCATATAGGTTTTTCTTTAATTTTTTTCTATCTTTTTCTCTCACTTTTTTATTGAATTTAGTTTTCCTATCTTTTGAATTTTTTTTCCCATTTCTTCCTTTTTTTTCTTTTCACTTTTCTTTTTTTATCATTTTGTTTCTACTTTTATGATGTTTTTACTTGATTTTAATTTTGTGTTGCTATTTTTTCGGGTTTTTGTTTCTCTATCTTACCTTAACTTAGTTTTGCTTCTTTTTCTTTTAAATTCTTTTAGTTTTATTTCTTATTTCTTTTTTTTTCTGTATTTTTCTCTCGTCATTCCTGTTTTATGTTTTCTTTTATTTCTTTTATTTACATTGTTTTTCTTTGTTTCTTTTTTTTCTTTATTGAACAGTACGTCATGTATTGTAAAAAAAAGACTTTTAAAAACAGTTCAAAAAATTTTAGTAAACGCTTATAGTTTATTTTATTTATATTTAATTTGTTTTGTTTCTAGTTTATTTTATTATTACTTATACTATTTTATCTAAATATTTTTAATTTATTGAAATATGTTATTGATAATCTGTTTTTTGTATCATTTTTGTATTTTTTTTCTAACACATTTATTTTTTTTTTCTTAATTTTCTATTTTTTCTTACATTTTGAATATAAAAATCTTTTTCTCTTTACATTTCATCTTATTTTTGTTATATTCTATTTGCTTTTATTTCCATTTTTCTTTTTTTAGTTTTTACTTTAGTTGCATATACGTATACTCTCACTATAATTCCTCTTCATTATCTGTTTCGCATCTATTTTTCTCTTATTACTTCTATTGTTTATTAAATTATTATTTTCGCTTTTTTTGACTTTTGTGTCTTTTTTTTCCTAACACATGAAATCTTAATCATATAGGTTTTTCCATCTTTTTCTCTCACTTTTTTATTGAATTTTGTTTTCCTATCTTTTCAATTTTTTTCCCATCTCTTCCTTTCTTTTTCTTTTTTTATCATTTTGTTTCTACTTTTATGATGTTTTTACTTGATTTTATGGGTTGCTATTTTTTCGGTTTTTTTTCTTTATCTTACCTTAACTTTGTTTTGCTTCTTTTTCTTTTATATTCTTTTAGTTTTATTCCTTATTCCCCTTTTTTTCCTGTATTCCTATTTTTAACTCTTTCTTTTTTTTCTTTTAATTTCTCTATTCATTCTTGTGTTATGTTTACATTGTTTTTTTGTTTCTTTTTTTTTCTTTATTGAACAGTACGTCATGTATTGTAAAAAAAAGACTTTTAAAAACAGTTCAAAAAATTTTAGTAAACGCTTATAGTTTATTTTATTTATATTTAATTTGTTTTGTTTCTAGAGCTCATTTTATTATTACTTATACTATTTTATCTAAATATTTTTAATTTATTGAAAAATGTTATTGATAATCTGTTTTTTGTATCATTTTTGTATTTTTTTTCTAACACATTTATTTTTTTTTTCTTAATTTTTGTATTTTTTCTTACATTTTGAATATAAAAAACTTTTTCTCTTTACATTCCATCTTATTTTTGTTATATTCTATTTGCTTTTATTTCCATTTTTCTTTTTTTAGTTTTTACTTTAGTTGCATATACCTATACTCTCACTATACTTCCTCTTCATTATCTGTTTCGCATCTATTTTTCTCTTCTTACTTCTATTGTTTATTAATTTATTATTTTCGTTTTTTTTGACTTTTGTGTCTTTTTTTTTCCTAACACATGAAATCTTAATCATATAGGTTTTTCCATCTTTTTCTCTCACTTTTTTATTGAATTTTGTTTTCCTATCTTTTCAATTTTTTTCCCATCTCTTTCTTTTTTTTTCTTTTTTTATCATTTTGTTTCTACTTTTATGATGTTTTTACTTGATTTTAATTTTATGTGTTGCTATTTTTTCTGTTTTTTTTCTTTATCTTACCTTAACTTTGTTTTGCTTCTTTTTCTTTTATATTCTTTTAGTTTTATTGCTTATTCTTCTTTTTTTCCTGTATTTTTATTTTTAACTCTTTCTTTTTTTTTCTTTTAATTTCTCTATTTATTCCTGTGTTATGTTTACATTGTTTTTTTGTTTCTTTCTTTTTCTTTATTGAACAGTACGTCATGTATTGTAAAAAAAAGACTTTTAAAAACAGTTCAAAAAATTTTAGTAAACGCTTATAGTTTATTTTATTTATATTTAATTTGTTTTGTTTCTAGAGCTCATTTTATTATTACTTATACTATTTTATCTAAATATTTTTAATTTATTGAAATATGTTATTGATAATCTGTTTTTTGTATCATTGTTGTATTTTTTTTTCTATTATTTTCTTAATTTTCTATTTTTTCTTACATTTTGAATATAAAAAACTTTTTCTCTTTACAATCCATCTTATTTTTGTTATATTCTATTTGCTTTTATTTCCATTTTTCTTTTTTTAGTTTTTACTTTAGTTGCATATACCTATACTCTCACTATACTTCCTCTTCATTATCTGTTTCGCATCTATTTTTCTCTTATTACTTCTATTGTTTATTAAATTATTATTTTCGCTTTTTTTGACTTTTGTGTCTTTTTTTTCCTAACACATGAAATCTTAATCATGTAGGTTTTTCCATCTTTTTCTCTCACTTTTTTATTGAATTTTGTTTTCCTATCTTTTCAATTTTTTTCCCATCTCTTTCTTTTTTTTTCTTTTTTTATCATTTTGTTTCTACTTTTATGATGTTTTTACTTGATTTTAATTTTATGTGTTGCTATTTTTCCGGGTTTTTTTTCTCTATCTTACCTCAACTTTGTTTTGCATCTTTTTCTTTTATATTCTTTTAGTTTTATTCCTTATTCCTCTTTTTTTCCTGTATTTTTATTTTTAACTCTTTCTTCTTTTTTTCTTTTAATTTCTCTATTCATTCTTGTGTTATGTTTACATTCTTTCTTTTTCTTTATTGAACAGTACGTCATGTATTGTAAAAAAAAGACTTTTAAAAACAGTTCAAAAAATTTTAGTAAACGCTTATAGTTTATTTTATTTATATTTAATTTGTTTTGTTTCTAGTTTATTTTATTATTACTTATACTATTTTATCTAAATATTTTTAATTTATTGAAAAATGTTATTGATAATCTGTTTTTTGTATCATTTTTGTATTTTTTTTCTAACACATTTATTTTTTTTTTCTTAATTTTCTATTTTTTCTTACATTTTGAATATAAAAAACTTTTTCTCTTTACATTCCATCTTATTTTTGTTATATTCTATTTGTTTTTATTTCCATTTTTCTTTTTTTAGTTTTTACTTTAATTGCATATTATTCTTCATTTATTCATTCTCTTCGCTTTTTTTTATTTATGATTTCTTTACAGTTTCTTGTTTGTTCCTCCAGTTCTTTGCACTCTTCTTTTATAATGTTCTATTGTCTCTGCTTCGTTCTCACATATTCTGCAGAGTCTTTCGAGAGTCTATTTTTCCACATTTAAATCTTGCTAATTTTTTTTTCTTCTCTTATCTTTTCCTTCTTTTTTTCAAGTATATAGGTGACTTTTTTCTTATGTTTCTTCTATATTTGTTTTAATAGCTCGATTTTTTTTTATTTCTACTGAGTATCTACATCTTTTGTAGTACGTATATCTTCTCTTATTTGTTTTAGAATTTTGGAATCTGATGTTTCGTCAAATCTTACTATTTTTTTTTTCTTATCTTGTCTCTTTTTGTGTACTCAAGTGTATCTTTCTGAGAGTATTCGAGCTCTAGTCTTCACATTCTTCTAAATCTGTTGTATGACTTTCTTTTTTTGTCTCTTTAAACTGTACAAACCGCTTAACGTTTAAATTATTTTCTACTGACATTGACGACCACATTTTATTGGATATTTGAAGAAGAGCAATGTGAGCAGCAGTAGTAAATGCTTTTTTGTGTAATATTTGTGTTTTGTTTCAGAAAACCCACTGTTGACAGCCAGTAACAATGGGCAAAGAAAAGATCCATATTAACATCGTCGTAATCGGTCATGTCGACTCCGGCAAATCAACGTCAACTGGACATTTGATCTACAAGTGTGGTGGTATCGACAAACGTACAATTGAAAAGTTCGAAAAAGAGGCCCAAGAAATGGGAAAGGGGTCTTTTAAATACGCTTGGGTTTTAGATAAACTGAAAGCTGAGCGTGAACGTGGTATTACTATTGATATTGCTCTTTGGAAGTTTGAGACTGCTAAATATTATGTTACGATTATTGATGCTCCTGGACATAGGGATTTCATTAAGAATATGATTACCGGAACATCTCAGGCTGACTGTGCTGTGTTGATCGTTGCAGCCGGTACTGGCGAATTTGAAGCTGGTATTTCTAAGAATGGTCAAACTCGTGAACATGCTCTTCTTGCTTTTACTTTGGGTGTAAAGCAATTGGTGGTCGGAGTGAACAAAATGGATTCTACTGAACCGCCATATTCTGAAACTCGTTTCGAGGAAATAAAGAAGGAAGTCTCTTCTTACATTAAAAAAATTGGCTACAATCCCGCAGCCGTTGCATTTGTACCAATTTCTGGCTGGCATGGAGACAATATGTTGGAAGCATCTGATAAAATGCCATGGTTCAAAGGATGGAATGTTGAACGTAAGGAAGGCAAAGCTGAAGGAAAAACTTTAATTGAAGCATTAGATGCTATTTTGCCACCATCAAGGCCCACTGAAAAACCATTGCGTCTGCCATTGCAGGACGTATACAAGATTGGTGGTATTGGCACAGTGCCCGTAGGCAGAGTAGAAACTGGTGTTTTGAAGCCTGGAATGGTCGTCACGTTTGCTCCAGTAGGTTTAACTACTGAAGTAAAATCTGTCGAAATGCATCATGAAGCTTTGCAAGAAGCTGTTCCTGGCGATAACGTTGGTTTCAATGTTAAAAACGTTTCGGTTAAAGAGTTGCGTCGTGGCTATGTCGCAGGAGATTCGAAAAATGCTCCTCCTCGAGGTGCTGCAGATTTTACAGCCCAGGTTATTGTTTTGAATCATCCAGGCCAAATTGCCAATGGTTACACTCCAGTTTTGGATTGCCACACTGCCCATATTGCTTGCAAGTTTGCTGAAATTAAAGAAAAATGCGATCGTCGTACTGGAAAAACTACCGAGGAAAATCCAAAATCGATTAAATCTGGCGATGCTGCTATTGTTAATTTGGTACCATCTAAACCACTTTGCGTCGAATCTTTTCAAGAGTTTCCACCTTTGGGGCGGTTTGCCGTTCGTGATATGAGACAAACCGTTGCCGTTGGGGTTATTAAATCTGTGAATTTTAAAGATACTACTGGTAAAGTAACGAAGGCTGCTGAGAAGGCACAAAAGAAGAAATAACTAGGCATAGTTATGTCTTCTGCCTCGGGCCCCAAGAAAATCTTCATCAGCATATATTATTTGTTATTCTCTAGGTGGCTACAGCAGAATTATTTTCATCGCAAGGAGTTCAGAAGGAAAAACATTTTTGGTTATGATTATTTTAGGTTTCTATTTAATTGATCCACTTCTGTGTAATTTATTTATGCAGCAAAGGGCATTTCTCATAGAATAAGTTTTGTTTCGGTTATTATTTATTTGTTTCTTGTATTATTATTATATTTTGTTTTTGTTATTTATTCTCATTGATGACGATAGACTTGCAGTTAAATTGTAAGCAGCTTCTGTAAAATTATCTAATATAGAAGCTCTGGATTATTATTGTTTTATTTTGTCAGACCCATAGAATATGAAGGGTTCCTACTCTTAAGTGGTAACCTTTTGGAGTTGGTCGACAACATACTTAAACTTATGGATAATCTAACGGCAAAAGCTTCAGCCAAATTGTAGCGCTGCAGTTTAAATTCTTCCTATATAATCAATAAGTCTAATATCTCTAAAATGGATTATTTCAGACTTTGCAAAAAACTTGTATTCTACCATTAAAAGTACCATACTTTGTGCTTCGGCTATTGACAAGACGAATCGTTAATATTCGGTTATTTTTAAATCACATTTAAAACACTTCTTTTCTATTGGTTAAAAGCAATCTCACAGAAATTTATTCTAACCTCACTTTCACCTGTTGTCTGAAAGGATTTTTCCTTAACGGCGTGCAAGTCCTGTTTATAGCCAAAGCTTGGTTTCCATGGCAACCGTAAACATAAACAATTTATTGAAGCTGACACTATTCACAGTGAAATTTGCAGCAGATTTTTCTATTGCCCTCTTTGAAAAATAATTACTTTGCTCACACCTTATACTATACGTATAAAATAACCTGGAAAAACCAAAAAGAAAAAACATTTCCATTATTTGAATTAACATTTTGAAACTTTTAAGGTCGCTCCAATTTAACAATATGCCTCTAAAATAAGTATTTTGACATTTAAAATAAAATCCGCATTTTGAGGTTAAGGTGTTTACCTAACCTTAAATTTGTGTGCTTATACTTATAGAATCATTACAAAATGAACAGTTTAAAAGGCGTTTCCAGCCTATTATTCAACCGGTTAACGCAAAACCAAAACGTGGGTACCTTTCATATGAATGAGATAATTGGTCAATTAAAAAGAATTCACTTTCAGCTTCAACAAATTCGCACAAAATGGGTTAATCGCTGGATGATTCGAGATGTGAAACGCCGTAAAATGGCTTCTGAAATGGCCCCAGAGCGTCTAAGAGTGAATTCTTTGCGGAAAAATGATATCTTGCCCCCCGAACTACGAGAAATTGCGGATGTAGAGATAGCGGCTTTTCCAAAAGATTCAACCCCTTTGAGAATGACTAAACGGTGTGTGATAACCTCTAGGGGAAGAGGCGTTGTTCACAGGTGGCGATTTAGCAGAATGATTTTTAGGCATTTAGCAGATTATAATAAACTATCTGGTGTACAACGCGCAATTTGGTGAATTCGAATAATTGTAGAAATTATGATCTTAGAACGAATAATAAATAAATTCTGGTATTTAAATTATAAAATTCTTTTATTACTTAAATAAAAGGTACATTATAAAAATTAGTCAAAGAGTCCAAGACCCATGTCATCGTCTGATTCTTCAGGTTCGGATTCCTTTTTCTTCTCCTCCTTGGCGGGGGCGGCCGCGGCTGCTGCAGCAACTGGCGCAGCAGCGGCTGCTGCCGGTGCAGCACCAGCTCCGGATCCAATCTTTGTAATGAGGTCTTTAATGTTAATACCTTCCAAAGACTTCGCAAACAGTCCTGGCCAGTAGGGCTCAACGTCTACATTAGCCGCCTTCAAGATTGTTTGTATTTTTTCACCCTGTAAGAAAATTAATGCATTTAAAAATAGATAATAAGCTTATTTATTGAAATACATGTAACACATAAAAGGATGATGCATTTTCTCGAAGATATAAAAAGATAAACGTGGTGATGGCCTAACCTCCAAATTATATTTTATATAAAAAATTACTTACGGTGACAGCAATGTCGTCGTCCGCCAATATCAGGGAAGAGTAAACACAAGCTAATTCAGCGTTTGTTGCCATTTTTATAATATTTTAGTGCAAGTTGCCGGAAAAGGCCTTAGCTCAGCGAGAACAAGCACAAGCAGAGATCGAGAATCGAGAATCACGTCGCAAAGAATAATATATATAAGGAGAATTGACGTTTCTTGACTGGAGCAGCCAACATAATAGCAACATATGTTTTTAGATTGTCATATGTTGGCGAGCTACCAATCTACAGCGTGACCATTAAAAATTAGTTTTAAATTGTTAAATAAGCAATCAATTCTTTTGCTTAATTACGCAAAATTTTAACTGTATATTTACAAGATTTAACAAAACGGTCATGTAAACAAAAAATTATTGATATAAATTGATATAAACGTTGATAAAGTTATCAAAATTATCAACAAATAAAGAATATATTGATAGTTTTACCCAAAACATTAATAATTGATAATTAATTTAAAAATTTTGTCTAATAAAAAATGACAACATTACAGACAAAAAATTACTAGATGAATTTTGGCGTTGCTGAATTGATCATGTTTAATAGAAATAATATTTACTTAACATAACATCAATGGTTTCATAATTATTAACACCAAATAAAAATTATAACAATTTTAGCCAAAACCATAATAAAAAGTAATGAATGACAGGACTACCAACATAAAGTTACTTAGCGTGTTCAAATTAGTTATGTTTCAATTCAAAATAAATAGTAAATTGCAACAATTTTTCAAATATTATTTAAATTACTGTATAAATAATATATATTAATAAATTGATAACAATTAATAGATTAATACATCTACAAAATAATAAATTAATTACTGTTTGTTAGTGATGTTTTTAGGGTTTTTAGCTTTATTGGTTGGTTTGACAGTTTGTGTTTGACAGTAACCAACAACAACACATAAAAGAAAGATTTTATAGAATTCTGATTAAAAGCTGCTCGAAAAGCTTTTATAAACGGAAAAAACTTGGGTGAACCGACTTTTACTTTTATGCTAATATTTTCCGCTTGAGTTTAAGTAAATAACCTCAAATGGGGCGCAAATGCGGTGTCGATGGCTGTTTATCAGACTCGCACAGGACAGAGGACCAAGGGGTAACATTCCACAAAGTACCAATTCACAGCGATATACGCCCTAAATGGATATCATTATGTCGAATACCGGAAGACAAGCAGAGCTCTAAAGTAATCTACATTTGTTCCCGACACTTTCTGCGCGTCGATTTTTGCAACTTTAAAGGCAAGAAGTATATGCTACGGCAAGGGGTATTGCCGAGCGTATTTCCCTGGGACAAGTCGAAGCTTGAAGCTATCAAAAGCGGTTCGAAAGTAGTCGAAGAAATATCAGAGACAGAGGCTGTCAAAAAGGAAAATGAAGGAATATTAGAGACGGAGGCTGCCAAGAAAGAAAAAGAAGGAATACCAGAGACGGAGGTTACCAAGAAAGATGAAATGAAGACTGAAACTGAATTGGATGGAGAATTGAAAGTTGAACCAGAAGAAAGAGATGCTGCAGAAACTACTAATCCTAAACCAGATGTAAAGGAAGCACTTGATATTGATACTGAAGTGAAATCTGCTGTTGATGTAACACCTGAGGTTCATAAAAATGCTGAGGATGAAATAAAACCTATAGCCGATACAAAACCTGAAGTCGACACGAAACCTATGGTTGATGTAAAACCTGTTATAGACGAGAAGGTGTTTGATGCAATCAACTCTACAAATCTGAATGATAATATCAAGATTGATCCTGATGCACTCGAGAAGGATGGTGTAAGTGATAAAGAGAAAGTATTTGCCACGTCCAAAAACGGTTTAATGCAATTTTCGATTAATGCTCGTATTGAAGTGCTAGATAATGACAATCTTTGGTATCCGGCGCAAATTGTAGAAATTGATTTTGAGGAAAACGAAATTTTAATTCATTTTGAAAATTTTTCAAACAAATATGATGAATGGATTTGCATGGATAGTCCTAGGTTACGACCAATTCAACAAGCTGTAGACACCTCAACACCTCCTACACTTTATGAGCAGTATGTGATTGGAGAACGCTGTTTGGCTTCGTGGAGTGATGCCAAGAGATTTCCAGCTACTGTTACAAAATGCTTATCAAATGGTAATTTTTTTTTCACATTTCACTGACATTGTTATTGCTCAGCTTTATTGGAACATAGTAAATTCACAATAGTACCGAGTGACTATAAAATAATGAAGCAAAAACACATTGGCGACACTGAACAGGTTGGTCGTAATGCATCGAAAGTGAAAACGTTTGTTTTGAATTTTGACAGTTGTCTGTGCCATACCAATAAAGAATTCGAATCTGTTACCAACTTGAGAAAATAGTTTTCAAACGTTAAAAGTCTCTAGGTGTGCAGTAAACTATATAATATGAGAGCCTAAGGGGGGATTTGAAAAGTAACTCGAGCGCGCCATATCAACAAATACTTTATTTTAAAAGAACAAATTCAAGGAATCTCATATATTTTGAATTGTGAGTTATGTTTGTATATATTTTTTTCAGACACCTACGAAGTATTATTCGATGATGGCTACGTTAAAGCGTTAAAAGTCCATCGGATGTGCAAAAACGGTAAACCGAAGCACTCTTCTTCGTTATTTGATCCGGTTCAGGGTACAAAAGCTGAACGTAGAGAGAAAAAGAGAAGATTAAATGTGGCTGAATTATTTGGTAAAAGGACCAAATTGGAGGACGAGAAGGCTTTTAGACGGGAAATTGAAGAAAAACCACTGTCAACAAATACATCTGCAGTTGTAGAAAAGACAGTGGAAGATAATATAGAGATATGGTTTCCACAGTAAGTTTTTTTTTGAATTCTGCAAACTCATTTATCGATTTTTTGCAAGAGTTTACCGTTGTTGGTGTTTATAGATGGGAAAAACAGTATTTTCATATTTGATAATTTTTGCTAATGTGATTTATGAAATAAATGTTCTTGGACAAATTGGTTTTTTGTTGTGTTGACGAAATTATTTCTTAATCTATAATTCTTTGCTAATTGTAGTATTTTATTAGATGGGAAGACGGCAAACCAATTGGTAAAGAGTCTTTTTTTAATGCAGCAGATGGGAAACGTAAGTCTGTGATTGTTGAAGATCCGCGTTTACCGAAAGGATGGGTCAAGCATTTAGCTCAACGAATAAATGGTGCTTCCGCTGGAAAATGGGAAACATTTATTATTAAGTAAGTTTTAAAATCGGACATTTTATTTACGTAAGAGTACAAGCCTGGCGAAGCGTGAAATGCGCAGTGGGAGATAAAAGCGTCTGTGTTGCTTAGCAACGGTACAGATTGGCTTCACCCATTGGCGCATCTACCGATGACTCAGGTGTACCTTTCTCAGAGTATTCAAGCTCTACAAACTCTTTTTTTGTTATTTTCAGTCCGGAGTCTCGAAGATTTAGATCAAAATCAGAAATTGTTAATTACTTGAAAGATAATAACATAACCCAATATTATATTGGCATGTTTGACTTCAGTCTTCACAGGTCTCGTACTAGTTTAAAAAAACGTGAGTCATTTACACCAGCGATTATTCCACCACAAGCAGAATCAAAACCTGAGATAGTACCAAAAAAAGAAGGTTTGTAAACGGTTTTTGAAAATTATATAATATAAGTATTATTTATAGAGGAAGAAAGTAAGAATTTACTGAAAATTCCCATTGTCAATAATGCCTATCAATGCCCAATCGACGGTTGTGGTAAGAGTTATCGCAAAGAAAATCTAGCTCAAATGCATGTGAAGCATTACCATCCAGAATATACAAAATTTTTGGATTTTACACCAAATGTTGCTGATCTAGCTTACGCTCGGACAGTTGGGGAATCGCTTGATAAGTCACCTGACAAGAAGCCAGTAACAAAACCAGTGCCACCAAAAATAGACATTAAACCATCAACGGACATTGAAATTAAGCCGCCTTCAGTATTACCAAATAAAAATAAAGATTCAGAAATTATTAAATTGTTGGGTAGTAAGCCAATTGAGGGAAGAAAAGATTTAGATCATGTAAAGCCATTATCACCGATGCAGTATCCTGATATAAAATTAAAAGATTTGTTAAGGACGAATAATCAACATCATGACGTTGATGATCTTAGTTTACGTCCAATTGCTAAAACACCTTCTGGAATAAAAACACTACTGCCGGTAACGAGACCTGAAAGTACAATATATGAACCTGAATCTCAGCACAAATTCGATGATGCAGTAGCTAGAGCTAAAGTTAATCTAAAACGCAAAAGAGCAGGCGAACCTTTAACTCGTCCTTCTTTCATCCCTCTTGAACCAGAGATTAGAAGCAATATTATTATTGAAGGTGGTCAAGTCATAAAAATTGTAAGAATGAAACAGGAAGAGATTATAAATTGCACTTGTCATTACACAGAAGAAGATGGACTTATGATACAATGTGATTTATGTTTATGTTGGCAACATGCATTTTGTAATAATATTGAACGTGAAAGTCAAGTACCAGAGAAATATGTTTGCTGGATTTGTCAGAATCCGCTCAGGCAAAGGGCTTCAAAAAAATATTTACACGATCAGGATTGGCTGAAACATGGTGTTCTTGCTACAGCTAATTTTCATACAAAAGATCAGGACATACTATGTAAAAGATTTCAAAAGTTGAAAAAGTCACATGACATCTCGGGGGGTTTAGTGGAACTTGCAGACTATGTGCATAATTTGAAAATTAAATTGAAGATTGCAGAGTAAGTTTTTTTTCTAGCTTTATAATTTGATTTGTTATGCGTTAAACAAGTGGCACAATCGTCTGAAACAACTACCATTACTTCTAATTTAATGATGACACGTGTCAAACTCAATCCAACTGTCAAAAAAATTGTCAAATGCCAGTCATGTTTGGGATTTTTATCGCTATCTTTTTCTATCTTATAGGCCGAATTGATTGATAGAGCTTTCTCATAGATTTACTATAACAAGATACAGCCATGCACTGGGATAGTCCGTCAAGACGTACCGTCTATTGTCCTCACTCTCAACTGCATTAGTATTCGATAGCGCTATCCTTCAGAGAGGTTCCTATCCTACCAATAGCAAAGCAGTGGACGCAAAATGACATTTATTATTTGACGTTTAATTGATCTATTTTGACATTTATCATTGTCCTCATGTCAAATTTTGCAAAAAACCACAGTAATTTGTAAATAAAACTTATTCAATCTCTGAAAAATTAGACATAACAACTATTGTCAAGAAAAATATTTAATAATTTGTTAAGATTTTAACCTCAACTTTTGCTTTATTTAATATATATAATTGAAAAACGAATTTAAGCATACACACCGATGAAAGGATATTTTTTCGCTTGTGAAAGGATTATATAGAATAGAACAAACAATACAGGATCTCATTTTGAATATAAATATTTAAAAATTGTATATGTCAAATAAATTGACAGCGACGATCGTCGACTAAAATCGTGCGTATTCGTCTATATAAAAACGTGTGCGACATAGGACAAATGTGGCAAAAAAGATGGAAGATGTGTTTTATTAAATATAGAAAAAAATGGAGAGACGTACCAATTTCGTTGATATGTTTTTTTAAGAACCGAAGTATGTTTAGCATGCATAGCTATATCTAGTGTATTAATAATCTATGAACTTTCTATCCATCTAGCGCCATCTCGCAATTTTTTGTGGTACTTGTAGATACCTACAGTGAGATTATTGTTTTACTGAACATAACGTTATAAAACGCATGTTCAGTTTTAAAAAAACCAAGTCAATACATTGTCGCTAGGTAGGCAACCAAATTAACAAAGGTTTTATTTTGACACTTGACAGAACAGAACTCTGAAATTTATTTTTCTTTTTCTCTAAGATTCCTTTAGTCTTCGCATTATGTGTCTTTGCAATAGTTGTAAAACCTTGGCGGCATTTAGGTTGCCATCAATAAAAACAATAAACAATTAAAAATGGACCAATATTATTATTGGTCCACTTTGAGAACCTAAACGGCAACCTAAATGCCGCCAAGTTTTTAGAACTATTGCAAAAACACATAATGCGACGACTAAAAGACTTGAATCTTGAGAACACATGGTTTCAAATGGACGGCGCTCTACCACATTCCACGGGCCCTATTACACGTTTCCTGACTGAAAACTTCCAGGATCGCTGGATTGGACGGTTTGGACCAATAGCTTGGCCACCTCGGTTGCCAGATTTATCACCAAACGATTTCTTTCTTTGGAGTTATCTCCAATCTAAAGTCTACAACAGTACCGTAATAGAGAGTACAGAAGAATTAAAGAATAGAATAATCACCGCCTGCAACGAAATAAATCCAGTTTTTTTACAAAGTACTGTACAAGCATTTTATTGCTTGGAACAAGAAGTGGTCACTTTGAACATTTAATAAATTAATTTGATTAAAAGTTTCTTTTTAAACTTGTTATTAAGAGGTAACATAACCTTCCTTATCTATAAATAAAATCAAATTTCAGAGCTGTTCTGTCAAGTGTCAAAATAAAACATTTGTTAATTTGGTTGCCTACCTAGCGACAATGTATTGACATGGTTTTTTTAAAACTGAACATACGACTTATAACGTTATGTTCAGTAAAACAAA
This sequence comes from Lagria hirta, assembly GCA_947359425.1. Taxonomy (NCBI): domain Eukaryota; kingdom Metazoa; phylum Arthropoda; class Insecta; order Coleoptera; family Tenebrionidae; genus Lagria; species Lagria hirta. Next base: position 2,956,750 of record OX375794.1, read on the forward strand.
AATCTCACTGTATATGTTGGTATATATGCCTTATTTATATTTTTTATCTCTATTAGGGCAAAAAATCATCCAAAATTATATTTATGGTCAAAAGCTTGGGAAAAGCCGTTAATATCACCTATAGAAAATAATGTATCTGAGACTTTGAGCCAAGAGATTGTTGAAAATGGAAAGAAAAATAACAATAACGAAGTGCATGCAAATCCAGGAGAGTCCATGCTTATGGCATATTTGAAGAAAGATGAGAGTGGGCAAGCTAATTTACACCTTCCAATCGTTCCGCAGCCGGAAGCCCCAATAGAATCGGGGGTTTGCCGTTTAAATTTGTTAGGACACATTTCACACTCACAAAATTTGGTTGAGGAGCGACTCGATGAGTTTGAAAAACTGATAGATGGCTTAGGAGATGATGATCTTTCTGTAGAAGAGAATGAAACGTATCCACGCACGAGACAAACTTTGAATTTGATTGTTAAGGATCTTGAGACATTGCAAGAATTCAGTCAGCTTGCTTCACTTTAGCTGATACACATTTATTTGCTGGAATAGTTTGTTAATATTTAAATACAATAAATAAGATTTTTTTTGTTTATAAAGTGTCTATGATGTTTTTGCTTCTACCTAGTCTTCTAAGCTCATTGCTAGATGTACGTTCTGGTAGCTCACATATGAAGTTGTAGCGTACTGAGCAATCTGTTCCTTTGTAAGCATATGAGCGCAGTGCTGGATCGTAAGCTAAGCGAAGACATCGGCCATCGCCTGGAATATTGACTGGTTTTTGTTTATTGGAGCTATTCCCTCCGGACGCCACTGGGCGCGCGCTGTTGCTCCAAATCCACAAAAGTCCCGGATTTAAGCCGCCGACCCAATAATCTTTCCCTCTCAAATAAGAGCTTGTTTGAATAAAAGCCACTATATCTTGATTTTCTTCAATCGTTTCCATTTCAGCTAGAACTGCACCGATACGTTTACACTGCTTACTCGCTGATTTCCAATCGTACTCTCTTCCTGCTGCGAAGTGAAAGAAGTAGCAGTTGGTGGCCACACGTGTAAAGTTATCGGGGCAGGGCTCTGGAAAACACTTTTATCAATAATATACAGTGCGCGGGAGCTCTTTCGGTCACCAAGTGGTCATCAACTCCTGATGATGACAGCTTGGTGGTCGAACGAGCTCTGGCGAGTGGTAAAACTGTGAATAGTTAAATGTGCCAGATTCCAAAACAATCAATTATAATGCAGGTACATTTGGTTGAAAGCAAGAAGCGATAATAGAAGCTACTTTCTCATAGATTTTGGTAATGGCGCTATTAGAGTTAAATTTTGTCTTAATAATTGGTTCAAATGTTTTGTGAGGACTGTACGGCAAGAGATAAGCCACTTGACTTTCCAATTATGTTGATGCACACCTTGATCTACGCGGTTTCCCGCAATTGCATAATACATCATCTCCTCCACTCTCCTTAGGCGCTTTTCCATGAAATCGACACGAAAAACTAATTTTTCGATTGCTCCCAGAAGATACAAATCAGTTTCGGAGACTTGGCGTCCTGGGGGCTTGGAATTTGCATTATTGACTATTTTTCCGGGTGCTATTTTACTTTCTTTCTCATTGCCATCATTCTCATCAAGCACATACGCATTTTGGGCCGGTGGCAGCTTCATAACTCGCTTTTCTCTGAAAAAATCATATTACATTGGTTGAAAAATACATATAGACGTAGACCAGTGCGGGAATCGGCTTTACTTTATTGGTGCGGTAAGCATCAAGGTAAAGCACGACGCTGTGCGGAGTGCTTTAATGTCATACTTTTGCGCACTGTAATGTAAATAACTGTAACTGGAGTATTTACAGACGTTTAAGACGGATGTGGTGTTTTGCTGCTTAGTGGATTACCACAGTTTAATAGTGTTTTTGAGAGTTTTCAATTCGCGTTTTTGCATGATTTTGCATTTATAAGGATAGTGCCTTGTTTTTTAATAGTTTGTGGACGGCGAGATTGCTTAATATCTCTGCAATTGCTTGGAGGTCGTTGCTCAATTTTTACTTTATCAATACCTTTACTGATAAGGCGTCAGCTGGAGCTGATAACAATTGGCTGTGTTCGGTAAAAAAAGATTTTTGTGATTTTAATAAAGTGTTTTTCTCAGTTACGGTTAAACGTTCCGTTTCAGAAAATAGAGACCCACTGATAAAGAACTGACCTCCGACGGGTTGACCGGGGAAAGTTTCTTTTCGCAGTTAAAAAAAAAAAAGAAGACAAAAGGGGGTTAGCCTGACAATTAATGTCTGGGAAAAGAAATAAGCCGGAACACGATAGCTTTAAAGAAGAGGAGGAAGTGTTTAAAAGGAGTAGGGCAACAACGAGAACCCCCCCAAAAAACACAAAAGAAGACTTGGAGAGGACAGATATGGAAGAAATAAAGAAAATGCTGATTGACCTCAAACAAGAAATAAAAGAGGAAATAAGGGACATGAATAGAAAGATGGGAGAGGAAATCAGGGAAATGAGAAAAGATCTTGAGAAAATACAAAGAAAAATGATGGAAAAAGAGGAAGAATGGGGAAAGAAAAGGAAAGAGCTAGGGGAAAGAATTAAGCTTTTAGAAAAAAAAGCCGAGAAAGAAGAGAAAAAAGAAAAAAAAAACAATATAGTGATTAAAGGACTAGAAATGAAAGGTGTAAAGAATGAAAAAAGTATTGAAAAATGGCTACAAGAAGAAATAGGAGTGGCAGTTAATGTTAAAAAAATGTACGAAGTAAACAATGAGAAAATGATGGTGGTTGAATTAGACAAGTGGGAAGAAAAAAAGAAAATAATGGAAAATAAAAACAAGCTGAAAGAAAAAAAGGGGGCAAGGTGTTCATAGACAACGACATGACAAAAGAAGAAAGGGAAGTGCAGAGAAAATTAAGGGAGTTTGCAGCGAAAGAACGAAGCAAGGGAAAGAAGGTAAAGATAGGATACAGGAAAATCTGGGTAGAGGGAAAGAGTAGGAGGTGGGAAGGAGATATTGACCAAAATTTTAAGAAAAGAAGAAGAAAAAAGAAAGCAAAGGAGACGACAAAAAGCATGAAAAAGGACATGAGGGAAGAGAAGTCATCAGATGGTACGTGGAAGAATTGAAAAAGATGAATGAAGAGGATGGAAAGGAAAAAGAAGAAAAAGATGGAGATAGTAAAGAAATACAAGCTGAAAAAAAGAAACCAAAAAACAGAAATAAAGTAAGAACGCAAGTAAACACAAAAAAGGAAGAAAGACAAAGTACAAACAATGAAGAACAGAAAAGAGATATAAAGGAAAAGATTAGATGGGAAAAAGAAGAAATAGAAAAAATAAAAGAACAAACACGAGAAAATATAGAAAACAGAATAAAAAGAAGAATAGAAGAGTTAAAAATAGGAAAAAGAGAAGAAGGGCCAAAAAAAAAACGCAGACACAATGAGGAAAAACAGAAAAAAACAGAAAAAGAAAAAGCAGATAATGAAGAAGAAGAAGATAAAGAAGAAAAAGTAATTAATGCAGTATTCTGGAATATAGCAGGAATAAGAAAAAAAGATAAAGAATTTTTTGAATATATAGAAGAGTTCGATATAATAGGAATGGTAGAGACGTGGGTGAATGAGAAAAATGAGAAAGATTGGAAAGAGACAGAAAAAAAGCTATCTGATAAATACAGATGGAAGGCACAAAACGCAACAAAAAAAAAGAAAAAAGGAAGAGCAGCAGGAGGAATAATAACGGGAGTAAAAAAAGAAATAGAAGAAGAAGAAGCAGATCGCCAAGAGGAAGAGGGAGAAATGAAAAGAAAGATAAAGATAAATGGAGAACAATGGGAAATAAGAACGATATATAGGAGAGGAATAAGAACGATAAAAGAAAAAGAAGAAAAAAAGGACAAAAATGCAAATAAAAAAAACTTACTAATTGGAGGTGACTTTAATGCAAGAATAGGGGTAGAAGGAAAAAGAAATTGTGGAGAAGAAGAAAAAGAAACAACTAGAAGAACAACAGAAGATAAAAAGATAAACAGAGAAGGAAAACTGTTAATAAAAATGGTAGAAGAAAATGGGTAAGAGATACTCAACGGAAACAAAGAGGGAGATGAGAAAGGGAGATGGACATACGGAGGAATACAGGCAACATCAGTAATAGACTATGGGATAGTAAACCAAAAAGCCTGGGAAAAAATAAAAAGATTCGAGATTGGAGAAAGAATAGAATCAGACCATATGCCACTAGAAGTACAGATAAAAAATGGAAGAAAAGAAATAAGAGAAAAAAGAAATCAAAAAAAGAAAAGAATAAAATCACCAGCAATAAAATGGGACGAAAAAGCAAAAAAGATATACAGGGAAAAGCTGGAAAGAACAAAATATAAAGAAAAAGGGTAAGAAAAATGGTACAAGAACTAGAATCAAAAGTAAAAGAAGCAATGGTGAAAAGAAATAAAAATGGAAAAAAAAAGAAAAGAAAAGAAAAATAAATGGTGGGACAGAGAATGTAGTGAACAAAAAAGGGAACTGAAAAACATATTGAAAGAATGGAGAGAAAACAAAGAAACAAAAGAAAATTACATGAAAATGAAAAAAGAATATAGAAAAACATGTGAAGAAAAAAAGAAAAAGAAAAAAGAGGAAGAACAGAAAAAAATAAAAGCCATAAAAACACAAAATGAAATATGGAAATATTTGGAAGAGGAAAAAGAAGAGAAAGAAGGGATTATAAATACGATAGAAATGAACAAATGGATGGAACATTTCAGAGAGCTTCTAGAAGGAAAAGAAGGAAAAGACGAGACAGAAAATGAAATTGAAAAAAAAGCAGAGGAAGCAGAGAAAGAAGAGATAACAAAAGAAGAGGTTGAAAAACAGATCATGAAATTAAAGAAAAGAAAGTCGTCGGGAACGGATGGGATACCGAATGAGGCATGGATATATGGGAATGAAAGAGTAAAAGAAAGATTGAGAGAAGTATTGAATGGAGTGTGGAAGGGAGAAGAGTTTCCTCGGGAATGGACAAAGGGAATTATAGTACCAATTTATAAAAAAGGGGATAAAAACACTGAAAAAAATTACCGAGGAATAACTCTTCTCAACACAATGTACAAGGTGTATGCGATGTGTGTGGCAGAAAAGCTGAAAAGAGAGGTAGAGAGAGTGGGAGGATTACCAGACTGGCAAGCAGGATTCAGAGAGGGACGATGTGCAATAGATAATGTATATGTGTTAAATGCGTTAATTGAGAGTGAATTAGAAAAGGAAGGAAGGAGAGTATGTGGAGTGTTTGTGGACTTAAAGGCAGCCTTTGATAGGGTTGATAGAAATAAATTATAAGAGTGCATGGAAAAAAAAAGAATAGAGAAAGGAATAATAGAAAAAGTGAAAGAGATATACAGGGAAACAAAGAGCAAAGTGAGAGCGGATGAAAGAGAAAGTGAATGGTTGTGGACAAAGAGAGGACTGAGACAAGGGTGCCCTCTGAGTCCGCTACTGTTTACAATTTATATGAGTGAAATGGAAGATGTGTTAGCAAAAGGACAAGAAGGAGGAGTGGTAGCAGGGAAAAAGAAAATTTGGTTGTTAGCGTATGCGGATGACATAGTGATGGTAGCGAAAGAAGAAAGAGAAATGAATGGAATGATGAGAATCGCAGAGAGGTATATGAAAAAGAAGGGATTTGAGGTGAATGAAACTAAAACAAAGATAATAGTGTTCAGTAAGGGAGTAAGAAAAAAAGTAGTATGGTAATGAGGTGAGAAAGAAATAGAGCAGGTGAGAGAATGGAAGTATTTAGGATACATGTTTGAAGAAAGAAATCGAAGTAAGGCGCAGTTGAGAGAATTGGTGAAAAAGGGAAACCAGATGTGTGCGATAGTGTGGGGAATGGCAGAGAAAAAGTTTAGAGGAGAATGAAATAGGGATGACGATGTTTGACAGTCTGGTAAAAAGTGTAATGATGTATGGAGCGGAAATCTGGGGATGGAAAGAGAGGAAAGAAATAGAAAGAGTGCAAGAAAAATATATGAGATGGATGCTAGGACTAAGCAGAGAAACCCCAGGTTACATAGTGAGAGAGAAAGGAAAGAGAGAAAAAGTAAGAATAGAGGCGGGAAAGAGAGCAGTTAAGTATGAAGACAAAATGCAGGAGAGAGAAGGGTGTGAGATACTAAAAGAGTGTGGAAAAATGATGAAAAAAAAGGGCGATAAGCGAATAAAAAAAGAGAGAAAAGAATACTATGAAAGTAAAGGGTTCAGTGTAGAAGAGATTGAGAGGAAAAGAGAAGAGAGGCAATGGGTGAATGGAGAAATGAGATATAGAGAAGCAAGAAAGGAGGGGTGAAATTAGAGAAAGCAGGTACAAAACAAAATATGGGGCAATAATTACTGAAGAACTGCCAAGCTACCTGAAAAGGGAAAATAAGAGAGAGAGAGAAAAATGATTGCTAGATTTAGGTGTGGAAATGAAGAGAGAGAAAATAGATATTGGATGGAAGAAAATGAAAGAAAGTGCAGAATGTGTGGAAAAAAGAGAGAAACATTAGAACACATGATGAAGGAATGTGAGGAGGTAAAAGAGAGCATGTTAGTAAGGGAGGATATAATGAAAGGAAAGAAAAAGAGAATAGAATGGATGAAAATGATAGAAAAAGATTAAACTGGGTGGATGAGGAAGAAGCAGAATAAGAATAAGAGAAGACATAAAGAGAAAAAAAAAGAAAAAAAAAAGAGGAAAAAGAAAGAAGAAGACTTATTTTAGTAAAAATAGTAAATACATTGTAAAAACTATAAAGTTAAACAATAAACCTTATTATATAATGTAAATAACGGTTTATTGCGCCAACTGGTTTATTCCCGCACTTGCACGGGAATTGTTTACCTCCCGCACTGAGATTATGGAAAAATACCTTTTGTTAGTTCCGCTTAATGCCCATTCTTCTAACACAGGCCCCCATAGACCATCTTCAGTCCAAACGAGGGGATTGCTTTCAATGCCCGAGATTGTTTTAGTTTCATTTCGTAAATAGATTCCCGTGGAATAATTAAAAAAAATGAAAAAAAATAGTGTAATTGCAGTAACTCTAGTCATGGCACAATTTTTCTACACTTGTGTATCTGTTTATCGCAATAACTAAAATAGGAATGGAGCGTAAACCCCGGTGAATCACTATTTGTAAAAGAAACTCTCTCTTTTACTTTTATTTCTGGAAAAGTTTTTTGAAATTTGATAATAGCGGACGCTCAAATCTTCAATTAGGGCCATTATTGGTTTTGTAACAATGTATTTTTCTTTTGGAAGTCAATTTTTTGGTTGCGATTGTTACCGAATTTTATAATTATTGTATATTATGGTATGACGACCTCTTGACCTACATTTTCAAAAAAACAACAGTGGAAAGCTCATTTTTGTCAAACAGGAAATAAATAATAGTTTTAACAATAATTTCAAATCAAATTTTGCGGCCAAAAATTGACTTAATTGTGAGTTTTTTTTCTGAAACCGCAAAGCATCTTATTTCTGACCTTATTAAAATAAATGAAAGTATATCGGAGAAATTGGTAAATATTTTTAGAATAATAAACAGATAAACTCAATACAACTTTCTTTGTTTCTAAAAATTGAGATTTGGCTTGGTACTCGACAAATGTGGGGCAGGTCCTGAATCCCAACTATGTATTATGAAAATAATTGCTTTTAAAATATCATAAATATTTATAGAAAAGCTATATAGAAACAATAGAATTTTTTTTAGTTCGTTCTAGAATGTTGCACTCTTGAAAGAGAGGCAACAACGATTTTTACACAAGTGAGAGAAAGAGATGAATAGTAACAGCCTTCTTAAATTGAAGACTATTTTTTTCTGTCGGTTGAAAACAAAACAACAATATAAAAAATAGATTTTATTGCAGCTTTTTACATACATTTTGTTTTACTTTTTCACTGATTTCCACACCACCTTTGAGAGGTACAGCAAACAGTGCGTTTTTTTTTTATAGTGGTGTCCCCAGTAGGCCTAATCCACTGTTAAAATAAAAGAAAAAACCCTAAATATTGCAGAGCCAAACAAATGTTTGCTGCACTCTCAAATCCGTTTTCTCCCCTCAGAAAACGATACCAACTACCTAGCAACTACAGAAGCTATTTTGCTTAGATCTCACATCCGTTTTCTCCCCTCAGAAAACGACACCATTGTGCGCATTTGATCAAAATTTTCGCACTTTTATAGATAAATCATCGCAATACATAATCACAAAACATCAATATAAATTTAAAAAAAAAACAGCTTTATTTACAAAAATTACTAAAAAACGTTTATTTGGTTTAAAAAAGTCGGTTACTTACGGTTAGGCAGCTATAGTTAATTAATTATCTCTAGACACCATCTTGTCATAAAGATTATTTTTTCAAAAATGTTCTGGACTTGACACTTATTCACAACAAATGCTTTAATTAATTGGATACTCATTATACTAAAATCAAATAATATTAATAAACAAGTTTTTAAACAGTCTTTTTCTTTTATTTTTTCGTTTCCATCTTCTTTTTGTATCCCATATTATTCGTTGCAGTCCATCTTCTATGTGACCATATCATTATTATTTTTTTTTTATTTTAAACTAATTTGATTTTTTTACATCTAATATTTACATGTACATTTTTAAAATGTGCGTTAAGCGGCTAAATAAAAAAATATTTAAAAAAATTACACGATTGCAATCTATGCAAAAAAAAGTGATTTGTTTTTTAGGACGTTTTATCAATAAATACATAAACAGCAAAAGGCATCAAATGTATATTAATTACCCAACAATGCGGACTTTCCTCGCATGTCCTCACATATGTATGTACAAGACATATTCACAGAGAGACCATGCCGATTGCAAGAAACAATCGTTATAAGAAACACTATTATACCTAACTCCTTAACGACTCCCAACGAGTTTTGGAGGCTCGGATTTTACAAAGAGTCAGAGTTGATACCGCTCCTCAGTGAGGATTATCGTGCACTTACGCAAAGCCAAACAAAGTTGAGAGTAATTAATATAGATTTAACACCAATCACTGTAAATGTTTTCATTAATAAAAAAGAAAAATGGCGGACAGCAAAATTAATTCGGATTTTAAATATTTTTTTTTACAAAACATTAACTCGGTATGACTCAAAACAATTTAATAACGCTAAAACAAACTCACTATTGTGCTTACTAGTTAAATACCGTGCACTTTTTATGACAATATAAAACATTTTTAATTTTTTTTTTTTATTTAATTGTGGCAAAGCGTACGAAGGCTCGAATTACACTAAAGTAGATAACACTTTATTTAAACACAGCAAAGAAAACGTTACATAGAACTACAAAAAAGATATTATCAACAGTTTTTTTTCTTCTTAGACAAAGGAAAGCTGATAAACAGGTTATGTAAGTAGCTTGAATATATATATATACAAATTCAAAAATAAATATTGATTTTATTATATTTTCAAAATAAATTTAATATAATGACACATTGGCCCAAAAATTAAGAAAAACATTTTTTTTGGTATTTTTTCTTACTTTTAAAGATCAAGAGTGATAACATCTGCTGGGAGCTCAAAGATTTATAGTTTTTTATAAAAAAGGCTCTCATATTTTGAAATCTATAAAAAAAATTCTAAAATAGATATGTTTCTGTTTGTTTCCTACTAGTTTATTAATATTAAAAAAAAACAAATATAAAATTAAAACTCAAAAAAATAAAATAGAAATATCAAAAACTAAATTGGGTCATTAATGCTAAAATTAAACGCGTTTTTTACTTTTTAAAGTCTATCTGAGAGAATTAAAGAGTTACAGCACCTTCAAAACTAAAAAAAAAATGCAAAAATTAAATATAATTTTAAAAAAATATCAAGTTATATCAAAATAATGACAAAAATAGGAAAAAACCTCTTTTTTTGTTATTTTTTCGTTCTAATTGTATATAAATAAGATAATTTCAACAAATAGCAATAAATAACAATTTTTTTAAAAATCTTATTCTATATAAATTAAAACAAATTTAGAAAAGTTAGAATGTATAAATCAAATTAATTTTTTTTGGAAATAAACTGTATGAAGCGGGTTTGACTGCTTTCTAAACCAAAAAATTACATTTTGACAATTTTTTAAAAATTTTTAGCTATCCACTGACCTTTTTTTCCTGTCCCACGTTGCTTTTTTTGTGTGGAAACCGTCCAGCTTGCAGTTTAATCTCTTCTCCAGAGTTTATTTATTTTTATGCACAAAATAACGTCTTATCGCCACAAAATTTCAAACATTACTAAAGTGCTTTTATAGAAAGAACAAAGGACATTACATAAACTGCAGAAAAGTTGCTATTTGCAATAAGAAAACTGATAAGAAATAAAAAAAATGTTTTTATTAGAAAAACTGAAGATTATATAACTAATTTGAAGGGAAAATGCAGCATTTTGGAACTTTTTCTACTATAGATGCATTTTAAATTAAATAATTTGTTAATTTAATAAAAATATTAATTAAAAATGTATTTTTCTAGTTTCCATAATTCTAATTTAATAAATAATTTGTAATATTCTCAAAAGTGGCATTCTGGGCTAAATAGTAAAAACAGGGCGCACCATTTACTTACACTATCAAATTTAAAGGTAATTGCACTATAGATGCTACAATAATTATAAATTTTAAAAAACCATTGCGATGACAATCTTTATTAAACGTGCTATAGGAATCGTAATAATTTTTAAGATTATGACACATTGACAGTTGGCAGCTATGATTAAAAGAAAAAAGTACGTTGGCTATCCTGACTGATTGTTTCAAACCAAGTGAATAATGATACTCGTAAAAACTGAATTTTTGGCACTTAAAAATTCTATTTTGTTTAATACATTTTTTATTTTATTATCACGTGGCAAAGGACGTTACTCTTCTTCTTAAGTTTTTTTTACAGATAGGTACAGTAATTATCTTAAAAACATTTACATACAAGGCGGGAAAGTGCCGCCATTTTGCAAAAAACCGTTATAGATGCTTTAATAAATATAAATTATTAAAAATCATTGCGATGACAATCTTTATTAAACGTACTATAAGAATTGTTATAATTTTTAAGATTATGACACATAGACAGTTGGCAGCTGTGATTAAAAGAAAAAAATACGTTGGCTATCCTGAGTGATTGTTTCAAACCAAGTGAATAATAATACTCGTAAAAACTGAATTTTTGGCACTTAAAAATTCTATTTTTTTTAATACATTTTTTATTTTATTATCACGTGGCAAAGGACGTTACTCTTTTTCTTAAGTTTTTTTTACAGATAGGTACAGTAATAAACTTAAAAACATTTACATTCAAGGCGGGAAAATGCCGCCATTTTGCAAAAAACTGTTATAGATGCTATAATAAATATAAATTATTAAAAACCATTGCGATGACAATCTTTATTAAACGCACTATAGGAATCGTAATAATTTTTAAGATTATGACACATAGACAGTTGGCCGCTATGATTAAAAGAAAAAAAAATACGTTGGCTATCTTGACTGATTGTTTCAAACCAAGTGAATAATAATACTCGTAAAAACTAAATTTTTGGCACTTGAAAATTGTATTTTGTTTAATACATTTTTTATTTTATTATCACGTGGCAAAAAACGTTACTCTTCTCCTTAAGTTTTTTTTACAAATAGGTACAGTAATTAGCTTAAAAATACTTACATATAAAGCGGGAAAATGCCGCCATTTTGCAAAAAACCGTTATAGATGCTATAATAAATATAAATTATTAAAAACCATTGCGATGACAATCTTTATTAAACGTACTATAGGAATTGTAATAATTTTTAAGATTATGACACATAGACAGTTGGCAGCTATGATTAAAAAAAAAATACGTTGGCTATCCTGACTGATTGTTTCAAACTAAGTGAATATTAATATTTGTAAAAACTAAATTTTTGAAACTTAAAATTTTTTTTTATTTTATTATCACGTGGCAAAGGACGTTACTCTTTTCCTTAAGTTTTTTTTACAGATAGGTACAGTAATTAACTTAAAAACACTTACATATAAAGCAGGAAAGTGCCGCCATTTTGCAAAAAACCGTTATAGATGCTATAATAAATATAAATTATTAAAAATTACTGCGATGAGAATCTTTATTCAACGTACTATAGGAATTGTAATAATTTTTAAGATTATGACACATTGACAGTTGGCAGCTATGATTAAAAGAAAAAAATACGTTGGCTATCCTGACTGATTGTTTCAAACCAAGTGAATATTAATACTCGTAAAAACTGAATTTTTGGCACTTAAAAATTTATTTTTTTTAATACATTTTTTATTTTATTATCACGTGGCAAAGGACGTTACTTTTCTCCTTAAGTTTTTTTTACAGATAGGTACAGTAATTAACTTAAAAACATTTACATACAAGACGGGAAAGTGCCGCCATTTTGCAAAAAACCGTTATAGATGCTATAATAAATATAAATTATTAAAAATCATTGCGATAACAATCTTTATTAAACGTACTATAGGAATTGTAATAATTTTTAAGATTATGACACATAGACAGTTGGCAGCTATGATTAAAAGAAAAAAATACGTTGGCTATCCTGACTGATTGATTCAAACGAAGTGAATAATAATATTCGTAAAAACTAAATTTTTGAAACTTAAAATTTTTTTTTATTTTATTATTACGTGGCAAAGAACGTTACTCTTCTCCTTAAGTTTTTTTTACAGATAGGTACAGTAATTGACTTAAAAACACTTACATACAAGACGGGAAAGTGCCGCCATTTTGCAAAAAACTGTTATAGATGCTATAATAAATATAAATTATTAAAAACCATTGCGATGACAATCTTTATTAAACGTACTATAGGAATTGTAATAATTTTCAAGATTATGACACATTGACAGTTGGCAGCTATGATTAAAAGAAAAAAATACGTTGGCTATCCTGACTGATTGTTTCAAACCAAGTGAATAATAATACTCGTAAAAACTGAATTTTTGGCACTTAAAAATTCTATTTTTTTTTAATACATTTTTTATTTTATTATCACGTGGCAAAAAACGTTACTCTTCTCCTTAAGTTTTTTTTACAAATAGGTACAGTAATTAGCTTAAAAACACTTACATATAAAGCGGGAAAGTGCCGCCATTTTACAAAAAACCGTTATAGATGCTATAATAAATATAAATTATTAAAAATTACTGCGATGAGAATCTTTATTCAACGTACTATAGGAATTGTAATAATTTTTAAGATTATGACACATAGACAGTTGGCAGCTTTGATTAAAAGAAAAAAATACGATGGCTATCCTGACTAATTGTTTCAAACTAAGTGGATAATAATACTCGTAAAAACTGAATTTTTGGCACTTAAAAATTGTATTTTTTTTAATACATTTTTTATTTTATTATCACGTGGCAAAAGACGTTACTCTTCTCTTTAAGTTTTTTTTACAGATAGGTACAGTAATTAGCTTAAAAACACTTACATATAAAGCGGGAAAGTGCCGCCATTTTTCAAAAAAACCGTTATAGATGCTATAATAAATATAAATTATTAAAAACCATTGCGATGACAATCTTTATTAAACGTGCAATAGGAATCGTAATAATTTTTAAGATTATGACACATAGACAGTTGGCAGCTATGATTAAAAGAAAAAAATACGTTGGCTATCTTGACTGATTGTTTCAAACTAAGTGAATAATAATACTCGTAAAAACTAAATTTTTGGCACTTGAAAATTGTATTTTTTTTAATACATTTTTTATTTTATTATTACGTGGCAAAGAACGTTACTCTTCTCCTTAAGTTTTTTTTTACAGATAGGTACAGTAATTAGCTTAAAAACACTTACATATAAAGCGGGAAAGTGCCGCCATTTTGCAAAAAACCGTTATAGATGCTTTAATAAATATAAATTATTAAAAACTATTGCGATGAGAATCTTTATTCAACGTACTATAGGAATTGTAATAATTTTTAAGATTATGACACATAGACAGTTGGCAGCTATGATTAAAAGAAAAAAAAATACGTTGGCTATCCTGACTGATTGTTTCAAACCAAGTGAATAATAATACTCGTAAAAACTAAATTTTTGGCACTTGAAAATTGTATTTTTTTTAATACATTTTTTATTTTATTATTACGTGGCAAAGAACGTTACTCTTCTCCTTAAGTTTTTTTTACAAATAAGTAAAGTAATTAATTTAAAAACACTTACATATAAAGCAGGAAAGTGCCGCCATTTTGCAAAAAACCGTTATAGATGCTTTAATAAATATAAATTATTAAAAACTATTGCGATGAGAATCTTTATTCAACGTACTATAGGAATTGTAATAATTTTTAAGATTATGACACATTGACAGTTGGCAGCTATGATTAAAAGAAAAAAATACGTTGGCTATCCTGACTGATTGTTTCAAACCAAGTGAATATTAATACTCGTAAAAACTGAATTTTTGGCACTTAAAAATTCTATTTTGTTTAATACATTTTTTATTTTATTATCACGTAGCAAAGGACGTTACTTTTCTCCTTAAGTTTTTTTTACAAATAGGTACAGTAATTAGCTTAAAAACACTTACATATAAAGCGGGAAAGTGCCATCATTTTGCAAAAAACCGTTATAGATGCTATAATAAATATAAATTATTAAAAACCATTGCGATGACAATCTTTATTAAACGCACTATAGGAATCGTAATAATTTTTAAGATTATGACACATAGACAGTTGGCAGCTATGATTAAAAGAAAAGAAATACGTTGGCTATCCTGACTGATTGTTTCAAACTAAGTGAATAATAATACTCGTAAAAACTGAATTTTTGACACTTAAAAATTCAATTTTTATTAATACATTTTTAATTTTATTATCACGTGGCAAAGGACGTTACTCTTTTCCTTAAGTTTTTTTTACAAATAGGTACAGTAATTAGCTTAAAAACACTTACATATAAAGCAGGAAAGTGCCGCCATTTTGCAAAAAACTGTTATAGATGCTATAATAAATATAAATTATTAAAAATCATTGCGATGACAATCTTTATTAAACGTACTATAAGAATTGTAATAATTTTTAAGATTATGACACATAGACAGTTGGCAGCTGTGATTAAAAGAAAAAAATACGTTGGCTATCCTGACTAATTGTTTCAAACCAAGTGAATAATGATACTCGTAAAAACAAAATTTTTGAAACTTAAAAATTTTTTTTATTTTATTATTACGTGGCAAAGAACGTTACTCTTCTCCTTAAGTTTTTTTTACAGATAGGTACAGTAATTGACTTAAAAACACTTACATACAAGGCGGGAAAGTGCCGCCATTTTGCAAAAAACCGTTTGGGCTTGTATCTCCGTAACCGTGCAATTGAGGCGTATAATTATACTAATCTTTAATATAGATAATTAAATTTCCAATCTTTTTTGTTGAATAATTTTTTTTGTATCCTTTACCGTTTACGATTTATAAGATTATTTCTGTTGGTTTATTGACTTTTTTACCGATATCTCCACTAATAATTGTTTAAATAATAAATTGCCAATAATCAAACTTTTAAATCTACAGTTTTGTACATCTATCCATTAATTACTCGATTGTAAAAGAAAGGTAAAGTTATTCACTTTACGACTGGTAGACGATGCCGCTTCCGAACATCCTCCAGATGTTATGTTTTTGACCGCACGACAACCACTCTCGGCTAGCTGACAAAATCAGTAATCAAAAAGAAAGAGATTTAGGTAAATATTTGAAAAAATATGTGAAAACTAGATTATAATTCCCTTTTAATAGGTATTAATATATCAAAACGTTGGAAATGAACATGTTACTACAGAATAATATATGAGCTTATTTCTTAAATCTACATAAGCTAACAAGCCTTAAAAGCAGTTATTTTTCAATAATTTCAATAAATTTTTGTATTACAATGTGTAAACTGTCTACATTTGAAATGGTAGACAACTTTGTAATATTAACCAAAGAAGTATTAATGTTAACAAACTCGTCATACTTAAGAAGTTTTAAACTTACAATGAAAATACACAAAGGCAGGCAGAGCTTAGAACAAACCAAGTGCTGAAAAGCCCTCAGGGAGTTGTAAGTTTCCCGAAAAGTATGTTTTAAATCTTGAAACCAAACCGATCGGTTCATATAGAGAAACTCTAATATTCTGACACAAAGTGGACGTACGTCCGCTCGCAAACCAAGTTCATTTGCAAATTTGACAACTATAATATCTAAATCGTCGAAGATTGTTGTTAATGGCAAAGTTACCGCTGAAAGAATGGTCACTTCCATTGTAATAATGTCTTTGTGGCAGTATGGTTGGGGTGTTAAATCACGCAAAAGCTCCAAAATTGATTTGATGAGCAAGACTTCGCTGGCCCCCACGTACTTGTGGGAGATGAAAATAATCGTTGCAACTGTTAAGAGTGGATCTTCAATATGCTGGTTTATACTATTTTTGAAACGTAAATAGGCCTCAATTACGTCTACACTCAAAACGAAAACAGCAGGGGATTGCTCCAAAAAGTCGCACATTTGCTTCATCATCAGGACGGAGTCTTTATCCAAAATCGGCTCTTCATAGCATTGGACCGTTGCACTCAAATCGGCAAACCATGTTTGTAGCAAATGTTCCTCATCAATTGATCCGGGAGCCCCATTTTCTGTATCAGACATTTTCACTTTTTCAAATTTTGCACTTTGATGTGAAGTTGGCTGCGGACATCATAAACGTCATTTCATTGGCGTTATAATTTAAAAAATAATAATTTCAAATCTAAAATAATTTAAATGTTTTTATTTATATTTTATAGACACAAAATTAATCGCAATTTTTTATTTAATTTTGCTGTAAATTGACCACTTTTTGGCTTATTTATATATAGAGTTTGGCAGGTTAGCTATAATAGCGCTACCAATCTTCAAAAAAAAAAAGTCAAATAAGATGTCACAGCAAGATAATTTTTTTTACTTTTTTAAAAATTTGGGCCTTAATTAAACTTATTAATGTTTTAGTCATTTATAGATATTTATTAAAGCACTGTTGCTCTTATAGATGTTTTTAATTTTGAGAGATGGATGTTGGTTGGTACACATAGCTGTCAACAAAAATAATGTCAATGTCAAAAATTATCACTTTTGAAGGAAAATTCGTATTCGTTTCAAACCAAAATTGTTTTGAAAAGTGGTTTAAAAGCAAAGCTGAACTGCAAAAACTTGTTTGCTACGGAAAGCTTGCGACATTGAGAATTGTTAGGTTATCAGGTAATAAATTTTTAGTCGTTGTATCGGCTAGTTTTTGAATTTCAGAGTGGAGCACACAAATCTGTTTTTCTTGTAATATTAATTTTAAATTGAAAATTAAACAAATTATGTCAATTAACAGCTTTTAAACTGAATCTGGAATCAACTGACGTGCTGCTGTTACCAACCGTTAAAAACAAAATGTCCCAAAGCTTAAAAATTTAATTTTTTTTGTATCTAAATAAAAAAAATTGCAATTTTAAAAAAATAGTTTTAAAAATTCGTTTGTTAATGTAAATAATTTCAAAATTTAAAATAATTTAAATGTTTTTTTTTATATTTTATAGACACAAAATTAATCACAATTTTTTATTTAATTTTGCTGTAAATTGAAAACTTGTTGGCTTATTTATATATAGTTTTGCAGGTTAGCTGTAATAACGCTACCAATCTTCAAAAAAAAAAAAAATTACAAAAAAATGTCAAATAACTCCGCAAAATAATTTTTTTTTAAATATATTTTTAAAAATTTGGGTCTTTATTAAGCTTATTAATGTTTTTAAATAAAAGTTTTAGTTTAATTAAAGCACTGTTGCTCTTGTAGATATTTTTAATTTTAAGAATTTGATGTTGGTATATGTAGCTGTCAATAAAAATAATTACGTATTATTACTTTTAAAAGAAAATTCTTATTCGTTTCAAACCAAAATTGTTTTGAAAAGTGGTTTAAAAGCAAAGCTGAACTGCAAAAACTTGTTTGCTACGGAAAGCTTGCTGCATTGAGAATTGTTAGGTTATCAGGTAATAAATTTTTAGTCGTTGTATCGGCCAGTTTTTAAATTTCAAAGTGGGGCACAAAAATCTGTTCTTCTAGTAATATTTATTTTAAATCAAAAATTAAACAAATTATGTCAATTAACAGCTTTTAAATTGAATTTGGAATCAACTGACGTGCTGCTGTTACCAACCGTTACAAACAAAATGTCCCAAAGCTTAAAAATTTAATTTTTTTTGTATCTAAATAAGAAAAATTGCAATTTTAAAAAAATAGTTTTAAAAATTCGTTTGTTAATAATGTAAATAATTTCAAAATTTAAAATAATTTAAATGTTTTTTTTTATATTTTATAGACACAAAATTAATCACAATTTTTTATTTAAGTTTGCTGTAAATTGACAACTTATTGGCTTATTTATAAATAGAGTTTGGCAGGTTAGCTGTAATAGCGCTACCAATCTTCAAAAAAAAAAAATTTCAAACAAATGTCAAATAACACAGCAAGATATTTTTTTTTAAATACTTTTTTAAAAATTTGAGTTTTAATTAAGCTTATTAATGTTTTTAAATTAAAGTTTTTTATAGATATTTATTAAAGCACTGTTGCTCTTATAGATGTTTTTAATTTTAAGAGTTTGATGTTGGTATACGTAGCTGTCAATAAAAATAATTACGTATTATTACTTTTGAAAGAGAATTCGTATTTGTTTCAAACCAAAATTGTTTTGAAAAGTGGTTTAAAAGCAAAGCTGAACTGCAAAAACTTGTTTGCTACGGAAAGCTTGCTACATTGAGAATTGTTAGGTTATCAGGTAATAAATTTTTAGTCGTTGTATCGGCCAGTTTTTAAATTTCAGAGTGGGGCACAAAAATCTGTTCTTCTAGTAATATTAATTTTAAATTGAAAATTAAACAAATTATGTCAATTAACAGCTTTTAAATTGAATTTGGAACAAATGACGTGTTGCTGTTACCAACCGTTAAAAACAAAATGTTCCAAAGCTTAAAAATTTAATTTTTTTGTATATAATTAAAAAAAATTGCAAGTTTTAAAAAACACGTTTTATAATAGATTCAAATTGACCCTTATAAAACAATTTTTTTAATATATTATTTTTTTGACCTTTGTTAATTTGAATTTTAATATTTTTTATAAAAGAAATGTATTAATAGACGTTATTAATACACTCTTTTGTTATTAAAAGCGTTTTAAAGACGAGCACAGTATAGTTATAGCTATCCTCCGAAAGACGGAGCTTAACTCTGTCAAGTTTTTGTAGCAAACAAATTTTTGCAATTCTGGCTAAAGCCAGTTTTTCTCTAATTCGAGCCACTAACCACTTTTCAAAACAATTTGAAGAAATTGAGCTGGAAATCTCACCAATTCCACACCTTGTATCCACAATGCACAGTTGGCGGTAGGACAATATGCTGGGATAATAACAATAAAAAAAAAGTTATTTGGTAACAAAGTTTATTTACTTTTTAAGTAACAAATTAATATACAAATAATTATGTACTACAATATTTTCAGTTCACCTGAATGAAAAATCAAATTTTGGTTTAAACTCAAAAATTTTTTCAGATTTTTTTTTGCCAGACAAAAAAGAGATGTGAAAAATACATTCTCAAAATTTTAAAATTTAAATTTTAACTTTTAAAAAACTATCAACACAGTTTTACCACTTGCCAAAAGAATTGTTTATTAGATATGAGGGCTTTTTTGACCACCATGTAGTTATAATCAGATCTTATATTCATCTTCTGATGATGACCGCATAGTGGTAGAAACATGTTAATAATTGTTTACAGTGTCAAAAATTCTAAAGCAATTGATTAACCGTTAAAGAACAGAATTTTTATTCAACAATTTTTTTTTGAAATTTGTTGTGGGGCCCGAGGTCGCTGGTAGTCTAAATTCAAAAAGTAATGGTATCAGACTTGTTGCATCGTCCGCCATCTTGAATAAAAAGGCTATTTTTTCTTTCTTGAATAACTCGTTTATTTTCAATTTTACACAAAAATAGTTATTACAAAAGTTGTTTAAAATTAAATTTTCTACAATTTTGATTCTTATAAAATTTTTTGTAGAATTGATATTTTTCGATTTATATCTTTACTTCTTGTTTTAAGTAGAATAATTTTTAAGTGGGGATAAAATTTTTTCTACTTTTTCTAATAAAATTGCAGAAAATTTTATTTTAAACAATTTTTGTAATAACTTTTTTCTTGTAAAATTGAAAATAAACGTGATTATACAATGATAAGATTTTACTTCCACTCTTCTCAGGTGTAAATCGAAAAATATCGATTCTACGAAAAAATTAGCAGAAATCAAAGTTGCAGGAAATTTTAATTTAAACAGTTTTGTTTATTACAATTTTTCTCTAAAACTGACAATTAACGTGATAATACAATGATAAGGTTTTACCTCCTACTTTTCTCTGGTATAAATAAAAAAATATCGATTTTGCAAAAAAATTATAAGAAGCAAAATTGTAGGAAATTCGATTTTAAACAACTTTTGTAATGACTATTTTTTGTGTAAAATTGAAAATAAAGCAGTTGTTCCATAACCAAAAATTCACCCCTTTTTTTCGGGTATAAATCCAATCTTAGGAAAAAATTGATAGGAATCAAAATTGTAGGAAATTCGATTTTAAACAACTTTTGTAATAACTATTTTTTGTATAAAATTGAAAATAAAGCAGTTGTTTCATAACCAAGAATTCACCCTCTTTTTTCGGGTATAAATCCAATCTTAGGAAAAAATTGATAATAATCAAAATTGTAGGAAATTCGATTTTAAACAACTTTTGTAATGAGTATTTTTTGTGTAAAATTGAAAATAAAGCAGTTGTTCCATAACCAAAAATTCACCCCCTTTTTTCGGGTAAAAATCCAATCTTAGGAAAAAATTAATAAGAATCAAAATTGTAGGAAATTTGATTTTAAACAACTTTCGTGATGAGTATTTTTTGTGTAAAATTGAAAATAAAGCAGTTGTTCCATAACCAAAAATTCACCCCCTTTTTTCGGGTATAAATCCAATCTTAGGAAAAAATTAATAAGAATCAAAATTGTAGGAAATTTGATTTTAAACAACTTTTGTAATAACTATTTTTGAGTAAAATTGAAAATAAAGCAGTTGTTCCATAACGAAAAATTCACCCCCTTTTTTTCAGGTATAAATCCAATCTTAGGAAAAAATTAATAAGAATCAAAGTTGTAGGAAATTTGATTTTAAACAACTTTTGTAATGACTATTTTTTGTGTAAAATTGAAAATAAAGCAGTTGTTCCATAACCAAAAATTCACCCCTTTTTTTCGGGTATAAATCCAATCTTAGGAAAAAATTAATAAGAATCAAAATTGTAGGAAATTTGATTTTAAACAACTTTTGTAATAACTATTTTTGAGTAAAATTGAAAATAAAGCAGTTGTTCCATAACGAAAAATTCACCCCCTTTTTTCGGGTATAAATCCAATCTTAGGAACAAATTGATAAGAATCAAAATTGTAGGAAATTCGATTTTAAACAACTTTTGTAAAAACTATTTTTTGTATAAAATTGAAAATAAAGCAGTTGTTCCATAACCAAAAATTCACCCCCTTTTTTCGGGTATAAATCCAATCTTAGGAACAAATTGATCAAAATCAAAATTGTAGGAAATTTGATTTTAAGCAATTTTTGTGATGAGTATTTTTTGTATAAAATTGAAAATAAAGCAGTTGTTCCATAACCAAAAATTCACCCCTTTTTTTCGGGTATAAATCTAATCTTAGAAAAAAATTAAAAAAAATCAAAATTGTAGGAAATTTGATTTTAAACAACTTTTGTAATGACTATTTTTTGTGTAAAATTGAAAATAAAGCAGTTGTTCCATAACCAAAAATTCACCCCCTTTTTTCGGGTATAAATCCAATCTTAGAAAAAAATTAATAAGAATCAAAATTGTAGGAAATTTGATTTTAAACAACTTTTGTAATGACTATTTTTTGTGTAAAATTGAAAATAAAGCAGTTGTTCCATAACCAAAAATTCACCCCCTTTTTTCGGGTATAAATCCAATCTTAGAAAAAAATTAATAAGAATCAAAGTTGTAGGAAATTTGATTTTAAACAACTTTTGTAATGACTATTTTTTGTGTAAAATTGAAAATAAAGCAGTTGTTCCATAACCAAAAATTCATCCCTTTTTTTCGGGTATAAATCCAATTTTAGGAAAAAATTGATAAGAATCAAAATTGTAGAAAATTTGATTTTAAACAACTTTTGTAATGATTATTTTTTGTGTAAAATTGAAAATAAAGCAGTTGTTCCATAAACAAAAATTCATCCCTTTTTTTCGGGTATAAATCCAATTTTAGGAAAAAATTGATAAGAGGCAAAATTGTAAGAAATTTGATTTTAAACAACTTTTGTAATGACTATTTTTTGTGTAAAATTGAAAATAAAGCAGTTGTTCCATAACCAAAAATTCATCCCTTTTTTTCGGGTATAAATTCAATTTTAGGAAAAAATTGATAAGAATCAAAATTGTAGGAAATTTGATTTGAAACAACTTTTGTGATGAGTATTTTTTGTGTAAAATTGAAAATAAACGAGTGGTTCAAAAGATAAAAAATAACGCTCCAATTAAAGATGGCGGATGACGCAACAATCTGGTACTTGGCTGGTACTACTACTTTTTGAATTTAGACTACCAATGACTCAAGAAATTCCAAAATTTTTTGCGCTAATTCGACTGGACTAAAAAAAATAAGTCTAAAAATTTGTATTTTGAGTCGATGTTTCACAGCAATTTTGCGTCGCATAAAATCAAAAATAAACAGTAAGATTTGAATTATCTATTGACTTAGGGGTAGTATCTATGTTGTTTATGTTATCTGTGCTGTCAGAATCAGTCTGAAACACAACATTTAATAATTTTGTCGGTTAATAAAATTGGCAAGAACCTTATCATCTCCCCAGCTCAATTTTTTAACTCTCGTGGAAGATGACGGCCATATTGGGGGCTGCGGTGCCGGATGAACTTTAGGACTTGGAATCCTAGATTTAGCAGCGTCACTTGGAATACCCCCCATGGCTGTAGCCGTAGGAGTCACAACTCGGTCGCCGAACATGGGGTTGCTCATTCTTTCAGCAAGAGAAGTACTTTTCTCCGGTTGCAATGATGGAAGCTCCTCTCGTGGTGATCTCTTCCTAAACATTATTGTTGTGAAACAACAAAAAACAATGTTAAAGACTTACGCTTTGCAAATATAAGCAATTAACAATGCTACGACAAACGCTAAAATCAAAAGTATTGCACAAAGGCCAGCCAGCAGAAGAGCCCCAGCACTGTCACCTTTTGACAGTGTAACGCCAGCAGCATCTACAGATTCTGGAAAATGAACTGTAATCGGAAATGTAGAGTTTTTCGAAGGACTCCCATTGTCCATAGCGACAACTTCCAATTCTGCAATGTCTTTGTAGCCCCCATTTTCACGCAATCGCAGCTCCCCAGAAGGAGTAATAAAAAAAATAGAAGCGTTAATTCCGGTTAAAGTTAACGTCACTTTATCGTTTTTGTCACCGTCGGCCGCTTCAATTTTACCAATTAGCTCGTTGGGAAGGCCCGAGACGAAGAATTCGTAATGTGGATATCGAAAACGGGGCTCCCATTCGTTCACGTCTTCTATGGTAATATTGACAATACTGGAGTCGTTCTAAAAATAAAAAAAGTTGTACATTGTCAGCTAAACTAGTCTAATTTAAAAGACATGTTTTGTTCTTATTGGAACCCATCAGCTGATACAGATTTGAATGAATTTGCTATGACAGTTTTAGGACTATATATACTCAAGTATATATTATAATTAATTAGTCTAGAAAAAAGAGCGCAAGTAGAAGAGAAGAAAAGTAAAAGAAAGAAGCTATAAGAAGCCTTTGCAAGTAGCAAAAGAGTACTAAGATCACCGAAATGAGCAAAAAACTAGGAAGAACCAGATATGAGGACAGAGTGAAAGCTAGCTTGGAAAAAACTAGATAAATTAATAAAGGAGATTGAAATGTTAAGACAAGAGAACAGAGAAGTCAAAAAAGACAAAGAAGAGATAAGAAATGAGCTTAAAAAAAAGAGAAAAAACAGGGTAAACTGCTGTAGAGGATAGAGATCTTGGAAAAGTAGGAAAAGAATAAAATAAAAAAGTGGTAAAAACAAGAATAAAAGAGTGCAAATAAAAAAAAAGCTCAGAGAAAAAGAAACAACTAAGAACATCTACACAGATAATGATTCAACAAAGAAGGAGAGAGAGAAAAGTTTAGTAAAAATTGAAAGAAATTGCAAAAGAAAAAGAAGGCAAAGAATAAAAAACAAAAGTTGAAAAAAAAACTTGAGAGGAGAGAACAGGAGGGACTTATGAGGAGAAATATAAAAAAAAACAAAAGGTGGTGGAAATTAATAACGATATTCAGCAAAGAGCATAGAAGAAACAGTAAAAGAAAATACAGAATAATATATACTTACTGCAGAGGATTTTAACGAAAGAATAAGTCAAAAAAAAAAAATAAAAATTGAAAAAAAAAGAGAATGAAAAAAAAACCAAAGATAAGATAGAAAATGTTGAAGGAAAAAAGTTAATAAAATAGAAAAAGGGTGAGAGTTATTGAATGGTAATAAGAAAGACGATAAAGAAGATGAAAAAGTGGTAAAAACGGAAATAAAAGAGTGGCACAAAATAAGTGCTAGTGGGGAAGCGAAAAAAATTATAGCAAATAAAAAAAAAGCTCAGAGAAAAAGAAACAACTAGGAACATCTACATAGATAATGATTCAACAAAGAAAGAGAGAGAAAAGAAAAAGAAGGCAAAAAATAAAAAACAAAAGTTGGAAAAAAAAACTTGAGAGGAGAGAACAGGAGGGACTTATGAGGAGAAATATCAAAATAAACAAAAGGTGGTGGAAATTAATAACGATATTCAGCAAAGAAATGAAAAAGACAATAAGAAGCATAGAAGAAACAGTAAAAGAAAATACAGAAAAATGTGTACTTACTGCAGAGGATTTTAACGAGAGAATAAGTTAAAAGAAAAAAGCTAAAAATTGAAAAAAAAAGGAATGGAAAAAGAAAAACCAAAGATAAGAAAGAAAATGTTGAAGGAAAAAAGTTAATAAAATAGAAAAAAGACACAAAATAAGTGCTAGTGGAGAAGCGAAAAAAGTTATAGCAAATGAAAAAAAAGCTCAAAGAAAAAGAAACAACTAAGAACATCTACACAGAAAATGATTCAACAAAAAAAGAGAGAAAAAGGTTCAGTAAAAATTGAAAGAAATTGCAAAAGAAAAAGAAGGCAAAGAATAAAAAGCAAAAGTTGAAAAAAAAAACTTGAGAGGAGAGAACAGGAGGGACTTATGAGGAGAAATATAAAAAAAAACAAAAGGTGGTGGAAGTTAATAACGATATTCAGCAAAGAGCATAGAAGAAACAGTAAAAGAAAATACAGAATAATGTATACTTACTGCAGAGGATTTTAACGAGAGAATAAGTTTTAAAAAAAGCTAAAAATTGAAAAAAAAAGGGAATGGAAAAAAAAAACTAAAGATAAGAAAGAAAATGTTGAAGGAAAAAAGTTAGTAAAATAGACAAAGGATGAGAGGTATTGAATGGTAATAAGAAAGACGATATAGCAAATAAAAAAAAAGCTCAGAGAAAAAGAAACAACTAAGAACATCTACACAGATAATGATTCAACAAAGAAAAAGAGAGAGAGAGGTTCAGTAAAAATTGAAAGAAATTGCAAAAGAAAAAGAAGGCAAAGAATAAAAAACAAAAGTTGAAAAAAAAAACTTGAGAAGAGAGAACAAGAGGGACTTATGAGAAGAAATATCAAAATAGACAAAAGGTGGTGGAAATTAATAGCGATATCCAGCAAATAGATGAAAAAGACAATAAGAAGCATAGAAGAAACAGTAAAAAAAAATACAGAAAAATATATACTTACTGCAGAGGATTTTAACGAGAAAATAAGTTAAAAAAAAAGCTAAAAATTGGAAAAAAAACGAATGGAAAAAGAAAAACTAAAGATAAGAAAGAAAATGTTGAAGGAAAAAAGTTAGTAAAATAGAAAAAGAATGAGAGGTATTGAATGGTAATAAGAAACACAATATAGCAAATAAAAAAAAAGCTCAGAGAAAAAGAAACAACTAAGAATATTGACATAGATAACGATTCAACAAAGAAAGAGAGAGAGAAGTTCAGTAGAAATTAAAAAAAATTGCAAAAGAAAAAGAAGGCAAAGAATAAAAAACAAAAGTTGGAAAAAAAAACTTGAGAAGAGAGAAGAAGAGGGACTTATGAGAAGAAATATCAAAATAGACAAAAGGTGGTGGAAATTAATAGCGATATCCAGCAAATAGATGAAAAAGACAATAAGAAGCATAGAAGAAACAGTAAAAGAAAATACAGAAAAATATATACTTACTGCAGAGGATTTTAACGAGAAAATAAGTTAAAAAAAAAGCTAAAAATTGGAAAAAAAACGAATGGAAAAAGAAAAACTAAAGATAAGAAAGAAAATGTTGAAGGAAAAAAGTTAGTAAAATAGAAAAAGAATGAGAGGTATTGAATGGTAATAAGAAACACAATATAGCAAATAAAAAAAAAGCTCAGAGAAAAAGAAACAACTAAGAATATCTACATATATAATGATTCAACAAAGAAAGAGAGAGGGAGGTTCAGTAGAAATTAAAAAAAAATGCAAAAGAAAAAGAAGGCAAAGAATAAAAAGCAAAAGTTGAAAAAAAAAACTTCAGAGGAGAGAACAAGAGGGACTTATGAGGAGAAATACAAAAAAAAACAAAAGGTGGTGGAAATTAATAACGATATTTAGCAAAGAGATAAAAAAGACAATAAGAAGCATAGAAGAAACAGTAAAAGAAAATACAGAAAAATATATACTTACTGGAGAGGATTTTAACGAGAGAATAAGTTAAAAAAAAGCTAGAAATTAGAAAAAAATGGAATGGAAAAAGAAAAACTAAAGATAAGAAAGAAAATGTTGAAGGAAAAAAGTTAGTAAAATAGAAAAAGGATGAGAGGTATTGAATGGTAAGAAGAAAGACGATAAAAAAGATGAAAAAGTGGTAAAAACAGGAATAAAAGAGTGGCACAAAATAAGTGCTAGTGGGGAAGCGAAAAAAATTATAGCAAATAAAAAAAAAGCTTAGAAAAAAAAGAAACAACTAAGAACATTTACACAGATAATGATTCAACAAAGAAAGAGAGAGAAAAGAAAAAGAAAGAAAAGAATAAAAAGCAAAAGTTGAAAAAAAAAACTTGAGAGGAGAGAACAGGAGGGACTTATGAGGAGAAATATCAAAATAAACAAAAGGTGGTGGAAATTAATAACGATATTCAGCAAAGAAATGAAAAAGACAATATGAAGCATAGAAGAAACAGTAAAAGAAAATACAGAAACATATATACTTACTGAAGAGGATTTTAACGAGAGAATAAGTTAAAAAAAAAGCTAAAAATTGAAAAAAAAAGAGAATGGAAAAAGAAAAACTAAAGATAAGAGAGAAAATTTTGAAGGAAAATAGTTAATAAAATAGAAAAAAGACACAAAACAAGTGCTAGTGGGGAAGCGAAAAAAATTATAGCAAATAAAAAAAAAGCTTAGAAAAAAAAGAAACAACTAAGAACATCTACACAGATAATGATTCAACAAAGAAAAAGAGAGAGAGAAAAGTTCAGTAAAAATTGAAAGAAATTGCTAAAGAAAAAGAAGGCAAAGAATAAAAAGCAAAAGTTGGAAAAAAAACTTGAGAGGAGAGAACAGGAGGGACCTATGAGGAGAAATATCAAAATAGACAAAAGGTGGTGGAAATTAATAACGATATTCAGCAAAGAAATGAAAAAGGCAATAAGAAGCATAGAAGAAACAGTAAAAGAAAATATAGAATAATGCATACTTACTGCAGAGGATTTTAACGAGAGAATAAGTCAAAAAAAAATAGAATTTAGAAAAAAAAAGGGAATGGAAGAAGAAAAACTAAAGATAAGAAAGAAAATGTTGAAGAGAAAAAGTTAATAAAATAGAAAAAGGATGAGAGGTTTTGAATGGTAATAAGAAAGACGATAAAGAAGATGAAAAAGTGGTAAAAATAGGAATAAAAGAGTGGCACAAAATAAGTGCTAGTGGGAAAGCGAAAAAAATTATAGCAAATAAAAAAAAAGCTTAGAGAAAAAGAAACAATTAAGAACATCTACACAGAAAATGATTCAACAAAGAAAGAGAGAGAGAGAAGTTCAGTAGAAATTGAAAGAAATTGCAAAAGCAAAAGAAGGCAAAGAATAAAAAACAAAAGTTGAAAAAAAAACTTGAGAGGAGAGAACAGGAGGGACTTATGAGAAGAAATACAAAAAAAAACAAAAGGTGGTGGAAATTAATAACGATATTTAGCCAAGAGATAAAAAAGACAATAAGAAGCATAGAAGAAACAGTAGAAGAAAATACAGAAAAATGTATACATACTGCAGAGGATTTTAACGAGAGAATAAGTCAAAAAAAAAAAGCTAAAAATTGAAAAAAAAAGAATGGAAAAAAAAAACCAAAGATAAGAAAGAAAATGTTGAAGGAAAAAAGTTAGTAAAATAGAAAAAGGATGAGAGATTTTGAATGGTAATAAAAAAGATAACAAAGAAGAAACACAGACGTATGTAGACAGTAGGGGGGAATCAGTGATAGACAATAGAATAACAAATGAAGAAGACTTTAGAATAGGGGACAAAATAAAGTCAGACCACCTTCCTATAAAGATGCGCATAGACAACAGAAAACACCAAAAAAAAAAAAAGAAAAAAGAAAAACAAATGCAGAACGGCGGAAAGTGATAATTAAAGTATGGGACGAGCAAGGCGTGGAAGAATAGAGAAGAAAGCTAGAAAACGTCAGATTTGAACAGCAAGAGAAAAATATTAGAAGACTACAACAACAAAAACAAAAAAAAAAACAGTAAAAGAAAAAGACCAGAAAAGAAAAATGAAAAAATATGCTATCAGCTAAAAAAAAAAAGGCACTAAAGCGCTAAGAGAGTTTGAAAAAACGCAATGCTTAGAAAAAAAGAGAGGAAAAAGAAATAAAAGCTGGTAAAACAAAGAGAGATAGAAAAGAAAAGTAGATATAGAAAAACCAGGAAAGCAAACAATGCAGACAGCACCATTAGGAACAGAAATTACGCTGGAGGAAGTAGAGAGACAAATAAAAAAACTCAGAAAAAGGAAGGGTGAAATACAAAATGAACACTAGACGTATGAGACGAAGGGATTCATAGAAAGTTTGGTAGAAGTAATAAATGGAGTCTGGAGAGAAAAGGAATTCCCGCCAGGTTAAAGAGACGGCATAATAAGCCTTATCGACAAAAAGAGTGATAAAAGTAGAGTAGAAAACTCTGCTAAACACAAAGTCTAAATTGTATGCGTCAATTATGAATGAGAAGGTAGAAAAAAAAATGAAGAAAAAGAGTGCAATACTAGACAGTCTATCGGAATTCAAAGAAGGGAAGGGGTCTATGGAGAATGTATACATTCTAGACTATTCAGAAGAGAATGAGAAGAGAATGAGAAGAGAATGAGAAGAGAATGAGAAGAGAATGAGAAGAGAATGAGAAGAGAATGAGAAGAGAATGAGAAGAGAATGAGAAGAGAATGAGAAGAGAATGAGAAGAGAATGAGAAGAGAATGAGAAGAGAATGAGAAGAGAATGAGAAGAGAATGAGAAGAGAATGAGAAGAGAATGAGAAGAGAATGAGAAGAGAATGAGAAGAGAATGAGAAGAGAATGAGAAGAGAATGAGAAGAGAATGAGAAGAGAATGAGAAGAGAATGAGAAGAGAATGAGAAGAGAATGAGAAGAGAATGAGAAGAGAATGAGAAGAGAATGAGAAGAGAATGAGAAGAGAATGAGAAGAGAATGAGAAGAGAATGAGAAGAGAATGAGAAGAGAATGAGAAGAGAATGAGAAGAGAATGAGAAGAGAATGAGAAGAGAATGAGAAGAGAATGAGAAGAGAATGAGAAGACAATGAGAAGAATCTCCCGCTACTTACTGTGATTCCATCCGTGGCAAACACCTTGAAGTTGTATTCGGGATTCTCTTCGTAATCTAATTTTTTCCGCAGTGAAAACTCGCCTTTAGTGTTAATGGCAAAAATCTTCAAAATGCTTTGATCAGATACAAAATATCGCAAATGTTGGTTTGGTCTATTATTTGCAAAAACTCCGACCATAGCTCCCAGCGGCAATGATTCGGGAATTTTGAAATAGAACGTACTGTGCAAAAACTGTATATTATTGCCTCCATTTTTGGAAACTGTTAAAGTTGCTAAAGCATAGCGATCTGGATTGTCTTGTTGAGTTGCTCTTATTACTAAAGTGGCAGGATGTTGCAAATCACTTTCGCTCATGTCACGAGCTAAGCTGACTTTACCAGAGCTCCGGTTGATTTTGAAATAGGTATAATCTGTTCCAAGACCATTGAAAGTATAGAACACTGGGGAATTAATGCCTAAATCTTGATCAAACGCTTTAATATCTCTAGGTTTGACCACTAACGAGGAAGCGCGTTTCAAATTTGAAGGAAGAATCGCAGTATAACGGTCATCCAAAAATCGGGGATTTTGATCATCAGCATCGACGACATGCACTGTTAACACTGTATCAGTCTTTCGTGGTGGTTCTCCATGGTCCTGAGCCCGAATGTTAACATCAAAACTTCTCAAAGTCTCATAATCTAATGGTTTCTTCAAAACCAATGTTCCTTCTAGCTCATTTTCAAATTCGAAAAAGTCTGAATGGGGCCCCGGCAAAACCGAATATTTAACACTAGCAAAAGGCCCTTGCTGATCATTATCTAATGCATGAACACCTTGCAAAACTCTTGTACCGACTACAGTCACTTCAGATATATTTAACACATAAGGAGCGTTTATAAACACTGGCGAATTATCATTCGCATCAGTCACTCTTATATTAATAGGAATCACAAATCCAGGATCTAAAGTATGAAGCCTTTCACAGATCAAATTTACAAACACAGACGATGGTCCATCAACACCTTCCTTATCTAACTTGCGACGTAATGTAAGATTTTTTGTGCCTGGCGAAATTGCCACCGGACTATCATTTTCTTTCAGATGTAGGGCTATTGTTCCGCCAGGTCTTGAATCGCCATGGACTCTCACTTGACCTATGGCAGATCCTACAGTTTTATCCTCAGACACAAAAAAATTCTCGGAAGATGCACCATTTTCTAAGTAGCATCGGTTGTCGTTGGGACCTGAACAAGCAAAATACAAAATATTAGTCAATGTCGCACAAAACTGCAATGAAACGGTAAGAGACTGAACCATCTTGACAAACACTATAGAGCAATACCGGTTTTAAAGGCGTTAGATATCGCCAGTTGAACAAACCTACTCTTTCTTTGCTAAAACTAATTGTAAATTGCGGTGAAACCGAGAAACAATTGTCTTTTCAATAACGTCGAGGTGACATTATTATGTCATAATAAGATAGTAGTCTTATATCACGTTATATAAAAGTAACAAGGAGTTTGCGTTTGATGGTTTAATAATCATGCTAACGTGAAAGATGCGTTTTTGTACAACACACTAGCGTAATTAGCGTTGGAACGTTAGTCACTTTATAGAGTGATTTAGAGCTACGCTTGTTACACGTTGTGCGAAGAATTGTTTATTTTTAATTGTGTGGTGCGGTTTGTTGAAGCAGCTGCTGTAAGCTTTTGGTTTGTTTTAAAGTACAAAGTCAACGTCATTTATAAAACGTCAAATTCTATATTAATAATCAAATTTGAGTTCGTTTGTAAAGTTCTAAGTTATATAAAATTTTGATAGTTTGATGACTTGATAGTCATGCGAACGTAGAGGTGCACACACTAGCGTAATTAGCGTTGAAACGTTAGTCACTTTATAGAGTGATTTAAAGCTACTCTTGTTATACGTTCTTTGAAAAATTGTTGATTTTTAATTGTGTGGTGCGGTTTGTTGAAGCAGCTGCTGTAAGCTTTTGGTGTGTTTTAAAATACAAAGTCATTCATAAATCGTCAAATTCTATATTAATAATCAAATTTGAGTTTGTTTGTAAAGTTTTAGGTTATATAAAATTTTGATAGTTTGATGACTTGATAGTCATGCGAACGTAGAGGTGCGTACACCTACTACATACACACTAGCGTAATTAGCGTTGAAACGATAGTCACTTTATAGAGTGATTTAGAGCTACGCTTGTTACACGTTCTGCAAAAAATTGTTGATTTTTAATTGTGTGGTGCGGTTTGTTGAAGCAGCTGCTGTAAGCTTTTGGTTTGTTTTAAAATACAAAGTCATTCATAAAACGTCAAATTCTATATTAATAATCAAATTTAAGTTTGTTTGTAAAGTTCTAAGTTATATAAAATTTTGATAGTTTGATGACTTGATAGTCATGCGAACGTAGAGGTGCGTACACCTACTACATACACACTAGCGTAATTAGCGTTGCAACGTTAGTCACTTTATAGAGTGATTTAGAGCTACGCTTGTTATACGTTCTACGAAGAATTGTTGATTTTTAATTGTGTGGTGCGGTTTGTTGAAGCAGCTGCTGTAAGCTTTTGGTTTGTTTTAAAGTACAAAGTCATTCATAAATCGTCAAATTCTATATTAATAATCAAATTTGAGTTTGTTTGTAAAGTTGTAAGTTATATAAAATTTTGATAGTTTTATAACTTGATAGTCATGCGAACGTAGAGGTGCACACACTAGCGTAATTAGCGTTGGATCGCCATTTACATTATGATCGCTTCACAAAGTGATTTACAGTTATATGGGTATTTGTTGTACTTTATAGATAACAGAGATTAATTTCAGGTGTGAAGAATTTTAGTTTGTTTCTAAAGCTCAATCCTCAACTTACAGCATTCTAATTTAATTAGAGAAATTAATAATTACTTATAGGATTCTTATGTGCTTAAGCGATTCTAATTGGTAAGCGGAATTTAATTTTGTTATATATGTAATTATAGACTGTTTATGAAGTATCAATGCTTTTATAGAATTTTAGATTATTTGCGGATTGGTGAAATAAGCAAATTTAGATGTTTGTTTCTTTCAGTTTCAGTAACCATCATTAAAAGCGAGATATTTATTATTGATATGAAGACCACACCTTAGTTTCTCTTGCAGCAGAATTGAGCAAATGACTGCTGGTGTTTATATATATCTATAATATAAAAATGAATCGCAAATTTTGTTGGTAAGCGCATAACTCAACAACGCCTGGACCAATTTGGCCAAATCTTTTTTTAAAATGTTCGTTGAAGTTTAAGGATGGTTTTTACGGCGAGAAAAATTAGAATTATTGCTGAAAAAACCCTAAAAATAGCCCTTTTCTTGGAACGAAAAGCCTCACCGAACGTTGCGATGTCGGAAACGTTCGATAAGGCTCGGCAAATTACCGTTCCAAATAAATCGATCCACTCCCCCACCGACTCAACGGTGCAGTACAATTTCATTTGAAGCGACGAAATTGGACTGAATTTGATGGAATTGAATCGTGTGTGTGCATGACCGATTAAGTTGGTATGGAAAATTATGATGACTGGATTTGAATGAAAAGAATAGAATACTTTTTATTAACAAAGAGATTAAGGATTTTTTATAACAAAGACATTTTTTAAGGGCCGATAACTCAATCTTAAACCCGGCTCCCTACGGGGGCCTTAAGATCGGCCCTACGGGGCTTTAAAATCTTAATAAAAATATAAAATAAAATAACAAAACTAAGGCGGAACGGAAAAAGAAGAAAAATGGAGAAAAAAAAGAAAAAAATAGTAAAAAAGAAGAAAATAGGAAAAAAAGAAGAAAAGGAAAAAGAAAAAATAAAAAATGAAGAAAATAGAGAAAAAGAAGAAAACAGCAGGAAAAAAGAAGAAAAAAGCAAAAAATAGAAAAAAAAGAAGAAAATAGAAAACAAGAAGAAAAAAGAAGGAAAATACAGGAATAAAAAGAAAAACGTAGGAAAAAAGAAGAAAAAAAGTATAAAAATAGAGAGAAAAAAGCGGTAAAAAAAGAGAATTTAGAAAAAAAAGAAGAAAAAAACAAGATAATTGAAAAAAATCGAAAAAAAAGAAGAAAAAAGCAGTAAAAAAAAAGCAAAAAAACAAAAAAAAGAAAAAGAAGAAAAAAATAATAAAAAAGAAAGCAAATGAAGAAAAACGACCGAAAAAAAAAAGATAAAATAAAAAAAAGATTAAATCATAAATTGACATTCTGCAACGTGAAAATGTAATCTCTACTTTCAACCCAGTTCGAATAACAGGTGCAGCTCCCAAATTTTTAAATGTGAAGTATTGACTTGTGACAGATCGTTCCAAAGGTCTTTCTCATTCTCTATTCAGAAAAGTTATCGGTTTCCCGTTTATTGCAAAAATAAGCAAAAAAAAAAAAATAATTACCGAATTATTGTTTAAAATTAAAAATTATTAATTATTTGTTTAAATCGCACGTTTTTCATACATTGTTCGGCAGTACCGCAATTCCATATTTCTAAATCGGTGGATAGGAAGGCGAGGATTGCTAGAATGGCCAGCCCAATCACTTGATCTTACCCCATTAATTGTTTTTTAATACGGAATGTAAAGAATATTATTTACAAAACTAAACCTCTTCATTTAGATGACTTAAGACAACATTCTTATTTAAGATTCGAATGTTGCTAAGACGTTTGCGGGAAGCATTTTGAATATTGATTGACTTTTGTTTTTTTTTTTTGTTTTTTAATTGTAGCAAAGTTTGGTAAACATTTTCAAGTTAGAGAGAGAGAGAGAGAGAAATTGGTCTCTAGCATCCATAAAAAGGTTAAGTGGCAGTTAGAAAACTGAGAGGGATGTTGGCGATTAGTAAAGGTCTCTAAACGGTCGGTTGAACATTTTTACAATGTTTAAACTGTAAGTTGTTTATAAAGAGAGAAAGATAGTTAACGTGATGTTGCGGTTAATGACTTGATTGGAGGAGTATGAA
This sequence comes from Lagria hirta, assembly GCA_947359425.1. Taxonomy (NCBI): domain Eukaryota; kingdom Metazoa; phylum Arthropoda; class Insecta; order Coleoptera; family Tenebrionidae; genus Lagria; species Lagria hirta. Next base: position 2,991,880 of record OX375794.1, read on the forward strand.
TCCACCGCTAACTCCTTAAAGTTGGAGTTGACACAAATATGTATTCAAATACCCACGGTACGGTCTATGTGACGTTGCATCTCACACTGTTTGATTGTACAAATTGCTATTCTGGCGCTTTACTATTCTGAAAAGTGGCTAAAATAATGTCCAATTAATGTTATTACAATACTTTTTTTTTTTTTAGTGAGTTTTGATAGTTTAGCTACGCCACAGGATAACAACAGCTTGCTAATGGCTGAATGTACCTAAATCATTGTATTTTGATCTACTTTCTTAAGATAATTACATGCATTCAATAATAATGGCGGTTAGGTGCTTTAGGATTAGTAAAATGAAACGTTTCTGTTGTTTTTTGTTATCGTACTCACGCTTCTTGCATATTAAACAAGTAATTTGTATTGTTTTGTATGAAACACGTTTTTTGACAGATTTACGTCAATTAAGTCACTTTCACTAAAAAGTGATATAGATATCAACATTAAAATTGCAGTAAATTCTGAGTACTTTATTGTTGATAAAATGCCTTTTCTACGAATTAAGGTCCAAATTTAATTCGGTTACAAAATAAAGGTACTACAATAATTGTAGCCGCTTACGAGTTTTATTAGAAACAACGAGAGTATGGTTTCGCACCCTCCGGGTGCTTACCTACTCTCTTGAGTAGAGGGTTGCCTACGGCAACGTGTATAAACCTAGAGGGGTTGCCTTCGGCAACCGTAAATTAAACGCACTTTTTTTTTTTTTATTGGATTATTGTTTATTTATTTTTTTATTGTAATATATTTTTATTTATTTCTTTTTGTACTTATTCTACTTTCTCATATCATGGTTTGCCTTTGACAACATTTATATAAACCTAGCCTATTATTATTTATCTTAAAATTTATTATTATTTATTTAAAAAAATTTAATTTGATTTTATTAATTATACTTTTTTCTTTTTCTTTTATCTTTCACATTTTTTTTTTATAATAAAGCAAGCATATTACCATTCACTAAAATTTTTTTTTTTATTTTTTTTTTTGTACTTGTTCTACTCACTCGTATTGAATGTTGCCTGCGGCAACATATATAAATCTATTATTTATTTTTTAAAATACTTTTACTATTCATTATTATTATAATTTTTTTATTTTTTTCTCATTATTAAGGTGGCAAACACTCATTTTCTGTTATAAAAATTCTTGTTATAACATTTGAGATCAGATTTTGACAACGTTTTCATATTAATATTACTTTAATATTTAAAAATAATATTACTATCTATCATTATTTTATATTATTTATATTATATATATTTTTTTTATTCCTTTTTGTTCTTACTATACTCTCTTATATGTAAAAGGTTGCCTTCGGCAACAAAAACACAACAATTTTTTTTTTATAAAAAAATTTTGCATTACATTTTTTTATTTAATATACTTGATTTTTATTCTTCTTTTTTTTTCAAATTTTTTTCTTTCTTTTATTTCTATTTTTTTTTCTTAGTTTTAATTTTTTTTATTTTTATATTAATTTTATTACTTTAATAATAATTGTTATTAAAATTAGAAGAATAAAAACTATAATATATTATAATAATTTATATGAATTTTTTCTTATTCTCTTCTAAAAAAAGTCTTTTATTATTTTTTTTCAAAATTAAAATTGTTATTTTATATATTTATTTTTGTTTCTATAATTATATTTTTTTATTTATTCCTCCTTTTACTTACCTCACTTTCTTATATAGATAAGGTTGCCTTAGGCAACCATAAAACAACCATATTTTATTTTTATTAAAAAGGTTCGTATTACATTTTATTAATTATACACTATATTCTTTCTTTTTTTTTCTATTTTTTTTTTCCATTTTTCTCCTATTTTCTATTTAATTTTTTCAAAATATGTAATCATTCAATTACAATCATACTTAATCTAAAGAAAAAATCAATAAAAATTATTTATATTTTAGTTATATATCATATATCAAATTCAAAAAAATAACTACTCTATAGAAATTTGTACATTAAAATTTTTATTTTCTCTTTCTTTTTATTCTTTTTCTTTTTTATCTCTTCAACTTTTTTTTTCGAACTCTTTTTTTTATTTCTCTTCACTTTCTTCTTTTTGATTCTATTTGTTCCTATTTTTATAATGTATTTACTTAATTTTAATTTTTTTTTTTATTTTTTTTTATTTTCTTATTATTTCTCTCTTACATTTTCTTTTTTTGTGTATTTTAATTTTTTTTTATACTATTCTTTTTTTAATATTGTATTATTCATCTATAAGCTCCTGATATTTTCACATTTTTTTTTTCGTATTTATAATATGGTTTTCCAATCTAAACATTTTCTTTTCTATAAATTTTTTTTTCGATTTTTTTTATTCTTTACTTAATTTTATCAATTTTTATTTTTCTACAAATACCATAATTTTGTTTTCCTATACTACTTAAATTATCTTTTCTTTTTTATTATCAACAAATTTATAATTTCTTTTAGTTTTTCTTGATGCTTTTTTCACTTAAATCATCGCATATCTTTTAAAATTAACATTTTTTTATTTTTAATTTTTCGCAAATTTTTTTTTCGCATATTTGATTGTCGGAAATTAAATAACAAAAATTTCAAATTTTTCTTGTATAATTATTAATTAGAAACATTTGTTTAAAATTAATACAATCCAAAAAAAATATTTTTTTCAATAAATATTTAATTTGGCAACACTTTTAAAAAAAAATTTTTTAATTGCCAAGTTGCAACAATGTAACCGAAAACGTTTGTTTCTTGACAAATATTTGACGTAACTTTCATAAAAAAAAAATTAGGTTATATCGTAGCGAACACATTGATATATTAATTTCAATATATATTTGTTGAAATTTTCTTATAAATAACGTTTTCACAACTATTTTTATGAAAAAATTTATAAATAATTATTTTGTTTGTGTTACTAAAAAACGAATAAATATATATGTCAATTTAAAAAAAAAATTGTAATTATTGGTTGCTATAAACAAATTTGTTTATAGCAACAAAAAAAAAATTTGGGGCTCAATTTTGGAAGACCTATTAACCAAAAGCTTTTCTTTCAGCCATAATAACCTTCTCGACTTTTTAATCTTTACTTTTTCTATTATATTAGCTTCACCCCTTTGACATTTCGGGGGGCATGCTCTATCAATATAAGATTTTAGTATTTAATAAAAAAAAGTCAAAAAACCTACCCAGAGCTTTTCCTTCTATTATTTCTTCTATCTTTTCCAATATAAAAAAGCATTTCAATTAATTTGGGGCTCAATTTTAAAAGAACTATTAACACAAAATCTTTTCTTTCAACCATAACAAATTTATAATAACCTAAAACTGTCAATTTGACAATTTTTTTTGTGAGCTTTTGATATTTTGACCGAAACCAAAAAAAAGACCCTTTTCGCCTTTTCGATCTTTGCTTCTAACTTTTTGGTGAGTGCCAATTGTTTATTTAACCAATATTTTAATTATTTTGAGCTGTATTTACGTAGATTTTCCATTACATTCGCTTCACTTATTTGACAGTTTGGGGCACTAATTTTTCTCTAAAAATGTCTTGAAATCTTTTAAAAAACAAACAAACCTTTATGAATCGTTCAAAAATAGCCTTTAAACGTTGTTTTCATTTGAAAATTCATTGTAATTTCTATTATATTTGCTTCAATTATTTGACAGATAGGGCACCAATTTTTCTCTAAAAATGTCATTAAATCTATTAAAAAGTAAACCAAACTTATGCAAATTTTTATCGGTCGCTTCAAAATAGTTTTTAAACAATGTTTTTTTCATTTAAATTTGTTCTCCCATTAAATTCACACTCCACTCTATTGACAGTTTGGGGGGCTACAATTTATAAAATCTTCTTTCTTGATGAAATTACATTAAAACTCTTAATGGGAAATCTTTATAAATAAAGCCCCCATGTTTATTTAATAGATATTTTATAGATTTAAGCTGTATTTTGGTAGATTTTCGTAAAATTACGATACGACTGACAGGTTAGACACTGACAAATGACATTTGTTGAAAAAATCCTTAGTGATATAGAATCTACCCATAGTACGTTCAGACGTTATTATCGCGATTTTGACACATTCCATCTCTTTCTCAAACTCTGTTTGTGGTACGTTCAAGGGGGTTATCAAATTTGAAAAAAAATTTTAGAAATTATTAAAAAAACATTGATGCGGCTAACGCGTTTTATTATTATTTATATAAAAAAAATTGTATCTTGATTTTTTAATATTTAGACACAGTAGCTCGCAGTACTACAACACCCTGTATATTTTGAAGAGTAGGAAAGTTGAGTTTTTTTATGTATTACCCGTATTCGTATTAGATAATGATCTATTTGAAGAATTTTAAAAAGAAATCTATTTTACAAGTGCCTACATAACACAGGAAGGAACTACGGTGGTGTGAGTACCTTCCGCTTGGTTGAATCTTGTGGACATCGCCTTTATCATTTAACAAAGAAGTTTACAAAATTAAGCAACAGACTAAATAGTCTATAGAAATTAAATGGATCCACTCTTTGATTTATTTACCCACCAATGATAAAAAAGTAGCAGTACTTGTGTAAAAAACAATTGAAACGAAACAAGTAGGTTGAAACAATTGGTGCAATCATAATCTGGTTCGATGTACCTAATGGATTTTATAGCTCAATTCCATTAAAATTAAGTACCTAAGATAGTACCTATGGAGAATAAAAAATACTTGCCTTGAGCCTCAGATAGAAAGAACAGCGTGAAAGCCCAAAGGGCGTTGATATACGCATTGTAGCACTTGGCCATAATTGGAACATCTGCAAATAAACAAAATCTCAAAAACACGAAATATTTTGTTTTATTTTTGTTTCAAGAACATGTGCTAAATGGTAACTACTAAATCAAAATCCCGTTGCTATTGTCAATCTGTCGTCAATAATCTATTAATTGATATAAAATAAAATTATAAATCTTATACAACATTTTTGGGAAAGTATTGAGACATAATTATAGATCGGAAACAACATAATAATATTTCACTTTCTAAACAAGGTATTTTGCTCTGTAATAAAAAAAAATAATTTGACAAATAAAAAAAATCACCAAAAAGTATAAAATGATTACGTAGAATTGTTGGCTTAAAAAAGAATCAAATTATTTGACTACTATAATGTGCAATTGTTGTTATTTTTGGAGTCGGTGTCAGTCAAGGTAGAATGAGCGCCCGCCTGCCCTCATATTATAATTAGTATATATATATATATATATATATATATATATATATCCAACAGCAATTTATTATGACGTTATAAAAATGATGCTTTTAATTGAATTATAGGGTCTATAAAACACAAGTGGTTTTATGAAAAAATCAAACATACAACTATTTACAAAAAATAGACCAATTTATTGAACATCAAAAGATACAAAAAATAAAATTACAATTAACAGGAATCTGAGATAAAATTATTTGTTGACATTTACGTTAACATTTATAGACCAGGGTAGAAGCCTTTAAAAATAATAAAAAGTAAAAAAAATAATAGTAGAATGAAACCCATTAGAAAAGGAAGCAAATATTATAACAATTAAAGGAAAAACAATTTACGGGCGATCTGAGGTCGGGAAGGGGATGGGGGTAAGTTTTTAAGGGTAAAAAACGGTTTTTCTTGATTTCCGGCAAAACTAAAAGTTCTATCAAAAAAAGTCAATTGGCAAAGTTATAGGCAATAAAAAGATCTAAAACTTTTGTATTTACACTTTTTTTACATAATCTCAAAATTTATGTGAAAAATTCAAAAAACCAAGTTTTTGCTTTTTTATTTTTATCTTTTACAAATTTTTTTTTTTTTTTAACAACATTTGGTGAAAATTTACTTTTTTATGTTCCAAATACGCTGTAATTTATTTGATTAAAAATATTTATTTTTTCACCTTATTTTGAATTAATATCGAAAAAACACCCTAATTTTCAATCGAAAATTCACCCGTCAAAATATCAGCTTTTTTCAAAAAGTTGGTATGGTTTTTGTTCGTTGAAATCTCTACTTTCCGATGGTTAAAAAAAATATATATTACTACAGTAAATCTTCTCAGAAAATGCAAAAATTCAAAAAAAACTTGAATTTGAAAGTTTTTTTTTAATTATTATAAATTAGGTTTTGTTCTTTAATGTTAGGGGAGTGTATGTTTAATTATGTTTTTTTCCAGGAATGTTAAGGGAAAACAATGAAAGAATGTTAAGGGAATGTATGTTTAATTATGTTTTTTCCAGGAATGTTAAGGGAAAACAATGAAAGAATGTTAAGGGAATGTATGTTTAATTATGTTTTTTGTGTTGAATGTTAGAGGAATATATGTTTAATTACACTTTTTTTGTCGAATGTTAAAGGAATGTATGTAAATTTTACTTTTTCTGGAAAGACGTTGCAAGTTCAGAAAGTCTTCATTTGACAAGAATCTATCAAAAAACACATTAAAAAGTTAAGGGTAAAAGAACGTTAAGGTTAAAAGAATGTTAAGGGACATTAAAAACTCAAGGGTAAAACAATGTTAAGGGAATTAATTATGTTTTTTTGTTTAATTACAGTTTTTATGCTTTTATTTTACAAGTCTAGAAAGTCAAAATCTAACAAAAAATCAATCCAATTTATTGTTTTTTTTATACGAAACTACTCCTTAATGTACTAACATCTAAAGACTTTTATTCGTTCCAAAAAAAACCACACTATTGTTTAAAATGCACAAATTTATGTTCAAACTGTCATGGTTCTAAAAATTGCTCTGAGATTGAAGAAGAAACCTACGAGGAAGTTAATGATTCAGAAGAAATTGTGGATGAAGATCCAACGCAGTCTGGAAATAATGTTGGAGAGGAAGAAGGTGATAGTAATGAAGATTTCGAAGATCTACTAGAATCGGAGATGTTTGACGAATCTAACGATGAAGAAATGCCATCAAAAAGACAAAAACTAATAGATAAGTGATTAGAATTGAAGATGAATGATAAGATTAATGTGTTTAAAAATATTGTAATGAATAACGTAATCAGAATAAAGCATCTACATTTAATAGTACGGTTTACATTTATATTTATATATAATGAGATTTTCTATGACATAAATGTAATTAGCATTAAATAAATCAACTTTTTAATTGAAACAAATTGCAGCAATCACATTTTTTAGATAAAATTATTTACAATAATTAAAAAAAAAATTTCGAATTCAAGTTTTTTTTGAATTTTTGCATTTTCTGAGAAGATTTACTGTAGTAACATATATCTTTTTTGCACCATCGGAAAGTAGAGATTTCAACGAACAGAAACCACACCAACTTTTTGAAAAAAGCTGATATTTTGACGGGTGAATTTTCGATTGAAAATTAGGGTGTTTTTTCGATATTAATTCAAAATAAGATGAAAAAATAAATATTTTTAATCAAATAAATTACAGCGTATTTGGGACATAAAAAGGTAAGTTTTCACTAAATCTCGTTGAAAAAAATTTTTTTTTGTAAAAGATAAAAATAAAAAACTAAAAACTTGGTTTTTTAAATTTTTCACATAAGTTTTGAGGTTATGTAAAAAAAGTGTAAATACAAAAGTTTTAGATCTTTTTATTACCTACAACTTTGCCTTTTGACTTTTTTTAATAGGACTTTTAATTTGGCCGGAAATCAAGAAAAACCGTTTTTTACCCTTAAAAACTTACCCCCATCCTCTTCCCGACCTCAGATCGCCCGTAAATTATTTTTCCTTTCATTTTTATAATACTTCCTTCCTTTTCTAATAAGTTTCATCCTACTATTATTTTTTTTGGTTTTAAAAATTATCGACCCTGGTCTATTATATTAAATGATAAGTAAAAATAATAACAAAATTGACATCAAATATTTTTTATCGGGTGCTTTTGTTGTTGCACTTGTTTTTTTTTTATTTGTTCATCAAAAAAGCGAATAAATAGCTTGTAAAATACATGTATTTTTGTAAGATTTAATGTTGATTTCAACATGCTGTATTTCGTCCGCATTGAAGAAACCGCAAATCTTTTTTTGGCGTTGAAGCAGTAATCCAGCAACTTTCACACATGGTTTGTGATAAGTGTCCCTGGATTTTTGGGTAGCAAGCTCGATGTGACTTCTTCCACATCTTCTGCATTTTTTTCAAGAAAAAGTCAATTTTTTTTTATTTTCAACAAGTGCCGAAACCGTTTGTTTTCAACAGAATGGCAACCAAATCATAGATTACTAGTAATCTTTGCAGATCTAAATTTTTGGGCTTTGATTATTTTCTAAGAACTCTATTGTATTGTACTCGTATCTTAAGAGCAAATCGCTAAAAAAACAAATGTTTTTAAGTCACTTTTGGTGACTTATTTGCCTTATAAGACACTTGTGTAATAAATAGCTAATATTTACTATATCCTTAGTAACAGCCCAAATAAAAAAATTCATGAGTGTTAAATCTGGCGACCTGGCTGGTCATGGCACTGGTCCTCCACGTCCAATCCATTTTCACTGCTTCTAACAGAGCTCTTATCTTGCTTCTATGCTTATAAGAGAATTGGTTATTTAATATCCTAGACAATACGATAAAGCTGTAAATATAACCTGAATTGTTGCGGTTTAAGCCGTCTCGGATGTTGCTATTCGGCTGTTGCCTCGTCGCCTCGATTACTAATATTCTCGTTATTTTAATATAGCTACGTTTTTCATTGACATAAATTCACCAACAATTAATACTATGTCAAATTCTTAAAGGTGAAACACAAAGAGACAAAAATGCTGAGAATTAAATGAAAGAGGTAATATGATTTTTTATTGAAAAAAAAAATTAAATTATTTAAGCCAATAAAGAAGAACGTGTGAACTTGAGAATGAAATGAGTTTCTTCTCATTCTGTGCTAAAAATTTGTAATATTTACCTTATTTTAATTTTAATAAAATGTGCGTTTTAAGTTTAATAGTTTGAAGATTTTAAAACAATTGCCATTGGTTATAAAAATATTTTTTTATATTTTAATATCTAGACGCCTAAGGCTAACATTAATTAAATTAACAGTTTCCGTTTAATTTAAGTACCTAGGATAGGCTTTTATGTATTATCAAACACATACATAACACTTAATGTCGCTAGAATCTAGATAATTAATTATAATAGTGGGAAAAGTAAGAAAAAAACTAATACATATTCAAAAATTGCATTTTACGTTAAAGTTTGCGTAATCAGATTGCTAATTTATAGACGCAAAATACCATTAATTGGAGTTTCTTTTGCACGCTGCGGGATATTTTTTAAATGTGAGAATAGAAATTTGAAAAGTCATAATAAACTGTTTTTTTTTCAATATGTATAATATAATAAATAGGTAATAGCCTTGTCGCTATGTTTTTGTTTTACCGTGCGCAAACTTTCAAATCTTAAAATTTGGCATCAAAGTTGGCCATGCTTAAACCAATTGCTTCAAATGTCAAAAAATTACTAAATTTTTTAATTTAAAATGGGTTTCTCACAAAAACAGAAAATTTTTGTAGTGGAATGTTTAGAAAAAGTAATCGAAAATGTAAGGCAAATAATGGTAGAGGCGCCACGAATATCTCTAGGTCACCTTTTACAACAAATACAATATTATCAACCATCACTTACCACAAAATTAAAAAAAAGAATATTCAGTAGTACATCATCTCTTTCCTGCAACTTCACTCTATGCGACTTCTTTTTGTGGCTCTATTTAAAAAGCTTGATTTTCTAGCAACGCATCAGGCAATATTTGAAATTGACAAAATTTTAAATATTTGTTAAAAACCTTATTTCCTCCTTAAAGTTAATTTTTTTGTTTGATCTAGCACTACAAGTGCTTTTAATTTAATCTCATTAACGTGTTAAACTATTGATTCATTAAATTAAAAGTAAGGTTAGGTTTATATATGTCAAATTAATAACTATATTTACATTATTTACAATTTGAAGTTTATAAACATTCATGGCAATCTCTGACGCCAAATGTGAGAATAGAGCCTTTGAATGTGAGAATAGAAATTTAAAAAGTCATAATAAACGGTTTTTTTTTTTAAATTAAATAATATGTATAATATAATAAATAGGTTAGTCTGGTCGCTATGTTTTTGTTTTACCAAATCTTAAAATTTGGCATCATAGCTGGCCATGTTTAAAACAATTGCTTCAAATGTCAAAATAATTGCTGAATTTAAAATGGTTCTCTCACAAAAACAAAGCATTCGTAACAGCGACTGAGTTGAAAGTGAAAAGTTGAGCCAATTAATTTAAACAGCTTTATAGCAAAATTGTAGACGGATACTTTCAGCAAGACAGTGCCACGCCGTATGACTCTTACGAGACTTTGAATGTGATGTGATCGTCGAGTTATCAGCCATAACTTACTCTTCCATTTGACTTGTTTTTGTGGCTCTATTTGAAAAAATCGAGTTGCGTCAAGCAATTGTTGCCAAAATTGAAAAAATTAATAATAATCCTCTAATGTTGGCGAATGTAAGTAACGCAGTTGTTGAAAGTGTTCGACATTTTGATTATTTGTCAGGAACCCTTTTTCCTCAGTTATTTCAAGTGCTTCCAATTTAATCTCATTAACGTCTTGAACTCTCGATTCATTAAATTTAAAGTGAGGTTGTGTTCAGATGTCAAATTAATAACTGTCACTTTGATTCGCTTTTAACGGTACGTTTACAATTCAAAGTTAAACATTTGTGTCAATTTTACTACAATTCTACAAATTTTGTGTTCATTGATGAAAAATCATTTTAGATGTTTTTTTAATTTTTATTTTAAATGAGCTTTTTTGGAACAATTTGGTGTCTATCTATCTTAAGTTGTTAAGATTGCACAATCACGCTGCATCACTTTTAAAATCGCCAGAAAGACAGTTTGGCTTTAAAATTTGGCATCATAGCTGGCCATGCTTAAAACAATTGCTTCAAATGTCAAAAAATTACTAAATTTTTTAATTTAAAATGGGTTTCTCACAAAAACAGAAAATTTTTGTAGTGGAATGTTTAGAAAAAGTAATCGAAAATGTAAGGCAAATAATGGTAGAGACGCCACGAATATCTCTAGATCAAGAAATACAATTATCAACCATCACTTACCACAAAATAAAAAGAAAAAATATTCTGTTGTATTTCTATCGTCAGCAAGCATTAGATATCTCTTTCCTGCAACCTCACTCTATGTGACTTCTTTTTGTGGCTCTATTTAAAAAACTTGATTTTCTAGCAACGCATCAGGAAATGCCTTGAAATTAAAAAAATTCTAATTATTTGTTAAAAACCTTATTTCCTCCTTAAAGTTTATTTATTTTATTGTTCTAGCACTACAGGTGCTATTAATTTAATCTCATTAACGTGTTAAGCTATCGACTCATTAAATTAAAAGTAAGGTTAGGTTTATATGTCAAATTAATAACTATATTTAGAATTTGAAGTTTATAAACATTCATGGCAATCTTTGACGCCAATTTTTTAAAAAAATCACAGATTATGTGTTTTTGATAATTTTTTGACCTACTTTATTTAGATCATTATTTTTTTTTTCTATCTACTCCGCATTTCAATTTCTCTTTTATTGCAATAATTATTACAATATTTAAATTATAGTCAAATTTCTTATTCTATTTAAATTCTGAATAAAACACATAAAATAATAATTATAAAGTAAATAAACAAATATTTACTAATTAAAAAATAAATATTAAACTGTTTACCTAATCTATATTTTTGAACAACGGCCTCAACTATTGATTTTTTATGAAATTATGCGGGGTGGCTCTCTGACTAAGCGGAAATGATGTCATAGGAAGTCATTAATGTATAATTTTACAAAATTTAAAATATTTAAAAAAATAAACTAAAATAATACCACATGCTAAAAGAACTGGCCAATACATAATAGAAAAGATTTAATTTTGATTGACAGCTTTAGGACTTATTATTTTATAAAGGTGGCTATGCTTTTTTGGCAGCAGGTCTTTGATCGGTTTTTGCAGAAGACAGTAGTACCAAAAAGTGAGCCGTTTCATATCGTTTGGGCATTATTGGATCTTTTTTCATAGAGTGACGGTTAAATCAGCATGTAGTACTTACATTACTTGCCACTGACAGAAAGACAAGCAATGTATTTTCAACTAGACGGGTGCCCTGCACATTCGACAGCACGAGTAGCTGAATGAATAAATTTGGTGTTTTCAGAAAAGTGGATAGCTAGAGCTGATGCAATTTCGTGGTCTCCAAAATCACCCGATTTAGATTTTTTATTGAGTTGCTTTAAACAACTGGTTTACTCTCAGCCAATACCCAGCAGTAGAGAAATATTAAAAGAAAGAATAAGAAACTGGAAATTAGGAACAGTTTTAGAGAATTGCAGGCATGGCAATTGTTTTTTTGAATAAATAATTTGTTGTGGAACAATTTAATTACAATTGTGAGTAAATATAATTTATTTTGTTTAATATAAAAAAATACGGTTCAATCAAAGTAGGTCGGTCTTTCCCAAATTTTGTATACAACCATAATTTCTTATTCTAAACAATTTTTTTCAGTAACATTGTACTACAAACAAAAATAGTACATAACCTAAAAAGTAAATATTCTTAAAAGTATTTTCACATAGTGCCACAATTTCAAAACAAAATTCAAAAATTTCTAGTCTATGAACATCAATTTTGAGACGCACTGTATATCTAAAAATCAGTATTTTTTGACTGAAATTTCATATTTTTAGCCAACTTAAAAAAAAAAAGATTTTTATCAAAAAAAAAACAACTTTAAAAAATAAAAAATACACTAAAAAGTATAAAATAATTGCGTAGACTTGTATCTTTGAAAAACAATCAAATTGTTTGGATACTATAATGTGCAATTATTGTTATTTTTGGAGTCGGTGTCAGTCAAGGTAGATTTTTATAACCTTGTATGTCCCTTTATGAAATATCATAATATATTATGATCAGTATGTATATATATTATAATATATACTTAGATCATGATTAGTATATATATATATATATATATTTGTTATTTTTATTAGTTTGCGGCGGAATCAGATAAAATAAATTGCCCCTCATCGTAAATAAAGGGTAGAATTCCTGTGGCTACCTAAAATGACAAAATTGCTTGTAAATTCTGTCATTACTGTACATTAAGAAAAAAAAAATTAAATTCTAGTTTTTTTGTTTTTTTGCATTTTTTTCGAAATTATTTTTTTTACGGTATTGGAAAGTAGAGATTTTAACAAACAGAGACCTTATCAATTTAGAAAAAAACAGATGTTTGATACGAGAATTTTTGTTGGAAAATTAAGGTGCTTGTTTGATCAAAATAATGCAAAAAAATAAGTAAATAAATAATACAAATTAGAAATCTGGTAAAAACCGACTTTAATACGATTATAATTATAATTATTATTTTATTTATTAATTGACTCAAACTGCTTAAATTAATTAAATAAATAAACTATTATTTAATTAGATTGAAGAATTTTTAAATTATTACAAATTTTCATAATCAATTCAATTGTCAAAAATATATGTCAAAAATAAAATAACTCAAAAACTACTGGTTACTACATAACTCAAAGCACCAGTTTCCAAATAAAATCAAAATCGGTTCACCGAAAAAAACATTTTGAGGTAACCCACATAAAAAAATACAGTCGAATTGAGAACCTGTTTCTTTAAAGGTTCTCGCCAAATTTCGTAAAATAAAAAAATTCATTGTGAAAGATTAAAATCAAAAATGGAGTTAGGTGGAAAAAGTGTAGATACAAAAGTTGTAGATATTTTTATCACGCCATCTATCTTTTATCCATAGAATTTGTAGTTTTGTCGAAAATTCAAGTAAACCTTTCAACCCTTTTTTACCCTTAATTGTTCTTTTTGTTGCATTTTCTTTCTATTCTAATAAGTTTTATTCTACTATTATTTTTTTTACATGGCTCAGACTATATTAATTAATTGCAATTTTTTATAATCAATTCAATTGTCAAAAATATATGTCAAAAAAAAAAACTCAAAAACCACTGGTCCGATCTTGATCAAAATGAGACCAAGTGGAAAGCACCAGCTTCCAAATAAAATCAAAATCGGTTCAACTAAAAAAAAAGCTTTGAGGTAGCACACATAAAAAAAATACAGTCGAATTAAGAACCTTCCCCTTTTAAGGTTTTCGTTAAATTTCGGAAAATAAAAAAATTCATTGTGAAAGATTAAAATCAAAAATAGAGTTAGGGAGAAAAAGTGTAGATACAAAAGTTGTAGATATTTTTATCACGCCATCTATCTTTCATCCATAGAATTTGTAGTTTTGCCGAAAATTCAAGTAAACTTTTTAACTCTTTTTTACCCTTAATTGATCTTTTTGTTGCATTTTCTTTCTATTCTAATGAGTTTTATTCTACTATTATTTTCTTTACATGGCTCAGACTATATTAATTAATTGCAATTTTTTATAATCAATTCAATTGTCAAAAATATATGTCAAAAAAAAATAACTCAAAAACTACTGGTTACTACATAACTCAAAGCACCAGCTTCCAAATAAAATCAAAATCGGTTCACCGAAAAAAACATTTTGAGGTAACCCACATAAAAAAAATACAGTCAAATTGAGAACCTTTTGAAAAGGTTTTCGCCAAATTTCGGAAAATAACAAAATTCATTGTGAAAGATTAAAATCAAAAATAGAGTTAGGTGGAAAAAGTGTAGATACAAAAGTTGTAGATCTTTTTATCACGCCATCTATCTTTCAACCATAGAATTTGTAGTTTTGCCGAAAATTCAAGTATACCTTTTTACCCTTTTTTACCCTTAATTGTTTTTTTTTGTTGCATTTTCTTTCTATTCTAATGAGTTTTATTCTACTATTATTTTCTTTACATGGCTCAGACTATATTAATTAATTGCAATTTTTTATAATCAATTCAATTGTCAAAAATATACGTCAAAAAAAAAACTCAAAAACTACTGGTCCGATCTTGATCAAAATGAGACCAAGTGGAAAGCACCAGCTTCCAAATAAAATCAAAATTGGTTCACCTAAAAAAAAGTTTTCAGGTAACCCACATAAAAAAAATACAGTCGAATTGAAAACCTTTTTCTTTAAAGGTTTTCGCCAAATTTCGGAAAATAACAAAATTCATTGTGAAAGATTAAAATCAAAAATAGAGTTAGGTGGAAAAAGTGTAGATACAAAAGTTGTAGATCTTTTTATCACGCCATCTATCTTTCATCCATAGAATTTGTAGTTTTGCCGAAAATTCAAATAAACTTTTTAACCCTTTTTTACCCTTAATTGTTCTTTTTGTTGCATTTTCTTTCTATTCTAATGAGTTTTATTCTACTATTATTTTCTTTACATGGTTCAGACTATAATTATTAATTAATTGCAATTTTTTATAATCAATTCAATTGTCAAAAATATATGTCAAAAAAAGAATAACTCAAAAACTACTGGTCCGATCTTGATCAAAATGAGACCAAGTGTAAAGCACCAGCTTCCAAATAAAATCAAAATCGGTTCAACTAAAAAAAAAGCTTTGAGGTAGCACACATAAAAAAAATACAGTCGAATTAAGAACCTTCCCCTTTTAAGGTTTTCGTTAAATTTCGGAAAATAAAAAAATTCATTGTGAAAGATTAAAATCAAAAATAGAGTTAGGTGGAAAAAGTGTAGATACAAAAGTTGTAGATCTTTTTATCACGCCATCTATCTTTCATCCATAGAATTTGTAGTTTTGCCGAAAATTCAAGTAAACCTTTTAACCCTTTTTTACCCTTAATTGTTTTTTTTGTTGCACTTTCTTTCTATTCTAATGAGTTTTATTCTACTATTATTTTCTTTACATGGCTCAGACTATATTAATTAATTGCAATTTTTTATAATCAATTCGATTGTCAAAAATATATGTCAAAAAAAAAAAACTCAAAAACTACTGGTCCGATCTTGATCAAAATGAGACCAAGTGGAAAGCACCAGCTTCCAAATAAAATCAAAATTGGTTCACCTAAAAAAAAGTTTTAAAGTAACCCACATAAAAAAATACAGTCGAATTGAGAACCTGCTTTTTTATAGGCTTTCCCCAAATTTTGTAAAATAAAAAAATTCATTGTGAAAGATTAAAATCAAAAATGGAGTTAGGTGGAAAAAGTGTAGATACAAAAGTTGTAGATCTTTTTATCACGCCATCTATCTTTCATCCATAGAATTTGTAGTTTTGCCGAAAATTCAAGTAAACCTTTTAACCTTTTTTACCCTTAATTGTTTTTTCTGTTATTTTTGTTGTATTTTCTTTCTTTTTCAATGAGTTTTACTCTACTATTATTTTCTTTACATGGTTCAGACTATATTCATTTATTACAAATTTTTATAATCAATTCAATTGTCAAAAATATATGTCAAAAATAAAATAACTCAAAAACTACTGGTTACTACATAACTCAAAGCACCAGCTTCCAAATAAAATCAAAATCGGTTCAACTAAAAAAAAAGCTTTGAGGTAGCACACATAAAAAAAATATAGTCGAATTAAGAACCTGCTTTTTTAAAGGTTTTCGCCAAATTTCGTAAAATAACACAATTCATTGTGAAAGATTAAAATCAAAAATGGAGTTAGGTGGAAAAAGTGTAGATACAAAAGTTGTAGATATTTGTATCACGCCATCTATCTTTCATTCATAGAATTTGTAGTTTTGCCGAAAATTCAAGTAAACCTTTTTACCCTTAATTGTTTTTTCTGTTATTTTAGTTGTATTTTCTTTCTTTTCCAATGAGTTTTATTCTACTATTATTTTCTTTACATGGCTCAGACTATATTAATTAATTGCAATTTTTTATAATCAATTCAATTGTCAAAAATATATGTCAAAAAAAGAATTACTCAAAAACTACTGGTCCGATCTTGATCAAAATGAGACCAAATAGAAAGCACCAGCTTCCAAATAAAACCAAAATCGGTTCAACTAAAAAAACATTTTGAGGTAACCCACATAAAAAAATACAGTGAAATTGAAAACCTTTTCCTTTTAAGGTTTTTGTTAAATTTTGTAAAATAAAAAAATTCATTGTGAAAGATTAAAATCAGAAATAGAGTTAGGTGGAAAAAGTGTAGATACAAAAGTTGTAGATATTTTTATCACGCCATCTATCTTTCATCCATAGAATTTGTAGTTTTGCCGAAAATTCAAGTAAACCTTTTAACCCTTTTTTACCCTTAATTGTTTTTTTTTGTTGCATTTTCTTTCTTTTCCAATGAGTTTTATTCTACTATTATTTTCTTTACATGGCTCAGACTATATTACTTAATTGCAATTTGTTATAATCAATTCGATTGTCAAAAATATATATCAAAAAAAAAAAAACTCAAAAACTACTGGTCCGATCTTGATCAAAATGAGACCAAGTGGAAAGCACCAGCTTCCAAATAAAATCAAAATCGGTTCAACTAAAAAAAAGCTTTGAAGTAACCCACATAAAAAAAATACAGTCGAATTGAGAACCTGCTTTTTTATAGGCTTTCCCCAAATTTTGTAAAATAAAAAAATTCATTGTAAAAGATTAAAATCAAAAATAGAGTTTGGTAGAAAAAGTGTAGATACAAAAGTTGTAGATCTTTTTATCACGCCATCTATCTTTCATCCATAGAATTTGTAGTTTTGCCGAAAATTCAAGTAAACCTTTTAACTCTTTTTTACCCTTAATTGTTTTTTTTGTTGCATTTTCTTTCTATTCTAATGACTTTTATTCTACTATTATTTTCTTTACATGGCTCAGACTATATTAATTAATTGCAATTTGTTATAATCAATTCGATTGTCAAAAATATATGTCAAAAAAAAAAAAACTCAAAAACTACTGGTCCGATCTTGATCAAAATAAAACCAAGTGGAAAGCACCAGCTTCCAAATAAAATCAAAATCGGTTCACCTAAAAAAAAAAAGCTTTGAGGTAGCACACATAAAAAAAATACAGTCGAATTGAGAACCTGCTTTTTTAAAGGCTTTCGCCAAATTTTGTAAAATAAAAAAATTCATTGTAAAAGATTAAAATCAAAAATAGAGTTAGGTGGAAAAAGTGTAGATACAAAAGTTGTAGATCTTTTTATCACGCCATCTATCTTTCATCCATAGAATTTGTAGTTTTGCCGAAAATTTAAGTAAACCTTTTAACCCTTTTTTACCCTTAATTGTTTTTTTTTGTTGCATTTTCTTTCTATTCTAATGAGTTTTGTTCTACTATTATTTTCTTTACAAGGCTCAGACTCTATTAATTAATTGCAATTTTTTATAATCAATTCAATTGTCAAAAATATATGTCAAAAAAAAAAACTCAAAAACTACTGGTCCGATCTTGATCAAAATGAGACCAAATAGAAAGCACCAGCTTCCAAATAAAGTTAAAATCGGTTCAACTAAAAAAAAGCTTTAAGGTAGCACACATAAAAAAAATACAGTCGAATTGAGAACCTGCTTTTTTAAAGGTTTTCGCCAAATTTTGTAAAATAAAAAAATTCATTGTGAAAGATTAAAATCAAAAATAGAGTTAGGTGGAAAAAGTGTAGATACAAAAGTTGTAGATCTTTTTATCACGCCATCTAACTTTCATCCATAGAATTTGTAGTTTTGCCAAAAATTCAAGTAAACCTTTTAACCCTTTTTTACCCTTAATTGTTTTTTTTGTTGCACTTTCTTTCTATTCTAATGAGTTTTATTCTACTATTATTTTCTTTACATGGCTCAGGCTATATTAATTAATTGCAATTTTTTATAATCAATTCAATTGTCAAAAATATATGTCAAAAAAAGAAAAAGAATAACTCAAAAACTACTGGTCCGATCTTGATCAAAATGAGACCAAGTGGAAAGCACCAGCTTCCAAATAAAATCAAAATCGGTTCAACTAAAAAAAAGCTTTGAGGTAGCACACATAAAAAAAATACAGTCGAATTGAAAACCTGCTTTTTTATAGGCTTTCTCCAAATTTTGTAAAATAAAAAAAATCATTGTGAAAGATTAAAATCAAAAATAGAGTTAGGTGGAAAAAGTGTAGATACAAAAGTTGTAGATCTTTTTATCACGCCATCTATCTTTCATCCATAGAATTTGTAGTTTTGCTGAAAATTCAAGTAAACCTTTTAACCCTTTTTTACCCTTAATTGTTTTTTTTTGTTGATAAAACTAATTATAGTTTCCGGTAAATTCCAGCACTTTTGGAAAAATCTTGTTTGCCTTCAGTCAAGGCTGCTGAGCACAAAAATTTTGTAATTTTACGTTTCTTAAATATCATCTAGAGATTATGTAGATGTAATAATTTGTACGTTACGTCGCTACCGTAAAAGCCTCTGAAGTCTGAAGTTGCGTGTTATAATCCGCAAAACTGAATATTGATGAAGATATGCTCCAGTTTTTCAAATCTAAAAATTCAAATTAGTGAAATAACGGAAAACATTATCATATTTCCAAGCGTTTAGTTACAAGAAGTGCGGAAATAGCGCACAAGTGCGTTATTAACGCATAAGTGCGGCAATTGAATGGCGTAATTTACCGGAAACGCGTTTTTTTCTCTAAACAATGTGACAAAAGCTACAAGTTTTGTAGTAATTATTCTATCGATAAAAATCTTGATTATTTTCACCTGTGGCAGTATTTTAGCAACAATGCACGAAAATTTCGAAAGATACGGAAGTCACTCACCACCACGCCAATTTGATTCGTTGGTTTCCTTGACAACTAGAGCACATTTTGATTATTAAAAATTAAATAACACTCAAATTGCACCAATAATAGCAAAAAAACACATAATTCTTAAAATTTAAACTTTTTTTTTTATGAATTTTGCACTTTTTTTTGTAAATTATTATCAATTATTAACACATTTTTTTTACTTTTAATTGCAATTATTGTTAAAATTGTTATCAATAGACTCTTCTAAAGTGATCGTCGATCTACCGAAGTTACCGTAGAAATGAAGCAATTGACTGCGTGCACCTGTTTCGTGTGCATTCACCGTATAGACAGAAAGCTTCTCTACATTTTCTTCATTAAATTAGAAGGTTTTCAAACATCTATTAGAAAAAAACAAATTTTCCCCCTAACAATCGTTGGAAATCTACCCTTACGCCATAATAGCCATTAGGGGAGGATTTTATCTACCACTAAATTAGATTTTGATCATACACTTTTTAGCCAATAATTGGTTTTTATAACACATTATCTGTCAAAAATCTGCCAAGAAAAGAATGGTTCAATTGTTTAAACAATGGTAGAGCTTATTTGTTTTCTCTTGGCGGCTGTGACGTCACTAATCTGCGCGAACATTGACAGCTGATGGAATAAGTGAGCGCTGAAAACATTCGACCATCTTTTGAACCGCTCAAAATTAAATTAAATTACTGTGCTAATATGCTGTAAGTATTGAGGTTGTTCTATTTATATTAAAGCAAGCAAGCAAAGTAAAAAAATTAAGATTTAGCTGACGTTTTTAGGTAAGGTCAGGTCAGGTCAGGTCAGGTCAGGTCAGGTCAGGTCAGGTCAGGTCAGGTCAGGTCAGGTCAGGTCAGGTCAATAAGGGACAATAGCAAAGAACTACCAATTACAGCTTCTGCGCATGGACGCGTGAGCCGCCAACAGAAAACAAATAAGCTCTATCATTATATTACACCATGATGAGTTTTTCATTGCAAACGTTGCCCACACTTTTCGCACGCCGCCACTCGCAAAACTTCTTCCACGTACAAATCTTCTGATTTATGGAGAATCAGATTTTGCTGAGCAGCTTCAAATTTCTGCTGATTAAACGCTTTCTGCTTCAGAAGCGTTTATTTTGAAAAATGAATTGTTTTTTAAACAAACACAACACTAAAATTTGCGTGGATACAACTGAAGCTAGGACATTTTTCTATTCGAATAGTTGGCTGAGAATGTATTCAAATATTCATTCAATTATTCGAATAATTCAACTATTCGAATAACGCAAATAATTAGTAGTTACTTGAAATTGCAGACAAATGACCAAATTCGGATTCAACAACATTCAGTTGTTTATTTGATGCAGACGTCAGTCATCAAATCAACTTAAAAGAATTCGAATATACATTCTTAGGAGTAATTTAATCGAATAGTTTTCTATTATTCGGATTAATCAAAGAATCATAATTATTCGAATATCTATAAGTATTCGAATATGTGAATGTATATTAATTCGAATAATAGATGACTAGTTATTGGAATAATTCGTTATCAGCTTTAGACACAACTTTTAGTTGATTTCCTTTAAGGAATACTAAATATTTGTTGATCTAAAGATGTTTTAGGTCGCTTTTGCATCACTACAGCCGCAGGATTAACCTGATTGACACATAAACAACTATTGATATTTAAAGTGTTAAAAGATCTACCTATTATCTGCCTACGTCGTCAGTCATCAAGTCATCTTAAAAGAATTCGAATATGCATTCCTACCGATCATTTAATCGAACAGTTTTCAATTATTCGGATTAATCAGGGAATCATAATTATTCGAATATTTATAAGTATTCGAATTTATGTGAATGTGTATCAATTTGAATAATAGATGACTATATAGTCATTCGAATAATTCGAATATTTGTTCTCAGCTTTAGACACAACTTTTAGTTGATTTCCTTTGAGGAATACTAAATATTTGTTAAAATCTTTAAAAATTAAAAAATAGTATGTTCCACAGGCATAATTGCCGATTATATCCCTCGGTAATTTAAAAGCTTTAGACACTTTCTTATGCCAAATTCTCTTAATTATGCCTTTAATACATAAATAACTATAATTTTTCTACCTATTTTGGCTATATAGTGTAAAATTAAAATAAATAGCTATAATTATATTTGTGAATATTATTTAGTGCAAAAGCACGATTAAATTTTTGGTAATCCCTTAGCTGAAGATGCTTTTGGTCGCTCTGGCATTACTACAGCCGCAGGATTAACCTGATTAACACATAAATAATTATTAATATTTAAAGTCTTAAAAAATCTACCTATAATCTACCTACGTCGTCAGTCTTTAAGTCATCTTAAAAGAATTCAAATATCCATTCCTAGCGTTCATTTAATCGAATAGTTTTCAATTATTCGGATTAATCAAAGAATCATAATTATTCGAATATTTATAAGTATTCGAATATGTGAACGTGTATCAATTTGAATAATAGATGACTAGTTATTGGAATAATTCGTTATCAGCTTTAGACACAACTTTTAGTCGATTTCCTTTAAGGAATACTAAATATTTGTTAATCTGAAGATGCTTTTGGTCGCTTTAGCATTACTACAGCCGCAGGATTAACCTGATTGACACATAAACAATTATTGATATTTAAAGTGTTCAAAGATCTACCTATAATCTACCTACGTCGTCAGTCTTTAAGTCATCTTAAAAGAATTTGAATATCCATTCCTAGCGGTAATTTAATCGAATAGTTTTTAATTAGTCGGATTAATCAAAGAATCATAATTATTCGAATATTTATAAGTATTCGAATATGTGAATGTGTATCAATTTGAATAATAGATGACATATAGTCATTCGAATATTTGTTCTCAGCTTTAGACACCACTTTTAGTTGATTTTTCCTTTGAGGAATACTAAATATGTGTTTGAATTTTTTAGAATTATAAAATAGTATGTTCCACGGGCATAATTGTCCATTATATCCCTCGGTAATTTAAAAGCTTTAGACATTCCCTTATGTCATATTCTCTTAATTATGCCCTTAATACATAAATAACTATAATTTTTATTTTTATTTTGATGACTGCGTAGTGTAAAATTAAAATAAATATTTATAATTATATTTGTGAATATTATTAAATAATTCAATTAACTTCAAAAAATGTTTATTTATATTTAGAGTTTTTAAAATTTACATTATATAAGCGTTTTTGTCAGTTTAGACTAGTTTAGACTGAAAATTAATCTATTTACGCCTTAAGTAATTTGAAAACAAAATTTATTTTCTTCCCGACCGGGAATAAAGTAAAGGCTTATTCCCTAGTCTTTGATCGATAATGGGGTACTTTATTCCCTATGGAATAATAACAATTCTCTAGGGAATAATAACATTTTTTTATTTATTGATATCAAAATTTGCATTTACAGTTACAACAAATTTGTTCATGGGGGAGGTTTCATTTCCACTGTCATCTAAAATCTGTCTTGCAATGTTGAGTTTACTTTTAATTAGGAATTCTATGTAGCCTTCAGCAACATTACTAGACTTCCTCTCACTTCCAAGACGTTTGACAGTCGTTAAATCCGCATCACTGTTCTTCTCATGCAGTGTCCTGTATATAACAGGTTGCAATTGTCGATGGTACTTTGCCTAACGTATTTTTTCCTAATGGTTGCGTTGAGCATCTCCCATTTTTATAGAATGGTTTGTAGGTGGTGGTCTAAGACTTGCATAAATAACTATAATTTTTATTTCTATTTTGACTGTATAGTGTAAAAGTAGACAAGTAAATAGTTATAATTATGTTTGTGAATATTCTGGTCGCTTCGGCATCACTACAGCCGCGGGATTAGCCTGATTGACAATAGTTTAATGAAATAAAAAACCTTAAAATCCGCACTTTCACAGTCTGTCGTGGAATCTATTATATAATATTGTCAAATTTCAAACTAATTTTTAGTATTAATTATTTTTATTTATTAAAAAATCTCACACTAATTGGCATTAATCGATGAATTTCCTATTTGTATCTGGTTAGAAACAGCTGCGAGCAAAATAATTTTGATTGATGGTTTAGAAAGTACAAATTAATTCAAACAAATCGTTCAAGTCAACAAAAACAAAATTGCATCTTTTTACTTAGAAAAATATTTGAATACGCACCAAATCTGATAAGGTACAATTGTTTACAAAATATAATTAATGTTTTAACTGTTCTCATTTATTTGGAACCTTGTTAATGCAGTGTGAACAGATTCTTTTGATATTAATTTTTATTGTATTAAAAATGCTTATATTGTACCACTTCTAATTTAGAACACGGTATTAACTTTTTTTCTGTTTCTTAATACACATTTTTGCTTATTATTATTATTATTATTATTATTATTATTATTATTTACATCTAAATAGACCTAGTTTTATAATTTTTTATTTAATTGTCTTAACTTTTAGGGATTATTAAGTTGAATTTTCTCATTTTTGTTATAGTCTAGTCGAGATAGACATGTAAATAGCCTTAAATAAAAAAAAATAAAAGCCGCGATTTTTTATGTCGATTTTTGGAACAAACTCGTCGCTGCCATCTTGATTTAAAGTTCAATTTTTTTGTTTTTCTAAAATAACTCATTAATTTCTAACTTTAGAGGTAAAATAGTGTTATTCAAAGTTGTGGGAAATTTAATTTTCTACAAGTTTTGTGATTATTATTTTTACGCTAGGATTAATGTTTGCAAAGTTTTCTAGAAATTTTGACTTTTTTTATATATATACCTAGTGTTAAATTAAGTTTTTTTAACGTGTAAAATTAAAAAAAATTAATTGATTTGTTTTCCTGATAAAATTCTAACAAATTCGTATAAACATCGTTTAAAATTCCACTTTTTTAAATACTCAAAAATTCGGAAACTTCTCAAGAGGATAAAAAAATATGTTTTATATATAAAAATAATTTTTTTAATAACATTTGCTTTCTGTTACTGCTAAAATTTTTGCAATTTGCCTTTATTTTGATACTCTAAAAGACTCATTAGAGCACGCTACGTCATAGGTTTCGGTGCGGTTATAAGCCATTAGAGCACCGAAACTTTTTTTTCTAAAAAATTTTTAGGTTAGTACTTATAACTGAATTGTTTATATTGTACCACTTCCAATTAAAACACGGTATTTATTACCTTATTTTCTTTTTTTTTTAATACACATTTTTGTTTATTATTATTATTATTATTATTTACATCTAAATAGACCTAGTCTTATGATTTTATATTTAATTGTCTTAACTTTTAGATATTAATTTTTGAATTATTAAATTGAATTTTCTTATTTTTGTTATAGTCCAGTCGAGATAGACATGTAAATAGCCTTAAATAGAAAAAATTCGGAACCGTGATTTTTTTGGAAGTCTAAATGTCGATTTTTGGAACAAACCCGCCGCCGCCATCTTGATTTAAAGTTCAATTTTTTTGTTTTTCTAAAATAACTCATTAATTTCCAACTTTAGAGGTAAAATAGTGTTATTCAAAGTTGTGGGAAATTTAATTTTCTACAAGTTTGGTTATTATCATTTTTACGCTAGAATTAATATTTGCAGAGTTTTCTGGAAATTGTGACTTTTTTTATATTTATATATATATCCGGAAACTTTTCAAGAGGATAAAAAAATATGTTTTATATATGAAAACGATTTTTTTTAATAACATTTGCTTTCTGTTTTTTCTAAAATTTTTGCAATTTGCTTTTATTTTGATACTCTAAAAGACTCATTAGAGAACACTACGTCATAGATTTCGGCACTAAAACTTTTTTTTCTAAAAAATTTTTAGGTTGGTACTTATAACTTAATTTAACTTTTTCCCTGTCTGTCAATAATATTGTGCATTAAAATTTGAAATGGCAATTTTCGAACAACAAAGTGAAGTGAACAATTAATGGAAAGTATATTTATGTGAAATATGGCATATAATTGTTTAAATAATAAGTGCACTAGTCTGGAAAGAACAACAAATTCCAATAAAGCAAAAGTCACAGTTTATATGTGACTTAACCTCAAAAAGTAGGTATCTTACAATTATAATAATAAAAACCAAAATAATTTTTGCTATTTCACGGATTTCGGGAGGCCTACAATGCCTACATGTAAAGGTTTCTTCCATTTTCGTATTTTGGGACTGACAGGATTAGAATTTTTAGATAAAACTAAAAAAAAATTTTCACTTTTAAAATCAAGGTATCACCAACCCACTCCAAAAATCCCTAAATCGATCAAATAAAAATTTAAAAACAGCATAAAAAAAACTAAATACAAAAAATAGTATTAATAACTCGTTTCATTTGTTTTCCTGAATACAAAATTCCACTTTTTTAAATACTCAAAACATCAGGAACTTTCTCAACAGGATGCATAATTATATAAAAACAATTTTCTTTTAAATAACTTTTGCTTTCTGTTTACTATAAGTGTTTGGCAGTATTTAAATAAAATTTTTGCCTTCATTTTGATACTCTAAAAGACTCATTAGAGCACTCTACGTCATAGGTTTCGGTGCGCTAATAAGCCATTAGAGCAACGAAACTTTTTTTTCTATAAAATTTTTAGGTTGGTACTTATAACTTAGTTTGACTTTTTACCTGTCTGTCAATAATATTGTGCATTAAAATTTGAAATGGCAATTTTCGAACAACAAAGTGAAGTGAACAATTAATGGAAAGTATATTTATGTGAAATATGGCATATAATGGTATAAATAATGAGTGCACTGGTCTGGGAAGAACAACCGATTCCAATAAAGCAAAAGTCACAGTTTATATGTGACTTAACCTAAAAAAGTAAGTATCTTACAATAATAATGAAAATCAAAATATTTTTTGCTATTTCACGGATTTCGGAAAGCCTACATGTAAAGTTTTCTTCCATTTTCGTATTTTGGGGCTGACAGGATTAGAATTTTTGGATAAAACAAATCGATAAAAATTTCACTTTTAAAATCAAGATATTACCAACCTACTCAAAAAATCCCTAAATCGATCAAATAAAAAAGAAATTTTTAAAAATAGCATAAAAAAGACTAATTACAAAAAATAGTATTAATAACTCGTTTCCTAGGACCTTAAAGCATTTATTCTTTAAAAAAACTCGTGGCTTTGTCACTTGTTTTGAAACTTGAATGCGTGCTTCAAGACATGTCTTATAAAACTTGTTTTTTAATATATTATTTCCTAATAAGTTAGATTGGGAGGAGAAGCTTTGGTGAATGGCCAGCCAAATCGTCTGATTTAACTTAGTTTGATTGTAATTTATAGAGTTATTTTCAAAGTCGAGTAAAAGACACATTATGACAAATAAAAAGTGACCGGTTTTAGCGATTTACAAATAAATGCGTTTTAAAACACTTATTCAATAAGTACCTAATTTCCGCACTGTAAAATACATTACGTCTTTCCTTCCCAATTTATAATTTAATTTGAAATAGAATGGTTATCGTATTATTTTATATCTCAGACAATAAAAACTTTATTTTATGACAATTTTTTCTCCAATTTTGAGAATTTCAAATTAGAATTTATTGAACGGAAGTGAAATTTTCCTAATTTGGTACAAATCGTCTGATTTACTGCTTATTTTAAATTTTTTTAGTAATTTGGTGAAAGTTCATAAAATTGTTTACTCCATTTTTGCAAACATTTTTCACTAATTGATGCAACTTTTTCGACTATTTTGCGTCAAAATAGTTGTACCAAGTCAGTAAAGTGATTATTTATCGAACGAGTTTGAGATACGAGCGAGGCGAGTTTGGTAAAGACACTATACTGATGTGTTAAAAAAAATTGAGATGCTATTAGGAGTTAACAAAAGAATAGCGAATACAAAACAAATCTAGTTATTTTTTGTTATATAAAACGTGAACGTACATCCTGACGCATTATGAAAATTAGTTTCTAACGTCAAAAGTCTTCAAATGTTTGAGGATAATTGTCAATGTTAACAATTTGTACGTTTTTGGTAGAATTAGCACAGATTCTTCCACATAGGACTCGGCAATCGTGTCGCTTTTCCACCCTCGGTGTCGTTTTAAATTATCCTTACTGCCGTCTGACAGAAACAATGTCCTGTATATATGATGGTTTCTTGATTTGTACATACAGTACAATTAAATTGTAGTTTACTTCTACAAATCGCTATGATTTATTGACGGTTTGGCGATAAATATAATTATTGTATTTTTTTATTAACTTTTACAAAATCGATGATAGTAAAAAGGAATAAGTATATATTATTATAGGTACTTATAATATCCTTCACATTCTCAATTTCTAATTTGTTTTTGCTCACTTTATTATTGATTATAAAAATAAACAATATCTAACAACATAATTAGATGTTATTTTATTTATCCTCATAGATGAAAGTAGAAGTGCCTTTCATTCATTTCGCAATTTATTCATACTTAAAGAGTATCAAAACCAATTTTGTCAGAGAAAGTAATAAAAAGGTGTCAAGATTAACGAAAATTGTCAATTACATTTAATTAATAATTAGACAAGATCAATAATTGAATACAAATGACATTTAAACTCTTTTGTTAAATTATTTATTTTATTCTTATCCCATTTTATCTGCTTGTCAGCCTTTATAATTACATAACTAAGATCCTGTGGGATTCAATTCAGGACTAATCAATAGAAAATTCCCTCATGGCAATGTTATATAATAATATAATATATATATATATATATATATATTGGTTTTTATTATTTTGTTCAAGATTGCTTTTTTAAATGTAATTTTATTTCGCTTTTTTCTTTACAGTCTACTTCATTCCCTGTCTTGTTCAATCCTTCTCTCTCTTTATTATTATTTTCATCTATTCTATTCTTTTTTTTTTTCGTTTCGTTTCATCTTTTCTCTCCAATTTGCTTTCATCATAGGCTTTAATGTTCCTTGTGTTTCTCTTTCTTCCACACATCCCACATTTTCTTTAATTTTTCTTTATTTCAAACGACTGCCTTTATTACATTTTCTTCTTTCTGCTGCTTCTCATTATGTTTTTGTTTAATTTTTAGCTCTTCTATTTTACTGTTTAACTTTATTTCTTCTCAAATATTGACATCTTTTGGAAAAAACCTCTTTTGGTTTCATCTTCCAAAAGATGTCCCTTCGGGGGGAGGAACCCTTTCTTCTTCAATTTTTTTTTTCACTCCCTTGTCATTTTTCTCGTCTAATTATTCAGCACGTGTTTTTTGTGTTTAGTGCTTCTACTTCTATTATTATTTTTAACTCTTCCAGTTTTCGTTTTGTTCTGTTGTCTAAATTTTCTTTCATTATTTCTATTTCTTTTTTTTTCTCTAGGATTTTTTCCTGTGCTTCATTACTTGTACTTTGTCTTTCAATTTTTTAGTCACTTTTCTGTTTTATTATGTGTTTTTTTCTTTTTATTTCTTTCTTTTTTTTTATAACTATTGCTGTTTATTTATTTGGTTTTCTTTTTTCTTGTTTTGTGGTTTCATCCTTTATTTTGTTTATATGTTTTTCTTTGTTTTTCTTTGTTTTTAATATATCATTTTGTCTTCTTTTTTGTTTCTATTTTTCTCAATTTTTTCTTTAAAAAAACTTTTATCTTCATTCCATCTCCATTTTTTCCCTTTTAAAAATATATCCCACTCTTGCTTCGTCGCCTTGTTCTTTTTTTTCTTTTACTAACTCTCTTAATTTTTTCTGTAATTCTTTTTCTTTTCTTGTCATGTCATTATCTATAAAAACTTTTGTTGTTTTTCAGTTCCCTTTTTTCTTTTTCTCTTCCCAGTTTTTCATTCTCACTAATATTTTTCTTTCTCGTATTTTAGGGCATTTTCATATTGCTACTTCTCCTCTTAGCTGCGTTATCATTCTCCCAATTTTTTCGTTTATTTATTTTTCCTCTTGTTTTCTAATTTCTATTCTCGTGATTACCACATTATTGCTTCGTTCTCATTTCTCGTTTTCTTCTAGTTTTTTAACTATTTCCTTCATATAATTTCTCTTTTTTTCTCATTTTTTTTTGCTAAATATATATATGTATATCAGTTTTGCTTATTTCTTGAGTATAAAAAAATTATTTTGTTCAAGATTGCTTTTTTAAATGTAATTTTATTTCTCTCTTTTTTTTAATTTCGTTTTTTTCTTTACTGTCTTCTTCATTCCCTGTCTTGTTTAATCTTTCTCTCTCTTTATTATTATTTTCATCTATTCTATTCTTTTTTTTTTTTTTTTTTTTTATCTTTTCTCTCCAATTTGCTTTCATCATAGACATTTTTTCCACACATCCCTCATTTTCTTTAATTTTTCTTTATTCCAAACGACTGTCTTTATTACATTTTCTTTTTTCTCTTCTTCTTTTTCTGCTTCTTTCTGCTGTTTCTCATTATGTTTTTGTTTAATTTTTAGCTCTTTTATTTTACTGTTTAACTTTATTCCTACATCTTTCGGAAAAAACTGTGTCGAAATGTTTAATGAAATTGTCGACGTTTCGCACCCCATCGGTAGAGGCGTCATCTTCCAAAAGATGTCACGTCGGGCCGTGAAAGCTTTTTTTTAAATTTATTTTGTCTGTTCTTTTTTCTATTTCCTTTCATTCTTTTACCATTTCTCTCGTCTCATTTTCAGCACGTTTTTTTGTTATTAGTGCTTTTTTATATTTATTTATATTTCTTTTTTTTCTGTAGGATTTTTTCGTGTGCTTCATTACTTGTACTTTGTCTGTAAATATTTTTGTCTGGAGTTTTCTTTTCTGTTTTATTATGTGTTTTTTTCTTTCTTTTTTTTTATAACAATTGTTGTTTATTTATTTGGTTTCTTTTTTGTTTATTTTTTCTTGTTTGTGGTTTCATCCTTTATTTTGTTAATATGTTTTTCTTTGTTTTTAATATATCATTGTCCTTTTTTCTTTTTCTTTTATCTTCTTTTTTGTTTCTGTTCTTCTCGATTTTTTTTTTAAAAAAACTTTTATCTTCATTCCATCTCCATTTTTTCCCTTTCAAAAATATATCTTACTTTTGCTTCGACGCCTTGTTCTTTTTTTTTCTTTTACTAACTCTCTTAATTTTTTTTGTAATTCTCTTTCTTTTCTTGCCATGTCATTATCTATAAAAAATGTTTCGTTGTTTTTCAGTTTTCTTTTTTCTTTTTCTTTTGCCAGTCTTTCATTATCACTCATTGTTTTCTTTCACTTATTTTAGAGCATTTTTTACTGCTACTTCTCTTTTTCGCTGCGTTATCATTCTCTGAACTTTTTCATTTATTTATTTTTCTTCTTGTTCTCTAATTTCTATTCTCATTATTACCACATTATTGCTTCGTTCTCATTTCTCGTTTTCTTCTAGTTTTTTAACTATTTTCTTCATATAATTTCTCTTTTCTTTTTATTTTTTTACTCTATTTTCATTTCTCTGTTTTCTTCACTGTTTTATTAATTTATTAAGCTTTCTCAATATTTCTTTCTTTTGTTTCTCTTGTGGGGACCTTGCTATCTTTCTGCTGATTCTAATGGCTTCTTCTTTTTCTTCCTGTTCTTTTTTATTCTTTTTCTTTCTTTTTTTTTTCATATTCACATTTTGTATCATGTAACTATTAAGAAAATTAGTAATTAGGTACCTAGTGGTCTAATTAGACAATTGTTTTGTTCTGTTGTCTAAATTTTCTTTTATTATTTCAATTTTTTTCCCTATGATCTCTTTTTATGACTTTTTCGTGTTTTTCATTTCTTTTAATTTGTCTTTTAATTTTTTTGTTTCTAGTTTTGTTTTCTGTTTCTTTATTTGCTTTTTCTTTCTTTTTTTTATAATCTTTGCTGTTTATTTATTTGGTTTTTTTTTGTTTATTTTCTCTTGCTTTGTAGTTTCATCTTTTATTTTGTGTTTATGCTTTTCTTTGTTTTCTAATATATCATTATTCTTTTTTTTTTTTTTTGATTTTTTCTTTGAAAAAACCTGTATCTTATTCGGTTCTTTATTCTATCTTTATTTTTTTTTTCAAAAATATATTCCACTCTTGCTCTTTTGCCTTGTTCTTTATTTTTATTTTACTAACTCTCTTAATTTTTTCTGTAATTCTTCTTTATGTGCTTTTTTCTTTCTTTTTTTTTTATAAACTTTGCTGTTTATTTATTTGGTTTTCTTTTTTGTTTATTTTTTCTTGCTTTGTGGTTTCATTCTTTATTTTGTGTTTATGCTTTTCTTTGTTTTCTAATATATCATTATTCTTTTTTTTTTTTGATTTTTTCTTTGAAAAAAACTGTATCTTATTCGATTCTTTATTCCATCTTCATTTTTTTTTTCAAAAATATATTCCACTCTTGCTTCGTCGCCTTGTTCTTTTTATTCTTTTACTAACTCTCTTAATTTTTTTGTAATTCTTCTTGATGTGCTTTTTTCTTTCTTTTTTTTTATAAACTTTGCTGTTTATTTATTTGGTTTTATTTTTTGTTTATTTTCTCTTGCTTTGTGGTTTCATCTTTTATTTTGTGTTTATGCTTTTCTTTGTTTTCTAATATATCATTCTTCTTTTTTTTTTTGATTTTTTTTTTGAAAAAACTTGTATCTTATTCGATTCTTTATTCCATCTTCATTTTTTTTTTCAAAAATATATTCCACTCTTGCTCCTTTGCCTTGTTCTTTATTTTTCTTTTACTAACTCTCTTAATTTTTTCTGTAATTCTTCTTTATGTGCTTTTTTCTTTCTTTTTTTTTCATAAACTTCGCTGTTTATTTATTTGGTTTTATTTTTTGTTTATTATCTCTTGCTTTGTGGTTTCATCTTTTATTTTGTGTTTATGCTTTTCTTTGTTTTCTAATATATCATTATTCTTTTTTTTTTTTTTGATTTTTTTGTTGAAAAAACCTGTATATTATTCGCTTCTTAATTTGTTGCCTTCCAAAAATATATCCCACTCTTGCTCCTTTGCCTAGTTCTTTTTTTTCTTTTACTAACTCTCTTAATTTTTTCTGTAATTTTTCTTTATGTGCTTTTTTCTTTCTATTTCTTTCTTTTTTTTATAATTATTGCTGTTTATTTATTTGGATTTTTTTATTGTTTATTTTTTCTTGCTTTGTGGTTTCATCCTTTATTTTGTGTTTATGCTTTTTTTTGTTTCTCAATATATCATTGTCTTTTTTTTTCTTAAAAAAACCTGTATATTATTCGCTTCTTTATTTTTTCCCTTCCAAAAATATATCTCACTCTTGCTCTTTTGCCTTGTTCTTTATTTTTCTTTTACTAACCCTCTTAATTTTTTGTCTAATTCTCTTTCTTTTCTTGTCATGTTTCATTCCTTTGATTACCACATTATTGCTTCGTTCTCTTTTCTGGTTTTTTACTCCATTCTTCATCTCATTTCTCTCTTCTTTCCGTTTTTTAATATTTCTTTCTTTTGTTTCTCTTGTTTCTTCTGTTTGTTTTTATTCTTTTTCTTTCTTTTTTTTCATATTTACATTCTATAGCATGTGAATATCAAGAAAATTAGTAATTAGATATCTAGTGATCTAAGATAATTAGTGACCCATCGTTACATAACTACCAACGTAGGCAATAAGGGCAATAATGGGTATAGATTTTGTTCATAAAATAGAATGTGGGTGTGAAACTCAATGAAACCAACAAAACCTTGTTAAAATCCAAAAAAATATGCTTTTTGTTATTCAATAAAATTCAGAAATTTGGCTTTATAACTGAAAGCCTTCTAGGGGTATTTTTAGACTTTCCTAAGAAAAGAAAAATATTCACAATTGATATATTGGGAAAGTGAGCTGCTGTTATTAGGAAAACACATCGGTTGCAACGTGACTTGGACTTTCACGTGATTGTTTGAACCAATTGTGCGATTGCAGAAGTAAGGGTAGTCACGTTGCAATCGTCGTGGAACATAATGGGGTTGTAAATTTCCGCTGTACATAACAGTGATCCGTGTAAATCTAAGCTCAAAACTTGTGTTTTGTGCGGTTGGTTCCTTGTTTTTTCGTGTTTTAAAGAGTTTTTTTGTGAATCAAGGTAAAATCTAGCTCAAAAGTAGGTGTGTAATCAATGACCTTTAACAATTATATGCTTTTACACTTTAATTTATCGTACAAGATTAACACTACCACCTT
Source organism: Lagria hirta (assembly GCA_947359425.1). Taxonomy (NCBI): domain Eukaryota; kingdom Metazoa; phylum Arthropoda; class Insecta; order Coleoptera; family Tenebrionidae; genus Lagria; species Lagria hirta. The sequence goes on from OX375794.1 coordinate 3,025,736, forward strand.
TTTAATCTATTATGCACATTTACAAACGCCCATGGCCAGACGAAAGCCATCGTTTTTGTAGAAAAAAACTCTCTCCTCCATGGGAGGCTGATTTCGAACGTACTATCGTCAGCCACTTGACTACCGATGCCTCATGTTAAGTCACCAAACCCAATAATCTACATAAACAAAGCTAATTTTCAATATACATACTAGTTTACTTCAAAATAACAACAATCAGTATTATAACGGCTATAATAGAAAAGCAAAAACAAAAATAATTTAGTATCTAGCCTAAGGGTGGTTTATGACACCACAAACCCCCTTCCCCAGCAACAAATCCGTCATGTGACCAAATAAACAGAATACAGTCCCCAGGGGATGAAAGTCACATTGACCGGTTCTAATCCACGCTGGGGTGGTTTTTAAAATCATCTTTTGCATAACTTTACTTGAAAAAAAACATTGTTTTTTGAATTATATGGCTTTTAGTGAGTGGTTTACTAAAGTGGTTTTAGTAGTAAATGATGCCGGTATTGCAGGTGTCTATTCACAACTGACATTGACATTTTAGAGCAACGTGCCGTGCTCTAAATGTAAAATGAATGTTTAATTATTAAAAAAAAAACAAACGGGAATAAAAATATGTATTTCTTATTTTACAGCGCTCAAAAGTCATAATGCTGACTTATTATTAAGTTGATATATTCAAATTTCCAAAAATCTCTACGCCAATGCCACACCTGTCTCTACTTAACAAGCCGTGAACATTAATTTGGCAACAGCGTTAGCGGGTCTATTGTGGCAGTGGCCTCAGCTAAGACCATAGTAAAAGTAGATAAAGTCTATTTTTTTTTAACATGAGTAACCAAATCTAGTAACTTTAGTGACTTGTATGGTGTGTCACGAGCTTTTTTGCATTGTAAGAAGAACGAACAAAAATTTATTGTAAATACAACAAACAATTTGTGAACAACACAACTATTCTATTATAAATTCAAGTAACTGAAAGAAGTGACAATAAAATTCAAATTTTGCGGTCAACAAACTTCAATTTTGAGTCTACAGTACCAACTATCCAAAAAGATAAAAACAAAATAAACTAGTCAGAATCAATTGGTACCAATTGCAATTATGAAATATTCCTAATGGTTACTCATGTTAAAAAAAAATAGACTCTAGCTATGATTCTCAGATCACAGTCATTAGCTAATTGTTAAGTTACTTAAGTCATTGTACAAATTTTGTAATTCGACTAATCACATATAACCTCAAAAAATTAGCCTCGGCCAGTCTGCCAAATAGAGCAATTTGTCATACACCCACTAATGAAGTAACAAATAAAACACTAATTAGTAAAAGACAAAAAACACATAAACAGTTTCACTTATTTGAAGTTTAAAACAAAAGAATTGCCACCGGAAAAATTAAATAAACACACTTGAAACTTGAAGTAGTAAATGCCAATAGACCCGCTGGCAGCGTTGCCACATTTCGCTGTTCACAGTTTGTTTTAAATCTCCTATTTTGGCACTTTTAGTCGTCTAACATTTATCATACAAATTTTATATATGAACCAAAATTCTCTTAAATTGATAAGATATGGTTATTGTTTTAAGTTTATTGGCTTAAAATAAACTGGCATTCTTTGACGTCGGGTCGTCACGCAATGCAAAGGTACACGACTGCGCAGTTCTCTTCTTACTTGGTCATCTCGCTCGCCACACCGAGCTTAATATATTGTAATTTTGTAACAGATTCCAGTTATCATCGACTGATTGTTACAGTAATACAGTCAAAAGCAATATCGGATATAATTGAACTATCACAATTGGAAATAAGTTTATGAATTTTTAATATTTCTATTTAATGAAAATAAATAATTATTAAATAAACAGTTATCATTTTCAGAGATTTAAGCCACATTTAGTTTCTGTTTTTATTTGTATTACTTGTACGATGTTTTACATCTGCCTGGCGTCTCGTGACGGCTCACATCTGGCAATCATATTTCTCTTTTACTTTCTCTCTTAGCTCCTCTCACCTCTTTTGTGTGTCTATTTCTCTCTACCATTAATTTTTCTCTGCTACACTATAGCTTTTATTCTCTTTTTTTCTCTCCTTCAGTGTTTCTGTATGCATCTTTCCAGCAGTTTTGCAATATCCCTTATCCTTTCTTTTTCTATTATGTTATCTTCAACTTTACCGATCTTTTTCTAGCTTCTATTCTTTTTTTTTTACTATGCATTCTGGGATCTCTCTGCTTAATCCCACTTTTAACATATTTCTCTTAGTTTCTCTTACAAAATGCTCTTGGTTAGGTGGGAATCGACCCTATACCTCGTCAGACCAGTCTCCAACGTACTTTCGTTTGGCCAACTGGTCTACCAAGGCCTCTATAAGACATATTTCTCTTACAAAATGCTCTTGGTTAGGTGGGAATCGACCCTATACCTCGTCAGACCAGTCTCCAACGTACTTTCGTTTGGCCAACTGGTCTACCAAGGCCTCTATAAGACATATTGCTCTTATTTTTTCTTACAAAATGCTCTTGGTTAGGTGAGAATCGACCCTATACCTCGTCAGACCAGTCTCCATCGTACTTTCGTTTGGCCAACTGGTCTACCAAGGCCTCTATAAGACATATTTCTCTTAGTTTCTCTTACAAAATGCTCTTGGTTAGGTGAGAATCGACCCTATACCTCGTCAGACCAGTCTCCAACGTACTTTCGTTTGGCCAACTGGTCTACCAAGGCCTCTATAAGACATATTTCTCTTACAAAATGCTCTTGGTTAGGTGGGAATCAACCCTATACCTCGTCAGACCAGTCTCCAACGTACTTTCGTTTGGCCAACTGGTCTACCAAGGCCTCTATAAGACATATTTCTCTTACAAAATGCTCTTGGTTAGGTGGGAATCGACCCTATAACTTGTCACACCAGTCTCCAACGTACTTTTGTTTGGCCAACTGGTCTACCAAGGCCTCTATAAGACATATTTCTCTTACAAAATGCTTTTGGTTAGGTGGGAATCGACCCTATACCTCGTCAGATTAGTCTCCAACGTACTTTCGTTTGGCCAACTGGTCTACCAAGGCCTCTATAAGACATATTTCTCTTACAAAATGCTCTTGGTTAGGTGGGAATCGACCCTATACCTCGTCAGACCAGTCTCCATCGTACTTTCGTTTGGCCAACTGGTCTACCAAGGCCTCTATAAGACATATTTCTCTTACAAAATGCTCTTGGTTAGGTGGGAATCAACCCTATACCTCGTCAAACCAGTCTCCAACGTACTTTCGTTTGGCCAACTGGTCTACCAAGGCCTCTATAAGACATATTTCTCTTACAAAATGCTCTTGGTTAGGTGGGAATCGACCCTATACCTTGTCAGACCAGTCTCCAACGTACTTTTGTTTGGCCAACTGGTCTACCAAGGCCTCTATAAGACATATTTCTTTTACAAAATGCTTTTGGTTAGGTGGGAATCAACCCTATACCTCGTCAGACCAGTCTCCAACGTACTTTCGTTTGGCCAACTGGTCTACCAAGGCCTCTATAAGACATATTTCTTTTACAAAATGCTTTTGGTTAGGTGGGAATCAACCCTATACCTCGTCAGACCAGTCTCCAACGTACTTTCGTTTGGCCAACTGGTCTACCAAGGCCTCTATAAGACATATTTCTCTTACAAAATGCTCTTGGTTAGGTGGGAATCAACCCTATACCTCGTCAGACCAGTCTCCAACGTACTTTCGTTTGGCCAACTGGTCTACCAAGGCCTCTATAAGACATATTTCTCTTACAAAATGCTCTTGGTTAGGTGGGAATCAACCCTATACCTCGTCAGACCAGTCTCCAACGTACTTTCGTTTGGCCAACTAGTCTACCAAGGCCTCTATAAGACATATTTCTCTTAGTTTCTCTCGCATTTGTTTACAAATTTTTCCATCTGCCTCACATCTATCTCTTTACTGAAACATGTATTCATAAAAAGTTATGCCACTCATCTTCAATTGTATTCTCTCTCTCAAAATGCCTATTTTCAGCAATTCCCAAACATGCCGCTTTTTCCAAGCATTTATTGGACGACAATGTTTGGCGACAGTCCCTGTGGAAAGTAAATGAGTGTCAACATTGGAAGCATTAACAGGAGGTCCAAGGGTCGGGGCAAGCATATGGTACACTGGTTCCGAAAAGGATTGCGTCTACATGATAATCCGTCTCTTCGGGAAGGTTTACGAGGAGCTCAAACGTTTCGATGTGTTTTTGTTCTTGACCCTTGGTTTGCTGGTTCATCTAATGTAGGAATTAATAAATGGCGGTAAGCAAATTATTAATAATTTTGAAATAAATAAATAAATCTAAGAATGTTTTATAGATTTCTGCTTCAATGTCTCGAAGATCTCGATAAAAGCTTACGCAAACTGAATTCACGATTGTTTGTAATTAGAGGCCAGCCAGCAGATGCGCTTCCCAAACTTTTTAAAGAATGGGGAACAACATCTTTGACGTTTGAAGAAGATCCAGAGCCGTTTGGTGCAGTCAGAGATCATAATTTGACAACATTATGCAAGGAATTGGGAATATCCGTCGTACAACGTGTTTCGCACACCTTATATCGTCTTCAGGATATAATGGACCGGAATGAAGGACAAGCCCCTCTTACCTACCATCAATTTTTAGCAGTTATATCTTGCATGGGTCCTCCCCCACAACCTGAACCACCAGTAACCTTGAATACATTAAATGGGGCAACAACACCTCTAGGTGATGATCACGACGAAAAATTTGGGGTACCAACTTTGGAAGAGCTTGGCTTTGACACTGAAGGTCTCCTGCTTCCGGTTTGGCGAGGTGGTGAAAGTGAATCGCTGGCAAGGCTGGAAAAACACCTAGAGCGAAAGGCATGGGTTGCATCTTTTGGCAGACCAAAAATGACTCCTCAATCCTTACTTCCTTCATCAACAGGTTTATCGCCCTATCTTCGATTTGGCTGTCTATCAACTAGATTATTCTATTATCAATTAACTGCACTATACAAAAAAGTAAAAAAGGCTTTTCCCCCCTTGTCACTTCACGGCCAATTACTGTGGAGAGAGTTCTTTTATTGTGCAGCTACCAAAAACCCCAATTTTGACAAAATGGTTGGAAATCCGATTTGTGTGCAAATTCCATGGGATAAAAATGCTGAAGCTTTTTCAAAGTGGGCCAATGTGAGTGATATTGATGAAACATGATTATAAATATGACCCATAGTAAACCCGAAACAGGGTAATAGATAGGTGAATCGGTCTTAAGAGCTCGGTCTGGATGGCGCTTCAAACGAAACAGGATCTGCACGCCGTTGAGGAAAAATCCGGTTTGACAAGTCAAAGTGCGGTTAGGTTTAATTGATAAGCTGTGCCAATGCCGCTGTTCCATAAAATTGTGTTAATTAAACGGAATATTGCTTTAACAATGTATAGAGTATAGTAGCAAATAAACTTAAAAAGATATGAAAGGAATGCGCACCAGCTCACCTATCTATTTCCATGATTTTATTTATTAAATTCTACTGAGAAAAATACTAACAGTAATGCATTTAAGGGACAAACTGGATTCCCTTGGATTGATGCTATTATGACACAACTTAGAGAAGAAGGCTGGATTCATCACTTGGCCAGACACGCGGTAGCCTGCTTTTTAACACGTGGAGACCTATGGTTGTCGTGGGAAGAAGGGATGAAGGTTACACTATTTTGCCCTAAGATACGTTTGCTTAAATATAAATTATAGGTTTTTGAAGAGTTGCTACTTGATGCTGATTGGTCAGTCAATGCAGGCATGTGGATGTGGCTATCATGTTCCAGTTTCTTCCAACAATTTTTGCACTGCTATTGTCCTGTAAAGTTTGGCAGGAAAGCTGACCCAAATGGCGACTACATTAAGTAAGTAGCAGGAGAAGGAATTTTTATTTAATAGAATCTATTGTATTCTTCTAGGAAATATTTACCAGTTTTGAAGCATATGCCGGTACAGTATATCCATGAGCCTTGGACTGCGCCAGAATCGGTTCAAATCTCAGCGAAATGTATCATAGGCAGACATTATTCATTGCCAATTGTAAATCACTCAGTTACAAGCAAGATCAATATACAAAGGATGAAACAGGTCTATCAACAGCTGTCAAATTACAGAAATTCAGAAAGCTCAATCAAATACAAAGAGGGCTATCAAAGTCAAGTGAATATAGTAAGTGTCAGTCATTCTGGAAGAAATAATTAGTTAAATGTGTTATAAAAAATACCGTTAAATGGCATTCTATGTATCCCAGCTTTCCAATAAATACATTACACCATCATATAACCAGAATCACTTCAATCTAATAAAAAGTTATACAATGACTACAGTCATTACTCTAGTCTATCAATGTTTTGCAATAAATTTTCTAAGAAGTATTTGGAAAAATTGGCATATTGCGTAAAGATATCGGCAGCGGAGCGAAGCAACGTTTATAATACCACACTATAATAAAAAAAAAACTCTGTTTGTGTTCGGCAACGCTTGGGAAAAGCATCTTTTTTACCCAAAAAGAAAATATATTTTATAAAAACAAACACTACAATATAAGAAAACGTAAAAAAAACATTAAACTAAATATCTGCACATTATTTTAAAGTATAAACTATAAAAAAGTCAATAATCTATGAACTTTATAGAAAATATCACAATTAGTGTAGTCAAAACATTAACTTTTATTATTAATACAAAAAAAAAAAAAAATTGGAATCATTCTTCTTAAGTAAACGGTTGGTTTAAGACATAAATTATAACGTTGTCTGAACTTTCTTGCGGTTGAACAATTGTACCATTTTCCAAAATATATGCATTGTTACCTAAAAAAAAAATAGAATGGAATATATCAGCCAATCAATATATAGCATAAATAGGTAATAGCCACAAAACATAAAAATGTCAGGTGACTATGAATCAAAAAATACATTGGTAGCACTGAGTAGGTTGGTAGTGCAACCTGTCAGTTGTCAACTGTCTTTGTTTAACTCATGTCTCAAAGTAAAAACATTTGATTCTTCCTTTTGTCAATTGTTTTGAATTTTATGGACCATATTATTTGAATTTTAGAAGTGCAAAAACTCACATGAATCCCAAAAAACATATACAGTGAGATTATTGTTTTACTGAACATAACGTTATAAAACGCATGTTCAGTTTTAAAAAAACCAAGTCAATACATTGTCGCTAGGTAGGCAACCAAATTAACAAATGTTTTATTTTGACACTTGACAGAACAGCTGAACTCTGAAATTTTATTTTATTCATAGATAAGGAAGGTTATGTTACCTCTTAATAACAAGTTTAAAAAGAAACTTAAAGTTTTTAGAACTATTGCAAAGACACATAATGCGACGACTAAAAGACTTGAATCTTGAGAACGCATGGTTTCAAATGGACGGCGCTCCACCACATTTCACGGGCCCTGTTACACGTTTCCTGACTGAAAACTTCCAGGATCGCTGGATTGGACGGTTTGGACCAATAGCTTGGCCACCTCGGTTGCCAGATTTATCACCAAACGATTTCTTTCTTTGGAGTTATCTCCAATCTAAAGTCTACAACAGTACCGTAATAGAGAGTACAGAAGAACTAAAGAATAGAATAATCACCGCCTGCAACGAAATAAATCCAGTTCTTTTTTAAAATACTGTACAAGCATTTTACAATCGTTTGGCGTATTGCTTAGAACAAGAAGGTGGTCACTTTGAACCTTTATTAAACTAATTTGATTAAAAGTTTCTTTTTAAACTTGTTATTAAGAGGTAACATAACCTTCCTTATGAATAAAATAAAATTTCAGAGTTCAGCTGTTCTGTCAAGTGTCAAAATAAAACATTTGTTAATTTAGTTGCCTACCTAGCGACAATGTATTGACATGGTTTTTTTAAAACTGAACATACGATTTATAACGTTATGTTCAGTAAAACAAAAATCTCGCTGTATATAGCTTTTGTTTAAACATATATAATAAAAGATTTGTAATATGAACTGGGTGATTTATATTAGTGATTGTTACTTTTTATGACATTGGCAACATTGACAATGCTTACAACTGCTTCAATCATTAATAGCCACCTGGAATTATTCGTGCACATGCTAAACTACATAGACCGAAATAGTTTAGATTCTACCGATTATGACCAGATTTTACATTTAGATTTACGAAAATTAAATTTAAAAAACAATTCAAAATTGAGGTTAGGTTAGCCGCAATCACAAATGATGTTTCTTTGACATAAAAATGACAACTTTTCAATAACAAAAAATGCATTTTTCGAATTTGAGTATCAACAAGCATATTTAATGTTTTCAATTTGGATTATTTTATAGATACCTATTAGAGCCCTCTTTAATTTTTGGAGGTTGATGTTGGTATCCCTAGCTGTCAAAAAATAATTATGTCATTGTCATAATCTTTTTACATACCGATTATCTTTGAAAAAAAGTTCGTTTTTATTTTAAACCGAAAATGTTTTGAGTTAGTGGCACAAATTAGAGACAAAATGGCTTCAAGCGTTTGTTTGCTACGGAAATCTCGCGTCATTCAGGATTGTTAGGTTACTTCGTATTTATCAGGTAATAAACAGTCATTATAAATTGAATTCTAAATCAAATAACTTGTTGCTGCTACCATTGTTTCTGTTATCAACCGTTTACAACAAAAATTTTTAGAGCTTAAAAATTTCCTTTATTTTATATAGAATTAAAAAAAAAATGACGCAAATTTGAAAAAATAGCTTAAAGAACATGTTTTATTGGTGCACATCAACCCTGGGAGTTATAAAACTAGTTCTTTAATATACTATTGAAAATATAGATACAGGGTGTATCTATATTTTCTGTTAATGTTTTCTGAAAAGTTGTCATTTTTATGTCAAAGAAACATCATTTGTGATTGCGGCTAACCTAACCTCAATTTTGAATTGTTTTTTAAATTGAATTTTCGTAAATCTAAATGTAAAATCTATATTTTCTGTATACTGTTAATATACTATTAAAAGAATTCAATGCTGTTATGGCAGCAGGTTTAGATCGGTTCGTACTAAAATTAGGTAAAATAACTACTCAGCCTGCATTTTTTTTTACGGATTAATCAAATATTCCCATTGTTCTGGTCCTCGCTTTATTCCATTTCGAAAATAACAATAGCAAAGTTGAGGAGAAGCGTTTTTCGTTATAAAAAATTGTCGCTATAACATATGACGTCAGATTTCGACATAACGTAAATAAATGTATCCGGTTTAAGTACGAACCGATTCAAAACTTGCTGCCAAAAAAGCACAGCCACTTTTGCTTCTTAAGATCGTTTGATTGACTGTCTACAATTAAAAATTCTACACGTACTACTCACCTAAAGTGATTTCTTGATCTTCTGCAGTCAAATCTGGAATTGATAAGCAGATTTCCCGTGCTTGGGTAATATCTTTCTTCTCTGCATCTGGAAGAGATTTTTCTTCTATTTTCGATTCAATTTCAGGAATTAAATCCAACATCTCCTGTTCTTTTTGAACATATGATTCATGGAACACAGCCTTATCAGATTTCTCTTCTTCTACTTTAGGTTTTGTGACAGTCTCATCAAATTCATTTTCTTGCATTTTACAGCGTACAGGTTTTTGGCTTAGCTGCTGCGATTGAGTTGATTTACCAATGTGGTTCGTTCGATGTACTGTCTTAAGATGTCTCAGTAATGAGCTTTTTAATTTGATAGATTTCTCACATTTTGGACATTTAAATTTTTTTGTATTTATCGCTGCATTATGAACTTGGTTTTGGTGGATTTTTAAGCTGTGCGCTGTTTTGAAACTCTTTTCACATATCGAACACTGCGCAGCTTTATTATTACAGTTCCTAGCTTTATGCGACTGCAAATCCCTTGGCGATTTAAACTTTTTATCACAATTATCACACTCATACTAGAACAAACCGGCGAGAGTAGGTTATATAAAATAACTTTTACTTTTGGTCTAACATGCCATGACTTTATAGACAGAAAAGGGTTATATACCGAGTGGAGCATGGCATTTTCAAAAAACATCAAAATCTACAATTTGATGAAAGCAAGACTGAGGAAAAAATCTACATTTTATCGTTGCAAATAGGCTAAATTTGAAAAGTACCATACGATAGTCCACCCGGTATACAACGAATGGTTAAGATCAAAAAAAAATTCAAAAGATATGAAATTTAATATGTAATAGAGTACGATTTTTTTTAGATGAGGACAGCTTATGATTTAGGTTGGTTGCGCAGTGGTACTGTTGCACAAATGGGCTTTACTCATTGGTGTGATATAGAGTTAGCGTATCCAAGCATGACTCAGGTGTACCTTTCTGAGTATTCGAGCTCTATCACAAATAAATAACAAGATCAAACTACACGAATGACTGGTAAAAAAATCATAGCATGACCAACTGTTGTCAAATTTATGAAGCATTCTTACATTGTAAACAGTTTGATGAGTCATAATATGTCGGCTCAAAGTATCTTGCCTACAAAATTTTTTATCACAAATTTCACACATATACTGTGGACCAAAATGCCTCTTCCGATGTAAATAATAAGAACTTCTATCCTTCAACGTTATCCCACATATATCACATACAACGGAATTCATATTAGTGGGTCTTAAATTAGCTTCATGCAATTTAGAATGCCGTTTTAGATATTTTCTTTGGTGAAATTGTTTGTTGCATTGCAAACAAGTGAATAGCTCTTGTTCATGTGAAGAAACTTCCTTACAATAGTGTTCCGAAAGTTCGGTTTTCGAACCAAATAAATGCTTGCATCTCGAGCATCGAAAGTTCTTCAAATGTGTCGCTGATATATGGCGTAGCAAATTTTTGTGAGAACCAAAGCCCTTTTCACATGTAGAGCAACTAAATTTTGCGATTCCTGCGCAGACATGCGATTTCAAATTCTCGTTGCGAGCGAAAATCTAGAAAATTTATAAGAGTAAGTTAGTGAATTGCTCATCGTCGATTGTGAAACGGACAGATAAAAAGAAAACGTTTAAATTTTACGCTAAAAACACAAATTTTTGTGGTAATGTAACTATTTGCCTTTGATTATTGACCGCTTTTAATAATTGTTCCATTGTGAAAGAGAAAGTGTGCATCTATAAGAATTAATCAAAGTGTCGAGACGATTGTCTAGTTGGTTCCAGACTCTCGGTATCGGATGCAATGTAAGCGAGCAGCAAGCGAGAGTGGGCGCCAGTTCAAGTCCAATAGAGAGACCGACGTCACGAGTGTATCGACATAAATATAAATTAAAAGCGTTTTAACCAAACTTATCTAAAATAGTGTAATATTAGTCTATAAATAAATAAGTGTGTAAATTAATTAAATAAATAAACTGTACAGCTTTCACGCTACAGTATCAAATATTTAGATGCAATTTTCTCAAAAAATCATCAAATATTCAAAATCAAATTAGTTCACTTGCTGCAATTGGATTTTTTTCAATAAGTAAATCAAAATTTATTCCACTTTTTGTGGTCTATCTCAAAGAATTATAGAGCTAGAGCACTTTAAAATCTAAAAAATTGTTAAAAATAAAAATTTGTTCAAGGTAAAACAAAAAAAATGCAAAATTAAAGCAAAATTGAAAGATAATTTTTTTCTTTTTGTATTTAAGTAGATTAAGAAAGATAAAAATTGCGTAACGCAAATTAATTTGTGTTACCGCTGGTTTAGGCCAATTTTTTCTTCTTAGCTCTGCTATACTAATTAAATTTGTTTAATTTTTCACTTAGTTATTTTTGTGTGTTAACTTTTAAATAGAATTTGAAAATAATTTGACTGAAATGGCAAATGACATGAATTATTTGATTTTCCTACACATTACAACACTGATTTGGAGCCGCTGATTTACCAAATGTCATTTCTTAGTTTAACAGTTTTCTGTGTTTGACAGTTTTATTTAAATTTCAAAATGTTGAATAGAATATTCATTATAATAAGCAAATAGCAACATTTTATTGAATCAAAGTTTTTGTCAGTCTACACCATTTAAGATCATAAAAAAACAAGGTTAATAATTGTTATATAAATTGATAAGAAAAGTGTGAATATAAAAAACAAAGTAGGCTATTATAAAACAAATGACTATCAACTTGACGCTTGGGTCAGTTTGTCTTCGTCGCGATTTACAACCGCGTCGGCTCTCGGTTTTTAAAGAAAAAATAGTGAAAATTGTGGAAAAAAGTCGTCGCGATTTACAACCCGCGTCGGTTCTCGGTTTTTAAAGAAAAAATAGTGAAAATTGTGAAAAAAAAAAGTGAAAATTGTGAAAAAAAAAGTGAAAATCTAGTGCATAGTGCAATCGTTTAGTGCTAAATAGAGAATTGGATTATACAGAATTTTTTTTTGCATAGATGGCAACGTAAAGGTAGGTGAACGCTATTATTATACAGAGTGATCACTTTTGTGCAATTTAGGGATGATTTTTAGCAAATTTTCAATATTTTTTTGACAAAAATTAAAAAAAAACACAAGATTTTTTGAATTAGTGAATCTTTAACGCGATTAATTAGTCACTTTTGATAGGTTTTTTTCCAAATGTTCAACTTTTTTTTTAAATACAGCGTGATCAACGACTGTTTAAGTTGGCAACATTTTTTTAGTACCTTTTTCTATTGGCCTACTTGCAACACAATAACTGGATACGAACAAATATTTACCATAGCACTCAACATTTTTTTGTTCTGGAATCTCGTTATCATAATAATTTATTCATTTTTATCAATAATAATAATAAAGTATGATAGTATTTGAACATTTTTGAGAACCAAAAATATATACAGTGCGCGTCAAAAGTATGGAATAACTTCATTTTTTTTTTGACACATATATTTGTGTCAAATAAAATTCCAAGCAGTCAAGCTCCGCCCCTCGGTTGATGTGTAATACATGTGGAATAGTGTTCAAACATTTTCAAACTTTAAAATACTACTTTTTGTAGTTTATTTTTTGACATAAGTAAGAAATGTCATTGGTCATGGCCTATCTGATAGAAAGAAATTTTTATATAATGCTATAGAAACTAGCAATATAAGATCCAAGACTAGCTCCTCAATAATTCGAAAAAACACAAAAAACCCACCTTTAAGCATCGAGAACATAAAAATCTTCCTGTATGGGCTTTCAGATGCTCCACCAATAATTTCAATTTTGTAAATTGTTTTAAACAAATATCACAGACAAAATGCTTTTGATTGTCGTCAATTTCAAAATTAAAATGATCTAAATCTTTGACATTTCCAAAATCTAAATTCTCTTCGTTATCAAAAAGTAGACTTTGATTATCCAAATTAAGATTAACTTGATTAAGCTCATTTTGTGGCAAATCAAAGCTATCGGTAAATGCATCATTTATTAGATGACCACCCAAAACTATATCTTTAGTAGCAAAATTAGAAGTTGTTTGTAAAATCGTATGAGGTTTTGATGGAGATTCGGTCAATATAGGTTTGTGCACGATTGAGTAATGCTTCTTCAGTAGCTAGAAATCTCCAATTACACAAAATAATAATAATCAAAAAAATGTAGGTACCAGTCTCGTCCCGAAAGCTGATTTGCAGATTTCACAAATCTTGGCAAGCTTGGCAGAATAATGTTGTAGAATATGGACGGCAAAAACGGCTACATTTTTCTCAATAATACTACAGAACTTACAAGTCCATGTTTCTCTATCCAAAATCTGCTGTTGCTTCTTAATTAAAGCGCTGATATCTTAAAAAGTGCATTTCAAATAAGAAAACTTAAAAAATATTCCGATAATCAATAGTTTTTACCTATATTATCATCTTCAGATTGTTCACTAAACCCAGATGACAATAGGGTTTTATTCATTTTTGTGGCATAGTATGGAGAATACCATACTTTCAAAGTATCACCAACCTCTATGTTTTTTATGGATACATAGTATATTTTATCTTTATCCTAAATAATAATTTGTTTTAAAACTATGAAAAATCTAGGATAGAAACATATTTGATAAACAAATATTATAATACCTGATAGCAAATTAAATTTTGTTCTTCTGAATAATTTGCGGGGCCAACAAACATTAACCAATTAGATTTATTCTCATCAGCAAGACTTAGAAAGTACTCATTACTATTATTATCGACGTCAACATAAAATAACTTCAAAGGAAAAAAATCGTCGCAATCTAATTTTTCAACAATCTCACCATATACAGGCCCAAACTGCGTGCCTTTCTCTATAGGCGATTTTGCGATTACAGAAAAACTTTCGTCAACTAATTTTTGAATTTCTAAGGTTTTTGGTATACTCAGTCTTGCTCTCGATAGAACTGGATTATCACTAATCTAAACAATTAATATTATACAGTTTTTTGGGGTACCTAAGAGGCATTTTACTCACATGTTTAGTAATTTTAACCAAACTACATTCGCCAAAATTGTGTTTTTCGCCACATAGAATGCAAAAATCTAAATTCGCCGCTTTATCAGAAGCTAGAGACAGTTTAGATTCTACCATTTTCACATTTAGATTTAAGAAAATTTAGTTTAAAAAACCATCCAAAATTGGGGTTAGGTTAGCCGCATACACAAAAATGACGTTTATTTGACATAAAAATGACATCTCTTCAATGAAAAAAATGCCACCGATTCGAAGTGGTTATTAATTTGACATCTGAACCTAATATAACCTCAATTTTAATGAATCGACAGTTTAACACGTTCATAAGATTAAATTAAAAGCACTTATAGTGTTATAATAAATGAAAAAATAGACTTTGATAAGGAAATAAGGTTTTGAACAATTGCGTTACTGATATTCACCAACATTTGAAAATTATTATTAATTCCATACTATCGCCTGACGCAATTCAGTGAGGTTTTTTAAGAGTTGCTGGAAAATCGAGTTTTTTAAATAGAGCCACAAAAAGAAGTCACATGGAATGAGGTCGCAAGATCTTAAAGGGTAAGTTATGGCTGTATTTCGGCTGATAACTGAACGATCATAAAATTCTTGTATCATATAATCTTATGCGTATCTTGCGGCAGACAATTTTTCATTAAAAAAATTGGTCTAATAATTCTGCGCCATGTTCCCACATTTTCGGGGTGCAATGGACCCTCTTCAATGAAATTAGGTTTTTGTAAACTCCACATTTGCATATTTTCTGAGTTCACAGAACCGTCTAAATGAAATCTGGCCTCATCCGCTAAGAAACTTAAGCTTAACATATTTAACTAATACTGTATTGAATATACAGTGTGAGTCAGATTGCATGACTCAACGTTATACTAATGTTTTGTAAAAAGAGATATTCAGAAAACGTTTTAATACCACATGCTACCTTTTTCAATCCTATTAATGAAAACATTTACAATGATTGGTGTTAAATGTTTAATATTTTGATTATGCTGTGAATCAGATTTATACATATGTGAGACCCTATTAAGTCCGCATTGTTGCATAATTAATATAAATTTATTGCTATTTACTGTTTATGTTTTTATTAAACAAAAAGACATACTAATAACCAGTAAGCAGCTTCTTTGCATAGACCGCCATCGTGTAATTTTTAAAATATTTATCTGATTAATCGTTTTATATATTTATACAAATCAGATTCTTTCTGTTAACTTTGCAGCTTTCCGAATATTGTGTCTTTGTACTACATCAATAGCACCAAACGCATGCTTTAGTAAAATAGTCTTGTCACCTTAAATGAAACCAACACAAAAGTTTGAATTTTATTTATAATTAATTGATATAAATTATAATTTACAAAGAAAGATGTAAAGAGAGAGAAAAAAAAATTAAAATTGATACTGAAAGAATCATTTCAACACCATCGCTTTTGGCGCTTCTCCAAACTTTAGAAAGCAGGAGTTGGGATGGCGGCTATAATTAAGAAGAAATGTTTAGACGACATTAACATAATGAATCGCAAATTACAGATAAATTCAAGTATGTAACAATAATTAATAATTATTCTTAATCGAAACCGAAACGATTCTCATTAAACTCTCAAAAAAAATAATTATTTAATGTAAAAGTCATAACAAAACCTAACCCATAAGCCGAATGGTCTCATCAGTACTAACTCATTTCAACCAAATAAATGGGATTATAAATATACAGGTTATCTATACAAATCATCTATTAGATGCATATTTTATAATAAATACTCATAAAATATCGGCGATATAGTTGGTTGTAAATCTATACCGACATGATGTAATTAAATATATACAGAATTGTGGCTTATTCTAAATTATATTCATAAAAAATAAATATTATACAGGACAATATTTTTATTTTAACAATTTGTTAACTAAAAGTATAAAAAGTTAAATTTGGTTATGACTTCTATAAAGCACAATACATAATGAAATAAAATATTATCACAAAATAATAACTGTTCTACTGTTCTTCACCATAATAAAAGCACAAAACTTGATTTGCTAGTGGTATTTACATTGATTTTTATGTTAGAGACAAACTGTTTTTCTAACTATCAAAAGCACTCGAATGAAATGAACATTATTACTGCACCGCTTCATTTATTAGAAATATTTAAAACAATAATAAATATAAGCGGCAGTCAAAGTAAAATGACTATGAATGAAAAACACAAAAATGTTACATAAGATCAGTAACAGTATTTAATTTTTTCGAGCCGCTTTTATTTTTTTTTATTTGAATTGTTAGAGTTATTAATTAATAAACGAATGGGACTGCTTGCGAGTTAAGGAACGTAAGCAGAAATGCATTCCGGTCAATATAAAAATTCGAAAATGCGTCAGGTCAGGTTTATATACATACATATCACATGTCCCACTTTTAAATAAATAGACAAATATACATGTTGTTTTGTATTATTGCATGGTACAAAATTCACAAAACCTTACAAAACTCTACCTCAATAAAAATACATACATTAAGAAGGCAATATAATATATTTTAGAAAAGTATACAAGTGTGAAGTTTGTACCGTGCCGAAATAATAATATTGTTCAATTACAATACCTAATACGTGTTAGGAGTATGCTCACAACTTTGTGTTATATCAGGTAAATCAGGTTTGTTTTCTTCGTTTTGCATTGTTTCAACAACTTCTTCCTGAGATTCCTGTTCTTCGCTTACATCTTCCTCCTCACGATCCAATTCAGGCATTAACTCTAATGCTTTTTCCAATGTTTTTCTAGCACTATTTGACCTTTCCAAAAAGTACCCGTTTGAGCTTTCGTTGCTCTGTGCAGGCGGAGACCATGTGCTATAAGTGTATTGAGTATTGGCTGGATACTTTCTTTCTAATTCATCTTGTAGCCATGCTATTGAAGCAGTCCATGTTCGACGTAAATCCGGTTGAGCATTCAACATTATTCTCGCTGCCTGACACTTACTAAATAAAGCGACCATACATTTTATACATTGGTACGCCCGCTTTTGATAATGATTTTTAGCACGCACTATCGTTTCTAAAAGTCCTTCACGTTCCTCTGGAACACCTTTGATTGCATTATGAATACGATGAGTTTGCCAAGAGTCCTCTATTAAAAGAACAGCTAAAAGAATTTCGATGTGATGACGTAGTTCTTGACAATAAGCAAAAGCTATTTGCCATAGCAGTTCAGACAACACAGTTTTTGAAAAATGTGGGTTCTCCCAAGAGCAGAACTGAAGTAATTTGATTGCCTCTTCAGTTAAATTTGTGTCTTCGATTACTTTTTTTATATAACTGCAAAAAATAAGATGTTATTTTCAAATAAATAACAATAATATATTATAAAAATTATACTAAATTTTTTCTCTGCGAAAACGAATGCACGCACATTGCGACAAAACCATAGATTTATTTTAACAACATTATAACCATGCATTGCGGTAGTTCCCCAAGATTACTCTCACTGTCAACTGCATGAGTATTTAATAACGCTATCTTTTAGAAAAGTTTCATCGCTTTCTTGTTAAATTTTGCGAGAAAATCACAGTAATTTGAACAGAAAACTTCAATCTTGAAAATAAAGTGCCCGAAAAACATGGCGGTAGTTGGAGCATGCGCACCAAAATTTTTCAACTATTACAATGGTCTACTGATTTTTTTTTTTGTAGACTGATTTTTAGCAAGAAAAATCCAATGTGCTTATCTCAATTGCAATAAAGATTAACAGACAATGCTTTTCTTAAAATTTAATTTTTATCTCAGCCGTTTAATTGCCAATTTTTATCAATTTAAACAGAGATCCAGCAACACTGTTACATAGTTGAAAAACATAACCTTAAACTGAAAGCTTTCTATGAAAAATTATTATTTAATCTATATTAGTCGTCATATAGATTGAATTTTTATCATAGTAACTACCAAAATCTTACCTTGAACGATTGTATATAATTTCTGCAGCTTGTGGAGATAATGGCATAAGATAATCAGGGCATGTAGGATCAGCATATGGGTTTGGCATTACTGGATCATTTGAACTCGACTGACATTTAGAACTAACATCACAGCAACGTATTAAACAAGAAACTACTTGATTCAATTTGCCCAATTCTGTATATTGATACTTAATTGCCGGTCCTGGTCCTTCGTCTAAGGCTACTAACATAAAGGTAGCAGGAACACCCATTTTTAATAGCTGAGCCTTTTCTTGTATTCCTATAAATAAATAATAAGCCATATCAAAATTAAAAGATCGGATAATGTATTAACATAAAAAAAAAATAATCTAAATAAAATTTCGAATTTCACATTATTACCTTGGTTGGCATACATATGAAAAACTGTACAATAATGCGGCAAATGGCGGCCGTGCTCACTAACTTCGCGTTGCAGAAGAGCTAATAATGCCCACAGCACATGATCGCTTAAAGAAGCGTTAGGGTCGGGATTATTTAAACCTGCTGGACACAGACTAGGCCCATCATTAATTGCAAAATGAGCCAGTAGAACAATTATCTTCATAAACGCGGATCTCACTTCGTTGCTGGGACAACTTAAGAGATAATCACAAAATCTATGCATGTGATTGAACAACATGTTGTGTGCAAACCAAGAACGAATTGCTGGAGAAAATCTTAGGTGTAAACACAATACATCACACCTAAAAGAGTAAATTTATTGTTTCCATTTTATACAAGTAACCATAGTATATATTCACCATTCCATAGCAAGACCTCGCAGATTTTTCTTGGTATGCCAACCAGTATGGAAAAGAAAATTGCTAACAAGTTGGACACTTAATAAAGTTTGTTGTTCAATAATTTCCGCTAATTGAGCTACTGGTCTTTGATTTGGTTGGGCGCAGCTAGTTGCTAATTTCCTAATAAACGAAAAATATTCTAAAGAAAATTGGCTTCTATGATGAAGAAATTTAATATTCTGTTTACGTATGCTGTTTTCTATCGCTACAGGCATTTTAAGATGCGTCTCCTTTCTATCTGCTAAAAAATATAATGTAAATAAGTTATTACCAAACATGTTCAATGGGTTGTTACTTATTTTTAAAACGCTCATAGATTTAGATAAATAATTTTCTTCCACATCTTGTCTCGTATAAAACAACATGTAAGCATTCCACCAACGTTTCTGTCGTCTATATGTAGTTCTCTTCAACATTGGATCAAATACTTCACCCATATAATCACCTCCAAAACACTGCGCTTTCATCTCTTCGTCCTCACTCATTCGACATTCAGTTACATCACCATCATCAAATTTATACCACCTAACTTCTCCAGATGAGTCACGATGTCTAATATATGAATAGTAGTGACCACCTATATAAACCAAAATTAAAGTAAATATGCAAACATATGCAAAATATTAGTGTTGACGTCATTTATAAATACATAAACCATACCTGAAGCCTGTCCAGAATGCACAACTATACCAGATAATCGATATTTAGTACAAGTTTCAGTTGCATTAGGATCTAAATCACAGTCTATAATTTCGCCTTCTATTTTTGCTAGTCCAGAAACCGTATAAGGTTCCATATCTAAATCTCTTGGAAATTCAAAATAATCATTAAACTTGATGGCACAAACACGTTCAAAATCATATTCAAATCGTTTCAGCTGTATTCCTAGAATTGGAGGTAATTTCTTAACACACAAACGTTTCACAGTGACTACTTTCTTCGCACATTTTTCACAATGATAAGCATCAGCGCCTTCTAATAATTCACCTTTGACATATTGCTCCATTGAATCTGGTAAACTGCTATGATTTCTTATATCTACACTAATAACACTGAACGGTTCTTCTTTCGAATAGCGATGAGGACAACCTTTACAAATTTTTTGATCTGAATACGATCCACCCAAAATCTTTGACATTATTTGTTCGTGACCCAGTGTTTTTAACGCTTCATCTAAACTTTCTATAAGTGACATAAAAAATTCTACAGCATCCTGTTGTTCCCGCAAATTTACTGGCTCACCTATTATTTAAATATTATATAGTATAATATTATAATTTCTTAAAAACACTTACCTTGAAGTTTAAAATGTCTCCAAAGTCCCCTAGGCACATAGTATTGAAGGCGTGAACAGGCTAAATGACCGAATATGGCTTGCACCTGCTTCAAAATACCAACATTGTAATCTTTACGGTTGTCATCAAAACTATTGCGATCATCAGTACAATCGACATCTAACTCTAAACGCTCTTCACCACTAAAATCTTCATTTGGATCAGTAGCAGCTCCTTCGGCTGCCAGTACACCTTCTTTGATACTTTCTACCATATACAGTTGTTGCAAGACAGAATTCATGTAGCAAGTAGCACCTGCATTCTTTAAACCTACAAATCCTTGAAATGGTCGTGGCCCGATAGCAGGCAAATAATCCCATTCTATTATTGCTGTTTCTGGATCTACACATAAAAAACACAAAATTAAGCTCAATAAAAAAACTTTTAACATAGACTAAAAGTCAATGTTATAATAATGAATACTAATAAAATTCCCTTTATTGTCAACAAAAATTACATAACTATACTTAGAGAAAGAAAAAAATGTAGACAATATATGGAGGCATTCGCGTATGGTAGTCATATGGTGTTGGGTTTTATATTCAAATCATCATTGAAGTTAAAGTGTAATACATAAAAAAGTAATTTTGGCAGTGTGTTACGTAGTGTAAACAAAAAAGTTACTATCTTTTCCCGTCTTCGAAGTTCTTTTGTTTATTCTGACTTTTAATCGAGTGTTCGTTTTTTGCTAGGATTTTTTGTTTTTGTTTTATCTTTTCGGCTATTCAAGAAGATAGTAAATCTTTCCTTTCGTCTAACCGCGGTGTGTATTTCCTTGTATACGATGCTACTAGACTAGCAACTTCATCTCCACCCGTAATAAGCGATTTGATGAGTCTTTTTTTAGTGAGAATTAAAGAGAAAAAACTTGTTAATCATTCTAAAAAAATCTATTACATATTATAATAGATAACCGTTTAAATTTGCGCAAAATTTGTAATCGATAATTATGAATTAAATTTTTATAACTAAACATAATAATGAATAAACCCGCTTACCTGAATAGAACATATCAGTAAGCATGTTGACCAACTGCTTGAAATTCTGGACACAATTCAAACACAATGCGATTAACAAGCTGAAAGCGGCCGCTTGCGTTTGTGGAGTATCACATATTGGTATAGCAGGATCCTCTCCTAATTGTCCTGTTTTATTAAGTTGCAACATCAATTTACTAGCAGGAAACAAAAAATCTTCAAGTAACTCTTTAATAAAACTTCCGGTATCCGCACTTCCTAATTCACGCTTTTGCTCTAGCGTTAAAAAATGTAAAAGTTCTTTAGTTAAACTTAAATGTCCTTCAATTAAAACTTCATTTTTATCTCTAGCTCTTCGAAGCCACGCAACCTCTTTCGCTAGTAACTCATCGGCGTTATTCAATGGACAGCCTGTTAAAAACGCCACATTCACTAACTGACTTAACAATTGAAATAGTTCATGCGATGTATTCGCGTTTTCTATCACTAATGTGTCCAACAAAGAAAACAATAAAGGTGTTATTAGTTGAAGAGCTAAACGACTTCTCGCACCAAATGTACAAATTATAATAAGCTGTTCGGCCGCAGCAATTCGCACAGCACAACTTGGATTTAGTAAAACTAAATCGGTTATAAAGTAAGGCCACCTTTTATCGTGATAAAGATGTTCGAGACTATTATAATTAAGAACTAATGCAATACTGAGTAGTTCTAAAGCTTCTTTGCATAAAAGTATTTCGTTAGCATGCAATTCCAGTGGTACGTTTCTTTTCTTCGGATCGGCAAAAGAATGAAGAACTTCTGGGGAAGCATTCAATGAACTCAAATTATCACTACTTGCAGCCCATACAAGTCTTAGTAAAGCTAAAGTGGTATTCAAATCTGGCAACTCCCAATTCAAAGCTTGACAAAATAATACTTGCGCCTGACCGGTACTGCCTGTTTCGGCAACCATTAATTGAGAAAGACCTTGCGATAACTTTAGCGATACTTGGCGTAACACCTGCAATTTAAAACAATATTATTAATATTTTTCGAGTTAATAGTTTTTTGCTTTATAGACAAATCTATATATCAAAAAAACTAAGATAGAGTATGGACTTTAATTGAAAATTTAATAATTAAGTGACTGAGTGAATGCATTGAATCCACCTTGTATAAGCAGTAAGCGAAAAAAGACACTTACATGATCAGAATGTCCTGGAATCGATCTCAGGGCTAATCGTAGATGCATTCCAGGTGTTGTGCTCTCACTATTTGGTTCTGTTTCTGGTGGCGTATGATCCTCGCTTAATCTAACAAGTACATGAGCAACCGAAATCAGAATAAGTTTACAGATTTTCAAAACCACTAAGTATGCTGATCTACGAGTAACATTATCGGCGCTCGACATGAAATTATTCTTTGTTAACATTTCTAAGAAAACATGCGCTTCACCCGACGTCATAAAACTATATTGGAATTCATAAGTTTTGTCGGATAATGGTTCAAATGCTGGCATTAGCATGGCGTATAACACTTCCAAATTGTATAACACCTACAAAAAAATAAGTTTTAAACACATTAACTCTAATTTGTTTGTTCGCATAATTACTTCTGCTGAGGTTGCACTAAAAAACATATTGTCCATTGTTATAGTTTGATCACCAGGTGTTGTAAATAGTCTACGAAGTTTCTCCGTTGTTATATTGTCGCATGGCATTAATTGTAACAGACCATATCCACTATCTCTTAAGGGAGCATAATCCAAATTGCTACCAAGTGCTGATAACTGACAAAAAAATTGAGCGTAGACATTCTGAGTTGACATAAATACACCAGGCAATGAATTCTCTGCTTCTACATTTGGCCCATCATAAGGGTGTTGCGGTGACGATGTTGAACTATCGGAACTGCTATCTTGAGATGATGCCATATTTGAATTAACTTGCATTACTTTTGCTGATATTAACTGTAAAAGATAGATAAAACCATCATAATTTAAAAAACAATGCATTTAAACTTTTAGTTAATTTAATTAAAATGTAGGTCACAAAGATTAAATTAAAAAGTTTTCAAATATCAAATAAATATGAAAATTGTGATTGCACATAAAATAATTATTAAAAGTGGTTATGCATATTATGCAGAAATGTTAGAAAGAAACAAGAGATCTTGATTAGCGACATTTCTACAATCATAACGGCAGAAAAATTTTTTTGTGTCACCGGTTCGGATCGTAGTCTTGGCCTTAGCCCCTAAAATTAATCGCGTTACAAAATGTCAGTTTTCAGCTTTGTGATACAAATAATAGTTCTGCAACAAATCATATCGGTTGATTTAGTTTCCGTAACAGAGTCAGAATGCTGGAACTGACACCCATTTAACTTACTTTGTTTTTTTTTATTTTAATATTAACTAAGATAAGTAACATATAAGTACAAAAACTCTTACCATTTTATCGCGCACAGGCATTTGCGATAACAATTTTCTATCATCTGCAGGTTCCAAAGATTCACCATTAATAAACAATTCCAATTTACAATGAACTCCCGGTTTAATTCTTCGTAAAATGTGTCTGCGTAATGATGCTAAAGTATCATTAGAATGAGTAAACATATCAACATCTTCGACTTGTCGACTTGGACTTGAAAATCTTACAACCAAACATAAATGCTTTCCTCTACAAGCTCTATATAGTGGTAATATTTTTCTCTCTCCCAAAAAAGCAGTATCACATTCACTAACATATTCATGTAAAACACGGATAACTCTACACATTTTCACAGCCTCGGCTCTAATTCTATTTTGTATCTGATTTTTATTAAAATCTTTATCCACGTCTGTTGTTTGAAGTGCTGTAACAGTGTCGTAATATGCACGTAATCTGTCATAACACTCCATAATAAAATTCTCATGAAATTCTAATTGTGATTGTTGCAATCTGGGACCTAAATTTGTACTGACTTCTCTTAGTAATTCTATAGCTCTTTCTGCAATATCATCTGAACATAATGTTACCACTTTCCATAAGTAATCCAAACCAATCAGATCGGGATCCTCAGTAAGTAATGAACGCCGTTTTAATTTAAGTTTTTCGGCCTTTGTATTAACCGCTTTGAAGAAACGATCAAAACATTTAATCCCACTTTCGGTAAGTAGAAGCGGATCGAGTGTAAGAATGTTATTTTCAAAAAAATCTTGATTTATTCCTGGATCAAGATCTGGTTCTTCACCCATCAATTTGGAAAACCACTTGAAACAAGCTTCTCGATCTGATTGGAAAACTGCACACTCGGCAAGAGATTGCCAAATCTGTTTAGCTTGATCTTTACATAACCACAATTGACCATCTTTCAAAAGAAATCTACAAAATAAAATGAAAGCTATGAGCAACTAGCTATCAGCTATTTTTATCTCTGTTTTTTGAAGGGTTATATGACCAAGCATCAAAAAATATATAAATAAAGTTGGATAACAATCTAATTTCAAAAAAAAAAAATTACCTAAGAAAATTCAGTCTTTCTTGAACTTGCAAAGCATGGCAGTAACGTCCATCTGGTATATAAGTTTCACTAGTTAGCTCTGGTGCTTCTTTATATAAATTATGTAGATGATCCATGTAACTCGTAAGACTATTTGTAACTAATATGACTAAGGAGTGTTGACTTTGTAGCCTTTCAATAACTTCCTGCCTATAATACATATGATGCGTTCTTTGACTATGCCCTCCATTAGTATTCTGTTCATACAACAAACAAATTTCACGTATTTGTTTCAAAGCTGGCAAAACCCATGTCTCTCCATTTTTCAATTCATCAACACACTTATCCAACCATACCGTTTTCTGTGCATCTCTTTCTTGCGAACAGCTATAATCTAAAATTTTTACATGTGCGGAAAGCGCTTGATCCATTATTTCCGTTGGAACATCCTCAGCATGGGCTAAATTCCAAAATAATGTTAAGACTTTATGAGCCATTACACCATCTTTATCATCTTCTGCTAAGCGCCTAATCAATTCCAAAAGACGCTCACGTTGACGTTTAGAAGCTGACGTCCAGCTATTTTGAAAACACTCAAACAAATGATCTAGTTGATCAGCACTAAAATCCCATGCTAATTTCGCTAATAAATCATGTACATTTTTCACTATAGCTTCATGTTTTCCTGCTTGCGCCGCCCAAACTGCATCTAAATCTTTTAAACTTAAAGCTCGTTCTTTAATGACAAATCGTAGAATCTTTTCCAGTTTCTCTACGTATTGTGGCTGGTGAAGTGAATCCCTTAAAACTATTTCTAAAACTCTATTCTCATTAATCCATTTCTGAAATTCAAAAAACCATAAACAATAAAAAAATACTATCTCTTTAGGTATATACCGCCATTCGTTCTGGTGTCAAATATTCCTCTTCTTCAATTGCATGATGCCTATTTGGGTAATAGCTAACACTAGAAATAACTTTATTAATTTCATTTAAAGCGTTCATTTTTCCATTAAAACTAGAAATTTGTAGTTGTCTCAGGATCATCGTGAGACGAAAACCTTCTAAAGTTCTAATCAATTCATCTTGATTGGCAACTCGAGATGCTAAATTTTTTGATGATTTTATAATTGCTGAAACAATGTCACTTTTGCTTTCATTTTTAGCTTCCCGTTTTAATTCATCATCGGTGAGTTTATCTAAGATTCCTGGTACCATTTCCTAAAATTAAAAAAAATTAAATTGTTTGTTTTTAAATTTAAATGCGACGTAATTACCAAAATCGGTAAAATATATTTACTAATGGTATGAGGTGTTAAAAACTCATAGCAAAGTCCAAATGGTCGCAAAAGAGCAAACACAACAGAAACTGTTAAATTTTTTCCGCTTTGAAATCTATCTAATAAAATTTGAAATCCTCCTAATTCGCCGAATCGATTGATGAGATCAACAAGCCATCCTCTTGGATTTCTTAAATCATTTGAAGGTCTAGCAAAAAGCTCTTCTTCAGATAGATTTGATCCAGCTCCGGCAGTTTCACTTTGTCGTGACGAATTAAAAGTATGAAATTTATTATTAGGATTTAAAACCATTGCTAAGAGATCGAGTAGAGGAAACCAATCGTGAGGTAATTTGGCGACACATAATTCGACCAATTTTACGCAATTGCTATTAATACATGCATGAATATTCGTCTTCCAACTAGAGACAGCGTCATCAGTAAGAATTTTCGTAAATGACGTGGTTAGTCCTTCACGAAAGAACCTTTGGCAAGCTTCTGACCTTGTATCTAAATGTTTCTGAGCTAAATCTATTGATACTTTGAGAAGGCATTCTAACTCTTGTTCAGGTAGTACAGGAACTACCCATCTAATATTTGAAATCTTTTCATCCAATGACGATAATTTATCGTGCGGAAAATCCGGCTCTGTATTATCTTCAGACAATTCATCTGCCGTCGTCGTCTCTGAAGGTCCAGGAGTTGAAACCTGTAAATTATCATACAGTTATTGACATAATCAGATCACCGCCAAAAATAATTTGTTTGGCTAGCTTTTACATTTTGGCATCTAGAAAAATGTAAAAATGTTTTATATCAGACTCTATAATTAACAAATTGTGAAGATGTGAAGAACTACATTGTAAAGTTCTTGCGTAAATTAACAAAATCGTGTGATCAATAGAACTAGCGATTTTAGAAACCAGCGTCGCCTAACAATAATAAAGAAAAACAATCAAGAGTAGAATTTTACAATCTTATCGGCGATAAACAACCAATTTATCGTGAATTCAATGAAATATCAACAAATTTTGATAAAATATTGTATGACAACCATTGACTTCTGCTTTAACCTTTACAATCCGTGCATAGAAGTTTTACTTCGCACACTAGTATCATACATAACTATTGACATAAATAAAGCAAAATATAAAGTATTTTTTCAAATCTTATTGGCTTTTTTAACCGACTTCAAAGGTTAAAGAAGGAGGTTTCTCATATCGACTGTATATATGTTTTTTTTTTATTGAAACGCTTTTTGTTTTAGCCGCTGAGATACTCTCAAAGGCATTTAAACAAAAGATTTAGCCATCGTTAGATTGACAAAAGAGGATCAACTAAATTGCCACCTAGATCCCCTGACATTTCTTTAAAAATGTTTTTATAATAAAAAATTCTGAAATTTTCTATTTTAATAAGCTTATTAAAGTATCGAAAGTCAAAAAAACTGTTTTTGACTTTTTAGCCGTAATAACATAGCTTTATCAGATTTTTTAAAGCCACATTGTGGTCTATTTATAATCATTTTATTTGGTATAAGCATAATTAAAATCGCCTTATAAATAAGTGCTCCTGTATATAGACACCCGTATAAAAAAAAAACACAAATAATGTTGAATTTAGAAACAATATCTGGGAACAATCATGACGAAATAAAAAGCACCAATTTTGAAAACTGGTTTCGTAACCAATTGCCTAACACCAATACTTTGGTATTAGGCATGGCACAACAACCACAACATTGCTGACAATAAAAAACCTTACAGCAACAGCTGAAATGATTGCTTGTAAAAAATATGTTTTTTAAGTTCACAATGACAAAGCCCAAACTATACAAAATAATTAAAATTCATAGAAACAAATCTACGAATTATAGAACAGAAAAAAAATCTTAAAGATCATGGGCATGCGATTTTGGGATTGCCACCCTATAGTCGGGAGTTTAGACCAATTGAAACGATTTGGAGCGTAGTTAAAAGTTGGGTGGTAAAGACTTACAATGTCTCATAGAGGACGTAGAAAGGTTAACACGCCGAAGTTAAAACGTAAAATAAACTGAAATTTAATTAAAAAAAACATCAATTTTGACAAAGTGATTGATTCCAATGTGTTACTAAAGACACTGTCATTCAAGAACCCAAATACCAAAAAGTCTAGCGGGGTGACATCTGGTGACCTGCTTGGCCAAATACCCTCGCTAATTACTCTGTCGCCAAAATAATATCTTAGATATCTCAGATTAGTATGTTCCCTCGCAGAGTATTGCTGGAAGTATGCAATTTGCCGCTCTTGGTCTGTAAGCTGTCTTAGGAAAGGCCCCAATAGATGCTGAATTTATCTCTCCGAGTTAGCAGTGAAATTAATAAAATATTGGCCCATAAACCCGCTGCCTTGAACCCGCCAGCCAAACACCAGTTTTAAGTGGGTGTAAATCTGCCTCTCTGATCGCGTGAAGGTTTTCACCTGACTTCTGTAATTTTGTTTATTTGCCATTAAGGTGAAACCAGGCTTGATCAGAGAAAAATGTATTGTCAAGAATTTCATTATGATTTAATACGAATTGAAGAATAACACTCTAGGAACGGTTAATGTTTAGACCACGGAAATTTTGTAGGGATGGTATCTTATTTTTTTTTAAGAACAGTGGGGCAACTTCCATATGATAAACCTGTAAAATAGTGAATTGGAACATGAAAAATCAGGAGTTATATGGGTAAATGCATGGTTCAACGAAAGTACGCCATTCCGATGAAAATGCTGTGCTCTAATGTGAAAGTTAATAAAGATATTCAAAAGAAGTTTTAATCGGAATTTGAAAAGTCAATGATGTTGTCAGTGTCACCTGTCAACAACAAGAAGTGGTTGCAGTTGTACCATTTTAAAATGAAATGTAGGATTGCCAACTCAAACAGTCCTATTTGATCACGCTGTATGATCATTTTTATATGTTCATATTAATTATATAAAGATGTAGTTTAGTCTAATAAAAAATACAATAAAAACTGCTAGTGATCTTTAGAACGTCTCGAAAGAGGCTTCTTTAACCGGAGTTTAAGCCCCTGATGATTTCGCAAATACATCAGGGTGTAGGTGATGAGAAGTAGTAATAAATAGATGTTTAGATTGATGAACTTACTTGTACATCCAAGTTTTCTCCGGCAACTCCTTGTCCCCTTGTTGCAATAGTCATTATTTATAACTTGAATCCTATAAGAGCATTGTAGAGAAACCTGGAACACAAAAAGGTGTCATCAGACCCAGGTCGGTCGTCTTAAATGAGATTGAATTTATGCTATGCAAATAACAAAAATTTGAAACAATTTAAAATGAAACATTATTAATTTTTACAAAAAGGGCTACAGCTACAACATGCCAAACGTCAAATTCTTGAAAGAAAAAAATAAATGGGAGTGACAGTATATCAAAATGACAAACTATAAATTTGGACATTTAAATCTCCTAACAATTAACATCTAACAATGCTCACCTAATAATGGGGTGACCAGAAGATCACAAATATAAAGCTGAAAGCCAGCTAAAAACACTCTCGAGTTACCTTTGTGACAGGAAATTATTATTTATAACTTAAATTTTTGACAACTATGGGGAAAATCCACCGGCATACACAAAATGGCGCCCCAAATTAATGATTAGAAAAATTCTAAAAAAATTTTAGAATTTCAAGATTAAAAAAATAGATAAATAGATAGCTGCACATACAAAATTATAAAGTATCAATAAAATATTATAAAGTACACGAGAGAAAATCTTTGATTGTTGACGTACAGAACTATTTTTTTGCAGGCACGTCGTGATTCTGCAAGTGCCACTGCCACTAGTATAGTACAAAAATCCCTAAGGTTTTGTTTTGCCAATCATTACTATTTCATAAATTTATTTAAATTATCAAAAACATTCTAATAAAGCAATTTAACATTAATAAAATAGTGTTTTCATTATTATTATTCAACAAAACCAAAAATTATAAACATTTTGATTGGTTTTTACTACCACAACAAAAACATTCCAATCACAGAAATAAAATTTTAAAGAAGGCGATACAACACAAATTATTAAAATTTGTTTTTTACAAATGAAGTTCTTTTTTTTTTTTAATAATCACTGACTTACAATTTCTTACAAAATTCTAAGCGGCAATACTGTCTAGTGTTGTGTTATTTTTGACAAAACCAATTGATTTGAGGTTAGGTTTAAGGTTTCTTGTTGTTGTTAAAGCTGACAGTTGTTAATATTAGTAAATAACGAGAGTTTTTTTTTTTAATTTAGCGTTATAATTGGCTATGCCTATGAGAAAAATGTTGATCTTCAATTTCTATGCACAAGTTCACTCGACGTTTTATGCGTTCTATGTGACCTATACTATATTCCAACACTTCCAATTTTGGAACTTTGTTGACTAAACTACGCCATACGTTTTCAATAAATTTATCTCGTCAAATAAGTCATAGCTTGCTAGACCGCAAATTTAAAAAATCACTCTGTATAACACAGTAATAATCCTTATGTATGACAATTATGACATTGACGTAACTATATTTTGACAGTTATTTAGACCAACCTTAGAATATAAAACTATAGAATACAGTTTTATATTCAAAGATACCAAAAGCAATCTCTAAAAATTAAAAACATCTTTAATTAGAGCACTTGTGGCTTTGATAGATATGAATAAAAGACTCTAAATTGTAAACAAATAATTTGCTTATTAAATAGTGAAATTTGACAAATTAAAAACCCAACAAAAGTAAAAACACTAGACTTGTATTTGACGTTTACTGATCTAGGTCTAACCATCAAATTATTTAAAAATTTTTGTTTTTTATTTACATTTCGTAAGGAAATAATGAATCAAATAAGAAAAGAATGAGTTTTAGTAAAATCCGTACAGGTAAATTATGATATATGACAGAAAGACAGAATTGTGATTTTACAAATACCTACAGCAAGTGAGATTCCTGACTGGCAGCGCATTAGCTCGGGCTGTTCTCAGATAGATTTTCTATTAGGGGGTGGAATCCCCGTCAATGGAATTACCGAAATCAGTGGTTATAGTGGGGTAGGAAAGACTCAATTTTGTTTACAATTGTCTCTCGCAACTCAATTACCGACTAGCAGAGGCGGTTTAGATAGATCTGTAGTGTATGTTGCGACTGAAGACATATTTCCGGCAAAAAGATTACATGAGTTGGCGGAGATTTGGAAACTTTGTGAACCTATAAATTTTGAAGATAACATATTCATACGACAAATAGACGATTTTGTAAGTATGGCTTGTTTTAGTATCCGACAAATTTTTAATTGTTGTGGTTTAAATTAAGAGCGATAGATATACAGGATGAGCCATTAAGTTTACGTTGGCGACTAATATTTATACCATTTAACGATTGTTACTTTTTTTTTTACGAGGTTGGCAATAGCAATAGATCGTTATTTGATCTTTCAAGTGTCAATTTTGACAGTCCGCACTAATTGTATTGCCATCTAAGACAATTTAATGAACTATTAACTACCGATTTTGACTCGCAAAATGACGATCAATTCGACAACACCAAATTTAATAGATGACGCGCTTAAATCTCTAGGAAAACAATGGTTTGGTATCCTTGTGCTTTGTTCTTGACTCCCTTATCATTCTCAATTCTGTCATTATTGTCAGGTTCGCTGTTTTGTTAATAGATTTTTCGAATTATTAGATGTATTATAATATTAACACTAAGCGGACTATTTCTTATGTTTCTCTGGCTCCCGGCGCTTTAAAATTTTTTTTTTTTCAAATTTGTTTCATTTATAACTTGCAATGTTTTAAAGATTTCCTTTTAGAAACAACTTAAAGAATGTCTCTTTTCTGTGTTACCACAACTTTTAACGGTGAAAAAAATTGGACTTTTAGTTATCGACTCCATTGCAGGAGTTTTTCGTGGTGACAATTTAGAGGTTAACTATAAGCAGCGCAGTCGGGAATTAGCTATATTTTCAGCTAAATTGGTAAATTTGGCATCTAAATATGGTTTTGCTGTTGTGTGCGTTAATCAGGTAAGAGGATACGTTTGGTTAATCGTTTAGTTTGTAATTAGTCTGAATAGGTTGCAGATGATGTTGCAACAGGCAGAACTGAGTCTTGTCTCGGATTAACTTGGAGTAATATTGTAACTTGCCGTCTATTCATGCAAAAGTGTTTGGATTATAGAGAAATAAAAGTTGTTTTTGCTCCTGATTTACCTAATGCGTCATGTCGGTTTTCCTTAACTAAAGAAGGATTAAAGTAATTAAGCCGTTTTGAATTTTATTGTTTTAATTGATCAGATTTTTATAATACTTTTACTTCTTTTCTATGGAGTATATTAATTTTGTGTTAATAAAGTATTGAAAAAAATTTTTTTTTATTGTTTAGAATGCTTTAAGTTGAACACAGCTGAAAAAAAAAGAGAGTTATTTGAATGTTCTACATGTAAAAATAAACAAGTTTTTGGCTTGATGAATGATATAAAATACTAAATAAAAAAGTAATTGACGTTTTTGTGTAGGGCTACCAATTGAATTATTTTTATTTGGGAAATTGTTTTGCTGTAATTTTGTGTATCATAGAAAATTGTGTTTAAAACACGACTGTAGAGTGGTTTTTTAGGCTTCGTGAAGTGGCCAGCCTTGGCTACGCCTCGTTGTCTTTCCATATATTTTTTTAGATTGGAAAACTATCACTTTACCGCGAAGGTATACAATACAATATTTTTCGAATTAATTACCATTATAACTATTTTCTAGAATATCGCTACACGATTAAAGCATTAGTTCATATATGTAAAGATAGGTGTCGTATTTTTTAAAAATTTGTCGAATAAGCGACGCTTCCTGAATCAAGTGTCAAACAATAATTTAATATCGTTTTGCAAACCTTTTAAAATCCATTTTTTTTTACCTAATTAGTCAAAAATAATATTGAATTTGTCAATAAGGCGGTAAAGCTCAAAATTATTAAACTTAGACAGCAAGTGACGCCAACCTAACATACTGTCATACTCTTATCATACTGTGCTGTCATAAGTTATATTGACATTTGACAGCGATGAATCAAATATGCCCTTAATAGAGAAATTAAAATTCTTAAGAGACTAATAATTAATTGGTGTTTTTTTAAATGGGTTTGGGTAGCGTATAAAGAGAAAGTGTTGTGAAAATTTTCCTAACAAAAAGTGCAAATTGTGCAATAAAATAAATAAGGTGTCAAAGAGCTTCACAGGTTATGAATATATAACGGACAATAAACGGTGGTAACGTCCCCAAGGACCCGTTATGATTATGATGAGTCACTAATTGTGAGAATTAAAAGAAGTAAATACATTAATCGACGTAAACTAGAATAATGTTATTGAGAAGATAGCAATTGCTCAGCCCACATTTAAAATGGCAAAGTCCAGTTATAGGTATGTGCTTTTTGAATGTTTATCAATTATTCTATGATATATTTTTAGTAAAGTTGACGAATATGGATTTGAGCGACCTGAAGATTTTAATTATAAATCATATGATGATTTTATGTCTTTATATATGCGGGTTTTAACGCGAAGATCTCTTAGATGGAGCACAATTAAAGATCGAACTTACAAGAAGAACAATACATTGAAACGGTTTATCCGGAAGGGAATACCAAGTGATCGTCGTGTAGCTGTGTGGATGGTAACGTCCGGTGCCGAACAAATCAAGTATGAAAGTCCTTTTTCATATACGGAACTCAGGAACAAAATTAATAATCCAGCCTTAATAGATACGATAGAAATTGATCTCCCTCGAACATTTCCAGATAATATTTTTTTTTCAAATGATGAATATTTACAAAAACAAATGTTTAATGTTTTGGCAACGTTCGCACATCAGAATAAAGAAGTGGGATATTGTCAGGGATTAAATTATATAGCTGGCTTATTGTTGCTTGCAACAAAAAACGAAGAAGCCTCATTTTGGTTGTTGAAAACTTTAGTAGAGAAAATACTTCCAAAATATTATGTTTCAAGTATGAGTGGATTACTCGTCGATTTCGATGTTTTAGATGAGTTAATACAAAGATTGGAACCTTCAGTTCATCAACACATACGAAACATTGGAATGTCGTGGGCTCTGGGCACGACTAAATGGTTTATTTGTTTGTATGCCGAGGTATTACCTACAGAGACAGTGCTAAGGATATGGGACTGTCTATTCAATGAAGGCTCCAAAATTATTTTTCGTGTAGCAATCACTCTTATCAAAATGCACAAAACGCAAATTCTAGAGACTACAGAATTGGGAGAATTAGTACAGAGTTTTACAAATATGAGAAATCATGACGGTGTGATCAATTGTCACCAATTTATGAACGTAAGTATTAAATTGAATTGATGATTTCAATACGGCAACCATCTGTCAATTCTGCCATTGAACTGTCATTAGTGTCAGGTTCATTGTTTTGTTAATAAGTTTTTCATGGTGCATGCTAACACTTTTACTCACATTATTATTGCACTTGCATACGATATTATTACCGAAGTTTGACATTTCTCGTCTATCATACTGTCAAAGACAATAAAAATCTGTCAAGCTAAATAATTTATGAACGCACAGTATTGTTTAATGTTTCTGGATGCTCTATTGAGGCTTCTCACATCAACCAATTGACATTTACAGTTTATGCCAGCAGGTCTATAATCCAATTGACCAAAATGTTTGAATTTGCTGTCAAAAACATGTCATTTGATTGACGTGAGTGTATCGATAAAAATTGTTTGAATTGTAGAAAAAATGCTTAACAAGTTGTATGATGTGTTCCAGAATATATTCCGTTTGCCAGGTAGTTTCTCATCCAACACCTTGGTAAAGTTACGAAGAAAATACCAAAAATGAACGCAGCTTTGATAGTTATGTACGAATCTAGTCGATTTTTATTTTTATCACACAATATATACAGTTTTCACAAATTATAGTATGCTTTATTTTATTATTACTATTTTGTATGTTTCTCGAGATAATCCTTTGCTTCGTTTATTTTCGACGCTATATAGGGAGAGCCGCCACGATCTGGGTGGTTTACAGCCATAACTCGCTTGAAAGCTTCTTTTACTTTAATTTTACTAGCAGTTGGAGTGATTCCTACAAGCAATTGGGTGAAATTAACTAAACGAAAGGTTTACTATCTTTAACCTAATATTAAAGCAGCTTCTCTCCGATTCATTTTTGCATCAAATCCTCCTTTATAATATTTAGAATTTGCCATTGATTCAGCATCGAATTTGGGCAAGTTCTGCATGGCCTGGTTTACGGTTTTTGTAACATTGGGTAATTGTCTTACAATATACCGACCTGCAAATCCTACAGCCGCCAAACCTGCACCCAATAATATTAATCCGGTAGACTAGAAATCAACGCAATTAACATTATGAAGGTTAAATGAATGATATAAATTTTACCATTTTTATTTCCAATAAGCACGATTGAACCAAATAAAAATTATAGATACATTAAAAAATTTTGACATTTAGATTTGAGGTTATTATTTGACCATAGAACTTTTTACGTCAACCAATTGACATTTAAGCACTATGTCATAGATTAAGGCATATATTTGACATACATGTCAACTCACAACAAAACAAATATTTAACCTCTTAAATTCCCTTTTGCGATTTTGTGAAATAAAAATGTCCTCAAGATCTGGTTCAGACAGTGAATCTGGAAGAAGCGGCAGTCCTATAAATCATGGACCTGTGCCAACTCCAGGCCACGAATTGGAACGTTCCGGCTCCATATCGCCCCAATTTCGGAATACATCTGGGGAAGCTAGCCAAAATAGGGGAGGCAGCCGTAATTCAAGGTCCAGATCTGGGTCACCAGCTTCTAGTGGACGTTCCCGCTCCGGTTCTGCAGAATCTAACAAATCTGGAGGTTCGGGTGTTTCAAATCAGTCAAGGAAATCCAGATCACGAAGTGTAGCTTCGGAACGATCCAAAAGATCACAAAGTGCTGAGTCTAATAGGTCAGGATCTGCGGCTTCCCAGAAATCGGGGGCAGCGTCCCAACGATCAGGTTCCAACCGTTCAGGATCTGGAGTATCCAGAAGATCAAGTAGTGGAGGTTCTAAGAATAGATCTAGATCAGGTAGTCCTCAAAGTAATAAATCAGGGTCTAGATCTCGATCAGGCAGCCCTCATAGTAATAAATCAAGATCTAAAAGTGGCACTCCCCAAAGTAATAAATCACGATCTAGATCGGGTAGTGGTCAAAGTCATAAATCTCGATCACGCTCTAAAAGTGCACAAAGCAACAAATCAAGATCTAGATCAGGTAGCGCTCGGAGCAATAAGTCTAGATCTAGATCAAGAAGCGTACACAGTAATAAGTCAGGCTCTAGATCGCGATCTGGGAGCCGGCAAAGTAATAAATCAAAATCAAGATCCGGAAGCGCTGCTAGTAATAGATCTAGGTCAGGAACACCAGCATCGAATCAGTCTCGTCGATCAGGATCTGGGTAAGTTAAAAGAAGAAACTTATGCAATTTTAGATTTTATTTCTATTTAGATTAATCCAGCTAAGACTTACGCATCCTATCTCCATAGCCTATCATTAGTATCTCTATTCTTTTTTTTTCACATATTTGTTCGCCAATCTTTAGATCGCCATCACCGGCACAAGAGAAAGTTATACGCAGTGGTTCTGCTAGTCCAAACCTAGAAATAGACGAACCAGGTTCACCCGGAAGTCCCGACAAGAGAAAACGAGAAAGTTCGGAAGAAAAAACGGTAAAGAAGAAAAGTCGAATAATCGATTCAGACAGTGAAGATGATCAGTTCGAAAAAGCCAAAGAAAATGATAAAGGTAAAATACACTATTGTTGAAATTTGTTAGAATCAGCCAGAACTTTTAGCTGAAGTTAGCGCTGCTGCTATATTTGGAGACGCAGACGATATCAGTAGTGAAGAAGAAAAAGATAAAGATGAATCAGATAGGGAAGTACATCGAAGAAGTATTGATGAAGAGGAAGATAGAAGGCGTTCAGACGAAGAAAATGAAATGCGACAACTAGAAGAAGTACTATAACAAATTATTATTTTTAAATCTTTTTAAAAAGTATGCATTTTTAGGAAGGAGAAAAAGAAGTTGAACCTGAACCAATACCAGAAACCAGAATAGATGTTGAAATACCAAAAATCAGTTGTGATTTAGGACGCGATATTCATTTTGTTAAACTTCCAAATTTCTTATCAGTCGAAACAAGACCATTTGATCCTGAAACGTATGAAGATGAAATCGATGAAGAAGAAACACTAGATGAGGAAGGAAGAGCAAGGTTGAAATTAAAAGTAGAAAATACTATACGGTGGAAAGAAATAATGGATAAAGAAGGGAATATAACGAAACAATCAAACGCCAGATTAGTTCGATGGTCTGATGGATCCTATAGTCTGCATTTGGGATCTGAAATTTTTGATGTTTACAAACAACCACTTCAAGTTTGTCAAAATTATTTTCTTGATTGCTTTCTCTAATTTATGTTTTATTTATAGGGAGATCATAATCACTTATTCATACGTCAAGGTACTGGTTTGCAAGGTCAAGCTGTTTTTAGAACAAAATTAAGCTTTAGACCACATTCGACAGAGAGTTTCACTCACAGAAAAATGACTTTGTCACTTGCGGATCGCTCCCAGAAAACTTCAGGAATCAAAATTTTGTCACAAGTTGGTGTTGATCCAGACCACGACAGAAAAACTCTTCTAAAGGTAATAGAACTTTCAGCAGTTGTCATTTATTAACACTGTACGCCACATACTTGCTCAATTGGCTATAAATCTGAGGACCTTGCAAGCCATTTAACGTATACACTGTCCTAAATCATAATTTTCATTTAAAATTTAGAAAGAGGAAGAAAAATTACGACAAACTGTAAGAGTGAGCAAACCTCGTACCAGAAAAGGTGATACAGCTCCACGATCTCTTAATAGTAGCGCATATAGGGAAGAAGAAGGCAGCGATGAAGAGGGGGCGATTTCTTTGAATGCCATTAAAAATAAGTATAAATCAGGCAGTGGTCAAGCACAGAAAGGTATACAAAACTTTATTTATTTATGTGTTGTTTTAAATTTATAATTTTAAAGGTGGCGCAATTTATTCTTCCGATGAAGAAGGCTCTGATATTGAAACGAGGAAGCCTAGAAAAGTCGATAAAACTAAGGCATTGAAAGATTCGGAGTCTAGTGGAGACGATAGTGAATAATGTGATGTTGAAAACAAACCAATGGCAAGTATGAGTGTTTTGAAGGATATTAGTTGAATAATAATTAATCATGTTTTTTGTCAATAACATGGTTTTTTTGTTAAAAAATAATGTTTGACACGTAACAAAGTTATAAAATTGCGTCAGAACGGAAAAATAAATATTTTTAAACGGTTCTACTCGCCACATCCTTATCCCAAAAAATGTTCCTAGCCTAGTTCGCTGGCGCAGTCGAACAAATACATCAGGAAAGAACCGTTATCTAATCAGGTTTTTTTTTTGGCTGGAAATAATATTTAAATATGTATGTATTTATGAAAGATAATTAGAGTTTAAATGCTTTTTTGTGCCTTGCGCCTGCAAAACATAACTTTCAACGTGTCCTAAGCGGCCTGAAACGCCGTCTTGCCAGCCTAGGCTAGAAAATGATTACTATGACATTTGCTGTCATTGTCAGACATTTATCAACGACAACTAACGGTTTGTATTGTGTAATGTTACAATTAATGTATAGCCCCCCCAAAGTTCCTAAGCCGTAATGTGTGCTGGACTATCGATTTTTTCAGAAAACAGCAATTTCACTTTTTAAGAACGCAAATAGGTAACTTTTGAAATGTCAAAGCACATATTTTTTTTTTTAATAAACAGGATATCTGGATTTTTTACTTAGCGTTGCCATAACATGGAAAAAACTTTTTTTAATAAAAAATTCTTTTTATTTTTTAAAATAAAAAATCAGCAGCGGCACAAAAAAATTTGTGAATCACACTTCCGAAAACGCTTTTGCAAGGGCTCGTAGTTTGGGAGCCTTGGCCCCCAAAATCACTTGCCTTGCAAAATGCCTGTTTTCGGCCTTGTGATTCAAATAACTATTGCAGCAGTGGAACTGTGTCACTTTTTGGAGATTGAAACAAGAAAAAAACAAAACGACAGTTGATTAAAACGATACTATATATGAATAAAAAAACATGTATCTGTGTACAACAGAGTTTTATATAGTATTCAAAATTTCTTTCTCCATAAAGAAGATAGTTTTATGTCTTTGTTTCACAACCGAAACCATTGGGCCGCACTGGATAATGCTTTCTCAATGCTTGTTTAATTTTAGATTTGGATCTATTTATTTGAAATGTTTCTACAATATTCTATAACTATCAAACTTAGTTTAGAAGCGACTCTAACAAGATACAAACGTTCGTGTCGTTGCGGAAAGTTCGGAACACACGAACGTGGTTATTTGATACCAACTTCAGCAAAATAGCGACCTCTTGTTTGCTATGCCTATTTTTGTAGTTACATGGTACAGTTTCACGAGAGGAATCTTTGGTTTGGACATGGGAATTGTAATCATACATTTTTTAACTGAAAATTTTTATTCTGGGCAGTACAAGATCTTTCGACATTACGGCATGAGTTTATTTGAAATGGGATCTATCTTAAAACTGAGTCAGGTTGATGTACTTTCATATGTGTAGCTAAAGTCCCACTTTGCGCAAACGCTTGTCCACAAGCGCTGCACACATACGGCTTTTCTCCCGTATGTGTTCTAATATGTTTTTTCAATGTACCCCTCACCGCAAAACTTCTGCCACAATCTTTACAACTGTATGGTTTTTCGCCACTATGTATTCTCATATGCACTATAAGTCTCCCACTTTGATTGAATCTTCTGTGACAAATATTACATTCTGCCGGTTTTTCTCCGGTATGTGTCCGAATATGGGTCGATAGATAACCAGATTGTGGAAAAGATTTGCCGCAAATTTTACACACATGGGGTCTTTCTCCCGTATGAATTCGGAGATGAGTCATAAGTGTTCCGGGAGCAGCAAAACTTTTCTCACACATCTGACACTTGTAAGGTTTTTCGCCAGTATGGATAAATGAATGTATTTTCAGGTAAGACATTTGAGCGAAACCTTTTCCACAAACATTACAGAGAAATGGCTTTTCACCAGTGTGTACTAGACGATGACGTTCTAAATTACTATGAAACCGAAATGTTTTATTACAAATATTACAAGTTCGAGATGGGTCTTTTGTTCTTTCTAAACAAATTTTATTTTTATGTTTTTTTAGTGAGTTTTTGCTTTGGTGTTGCGATGCTTTGTGTTGAAGTAGTAAAGACTGTGATTTACACCTGAAATTTATTTATGCTGAATTTTTGTTTTCAAACTATCATTTATAAGCAGTATCACAAAAAATAATACTGTTGCAATGACTAATATTCCAACGACACGCATTTTTAATTGTGAATCTGTAGTATAATTTTGTCTAACTACTGTTTTTTGGAAACACTTACTTTTTTCCACATTGATCACATTTAAACCTTTTTCCATGTATTTGAGCAACATGTTTCCTATACAATCTTAATCCTAGACATTGTATAGTACATTCACCGCACTGATAGATTTTGACTTTTTGAAGTTTGTTACAATTATTCCCAGTTTCTTCAATGATGGACAAAGTCTAAAATCTAAGTGTAAATGCTGAATTTAATAGTAAATAATAGTTAGTACTGACTTCATTACAATCATCAATCTTATTAACTTCATTACTGAATTCTGAGACGGCTGCTCTATTGTCTTCATAAACATATTTATCCTTTAATTCAGATTTATTTTCATTTAATAAAAAATCTCTTAAAGTTGCATCCGATTTTAAGCACATTTGCCTGAATAAAAATGCCCCTGTTAATTCTTTAACACAATTCACACATATTTTTTTAGGTAAATAGTCTTCTTCCTCACACTAAAAAAAAATCTATCTCATACAAATTTTACTTTTCTAATAGTGGGAATACTAATTACCTTTATATTCGTAAGCTCCATCAGCATTTCACACGACATTTTCTGGTACCCCAAAATAGGCTCTAAACTTAATGGTGTTAATTCAAACTCCTTTGCTAAACA
Organism: Lagria hirta; assembly: GCA_947359425.1. Taxonomy (NCBI): domain Eukaryota; kingdom Metazoa; phylum Arthropoda; class Insecta; order Coleoptera; family Tenebrionidae; genus Lagria; species Lagria hirta. The sequence goes on from OX375794.1 coordinate 3,067,189, forward strand.
GGCCCTACATGTCTTTTGGATCGTTTCAATATCCATTTTGAAGATTTAATAAGTCACATAATATTAATTTTTTTTGATTTATTAAAAACATTAAAATTTGAACATAACCTATAAGTTTTTGTTTTAATTTGGCAATGACATTTGACATTTAATGTTTTTGACATTTTAACAAAACAATTGATAGTTTTCAAGTGACGTCATAAAATGTGACGTTTGCAAGATAATCTTTATGTGGGTTTATAAAAGTTTTAACTCATTTCAATGAAAAATCGAAAGTGTGTATTTGTGTTTTTTAACGATGGAAATTTAATTTAATTAGAATTAAAAGTGTCAAAAGAAAAGGTAAGTTTAAAAACATCTTTTTTTAGAGGTTAGATTTTCACAACATCTTGTCTCATCAAATTGCAAATTAAAAATTTAAATTTAATTTTATATTTTTATTCCGTAAATGTCTATATTATATGTCTAGCGCTACATTTCCGCTACTCGTATACTATATGTTTCGGCTATTGGAAAGACAAATTTGACATTTTCGGAATAGCATTTAAAACAGTTTTTCGATTGGTTGAAGCAATGTCCCGTTTACACCACACAATTTTATAGAACAGCGATGTCAGCACGCACTGTCAGGAGGACTTGTCAATTTATTCAAGCCTCACTTTTCTCTGTCAAACAAGATTGTTCGCAAATCCTGTTTCGTTTAGAGCGCAAAGCTTGGTTTTTTCTACTATTGCGACTCTTTAGAGATTCCGGGGCTTATGTGAGTTTATGTAAACATAAACAATGTATTGACACTGACACTATTGATAGTTAAATTGACAGCAGATTCCTAGTTATTTCCTGAAAAGGCGCCGAACATCCTGCCAGTTGAACCGAAATTAAAGAAACACATTTTCTTTTTACTTTTAAAAATTAAGAATGATAGCGTCGGCTGAGCGCTCAAAAATTCGTAGTTTTTTATAATAAAAATCATCAAATTTATTTTAAAAACTATAATACTAAAATAGAGATTTTTCTGTTTGTCCCTTATTGGTTTGTTAATATATTTTTTAAAAAGACATCGAATATAAAATAAAAACTAAAAACATTTAGAATAAAATGTAAATTATCAAAAATGAAAATGGCTCATTTATGCTGGTTCAATAATAAGTGAATCAATATTAACTTTCTACAGTCTATCTCAAGAAATTAAAGAGTTACAGCACTTTAAAAACTGAAAAAAATGCAAAAAATAAAGATAATTTCCAAAAAAAGCACGTTACATCACAATACAATGACGCATTTGAATCAAAAATAAAGTGAAACATTTTTTTGTTGTTGTTTTTTTAGAATTACAGCAGTTTAAAAACTAATTGAATTCTATAAATGAGATGACTTCAACAAAAACGACGTTATATCACAAAACAATTTATCTGGGGACTTTATTTTACGTTAGTTATAAATTAGTATTCTAAGGACTTTAATTTTTTATTAAATTCCTAAAATATATATCGAGACCACTCGGTATTGTTTCTATTTATTTTCATTTTTGTATTGTAATCAATAAAAAAATTATCTTTTTGATAAAATAAAACAATTAAAGTTGAGATTCATAATTAGATAGGTTTAAGACGTATTTTTTTTACTTGCAGTAACAGCAAATAATACATTTATTACGTACCTAGTTACTTAATATTTTTCATTAAAAAAAATCAGTTTACTTGGTTTTTGAAAAGTTATTTTGTTTGGTCAATGACCCTGATGGCCGGACAAAACGCATACAATCGAAGTGGGTTCAAGTGGAAGAATGCTTCCGTCTGGCCGTGGATGTTTGGAAATGTAAGGAGTGGAACCAGTGCAATCTACCGCGATCTAATGATTGTTTTTAAGCCTAGAAATGAAAATTGTCAGAACTAATTGATGAAGTTGCTGGATATTTTTGTCAGCAGTGTGACAAGAATATCCCAGCCATTTTACTACTTATTACCCATTTAATCCCTGATTGTCTGGTTCCTTACTTGGAAGATTTTCGATGAAATATACACAAAGGAATAGTAAAATTAAAATTAACAAAACAATATGTATTTAATGACTCGAATTACCTGACTTATTGACATGATACATAAACTCATAAACATATAACAAGTTTACAAAGATAAGTACCCTAGGCTTACATTGATTAAACTGAATAATAAAAAAGTATCACGTTTTGTAGTGTAAGGCACCAATTAATTTAATTTACGAAAAACGCATAATGATAAGTTGTACTCATTATTAGTCACTCCAAAAATTGCTACTAAATTGTATACTAAATACAATTTAATATAGAAAAGTGTTGAATGATGCATTCATAGCAAAAACGTTCAAAAACGAGTCATATAAACTTTCGATTTTAAAAAGAGCTTGACACTTAACATATCCATAAAAGAAATATAAAATCTATCATTCTGAAAATAAAACACTATCTTAAATCATTTGCACTGCATATCACGACGAAAAAATTCATGAGCAAATATTATATTGTTTATAGCTATAGAATATATTATAGCTATTGAGGATGGCGAGACAAAACCATTTGTCGAACTTCATCTGGTAATTTCTCAGGTTCTGACAAAATCTCAGTCTTTGTGCTCAGGTACTTGAGGGAGTTAAGGACCACTGTTAAAAATTTTCTATATAATCAAAATTAAAAATACGTCAAAATAATTACCTGGTCGGAGATCTACAAGGGTACAGTGTTGTTCCACCCATAATAAAGTTGATTTATAAAGATCTTCAAGACTAGCAGTTGATACAAAATTATTAAATGAATCCAACAATGGCCTAAATAATAAACTAAACTGTGTCAAAGTTAAGAAAAAAAAATCATATGAAATAGCTATTATTATTATTATAAAATAATTTTCAAAAAAGATACAATCCAGTACTTCCAATTTTCCATTGTCCTTTTTTTAACATATTCGTCAAACATTTCTTGCATTTTACTATCTCGTCTTCTCGAAACTGGCGCTCCTGTCGCCGGCAACATAGACTGACAATTACTACAATTAAAATTTAGCGAAGATATACTTTTGGAATACTTCTACCTAATCGATGTATTTAAGGTTTCTATTTGCCGTCTTAAACTCTCCATTTCGTCATTAAGATGATTACGTTCAGATCTAAGCTGTCGAATATACTCTGCTCCTTTTTGTAACATGGCTGCCTTACTTAACTAGAGAACAAAGAGTAACTCATCCACTATGTTCATATAGTAGAAAATCGAGCTCATAAAAGTGTAATGGCCTGGGCAGATAAGAACAAAACCTCGCTACCCTTAGGATAAATTACACTTTTATAAGATGTTTAGAGACAAAAATTTAAGAAAGAATATTTATTTACGTATCGATGCTTTTAAACATTTAATACCGCTTATTTACCTATCCAATTAAGCAATAGAACGTAAATAGTATTCGACTGCGCTGCTGCGCTGGTCGACTGAGTCATTATCTGAGGCTGGTTGTAAAGCCGTATATGAACTAACTATACCTAAAGATAACTTTACCTTTGAGTTTGGATTCTGATTCAGATGAGGTATTAACGAATGTATCATATCAAAACCATTCTTAATATTATATCGTCGCTTTTGCTCGGCATGTATATGACCCACCCGCCTTGGATCTTTATGTGGGTTGTCTCTATTTGGTGAGCCCATAGAACCTTGTGATGACGTCGGTGAATTAACGTTTTGTGAACTACTATCCATTATGGGACTATTTGAACTACTAAACGAATTTAAAAGTAACTAAAAACGATTAAAATTAAAAACGTTTGAGAATATTCTTAATAAGTCTTACTGGATCAGTATTAGTAGATTGTGCACTGGTTATATTTACAGGAGTCGTAATTATTAATGTTGTGGGATTAGTTTGAGGTATAATTGGTAAATTAGACGCTTCTTCTTTTATTCGAATTGATTTAGGAAGTAGTTCATGTGCGGAAACCAAAGACTGACTTCTTGTGAAGACGTGTTCATTCTCAGCATCTATACATAAATACAGTGTGTTCATAAATTATTTAGATCAAGCGGTGCCATGAAATTTTAACGCATGCTCATTTTTTGATGAGTGCATACGCAGAAACGTACCATATTATAGACAAGTTTTGACATTTGTCGGCAATCATATTATCAAAGACAATAAAAATCTGTCAAGCTAAATTACACAGTGCTTCCAAGCAAACATAAGCATAGGAAAATGAACTAAATTAGCAAATTCAAATCAACCAATCAGAAGCTCAAAAAAGATGAGGTGCGATGAAGAGCTACAGAGCTAATGTTTGCTTGGAAGCACTGTAGATCCAAATAATTTATGAACGCATCTTATTACATGACTACAAAAAGTATATTACAAAAAATTGATTATTCAACCTAATTATTGATAATTATAGAAGCGGAATTTTATAAGCAAAAAAAAATAGAGATATCTATTCTCTATGCCTAATTTTATAAGACAAATAAATCACAAATCGGGCAATCTAAGAGAAAAGCGTTCGTGTAATAGAAACAGATTGAATCATGTCTCTTAGCGATCTCATAATTTTTATCCTTGTCGTTCACGGTACATCTAGCTGTACCGCGCTCACTTTTGCAGAATGTGAATGTCGCTGCGCTCGTGTTAAAATCCAGCGCGCTTCATACAACACCAGAATCGTCTTAATTTTATATAATTTAGCCGAGCTTTATTCAAAAAAGTACAACGTTAATAAAAACCAAACTGAATCTTAAAGAAAAAATACCGGATGATTTTTTAAATTTACAGTCTAGCAGGCTATGACTTTTTTTGACAAGACAATTTCATCGAAAACGTATGGCGTGGCTTATGTCAAGTTCACACTAACAATTAGTCGATTTTCCATTTAAACTCAAATTTATAATAACAAACAATACTCACTAGACGTCAGTAATTGGGTCAATAGATTAGTGTCACTAACAGCTGTCATTAAAGGAGGTCGCCTCACCGGTTCCCTCGTATTCGAGCGAGATCTTTGCCGCCCCCTTGGGCCTCCTCGAACGCGTTCAGGCTTTTCTTCCTTCTGTCAAAAATCAAATTATAATTCTTCGAATGATCTTATTCATTGTAAGCATATGCTAAAAATATGAGCAGATCAAAAGAGCCAATTATGAATTATTTTCTAATGAGAAGCTGTCTATGAATGCCGCCAAGAATTGTACCATTCACATCGGCACAGGTCTTCGGGTAGTTGAGGTAATTTGGGGTAGTAGACTCGCAACATACCGCACCTTGCCATCTGCTTCTTGAAGATTTTAAACCGATATTAAAAGCCATTTCTACAATTTTGAAAATTTCTTTGAAAGTAATCGACTTGATTCGCTCATTATTTTTAAAATCAGTATTTTGAAATTTATAAAAAAAATAGTAGGAAAACTTAAGCAATAGTCAAAGTAAAACTTACAGGAAAAGAAGAAATATTGCTATACTGTGAATGTGAAGAGTGTGAGGGATGCATCATACGGGGTACCTGTGTTGTGAATTTCAAGTTTGGTACTGCGGGTGCTGCAAATTTGTAGCCCGAAGATTGTTGTCGTTGTTCAGGTGACTTTGGCATTTTGTACTGTTGTTGCAAATCTTGATGTGTAGAAACCATTTGCTGCTGCTGTTGTTGTTGTTGTTGTTGAAGATGAGAGGTCTGTGATTGTTGAATTTGCTCTTGAGTAGGCACTGTTCAACATAATGATTATGTTTGCATAAAAATTCAACAAAAAAGAAATCAATTTCAGCTAGCAATTTAATTTTTGAGCGCTGTAAAATAATAAATACAGATTTTTATTCTGTTTGAGTCTGCGGCAGGCACTGTGCTCTAAAATGTCAATGCCAGTTGTGAATAGACACCTGCAATACCGGCACTAAAAATGTAAGAAAATAGCGGAATCAAGCCGAGACAATTGTTTTATTTTCCAAAGCCACCCTTGATTAATATTAATATTATACACCCTGGACAAATTTATATAGTAGGTTCTTGTTTTAATAATTACTTACTTGAAATCCTATCATTGACACATATATTAGAAGTTTGAATATTCTGATCATTGTAGTTTGAATACATTGATTTTCCATAAATATTACTTTGATTAATTTTAAGATGAGTGGATGGCATGCTTTTGTGACTTTTGGTATTTTCTGAGATGCCAGAAGATGTATAAGCCGTCTGTTGTTGTACTTGCTGAATTTGTTGTGGGACAAATTGATTCATGTTTGCTTGCATCATATATAGATTTTGTTCATTCGGTTGTAAAGTTTCTTGTTTTACCGCTTTTTCTAAAGATATTTGTGCGGGAGAAATCGTTTGAGAATATTGATTAGCCGCTTGTGAAGTATTTGAAATCGAATTCATCTACAACAGAAAATTTAATTTAAATAAGCCATAATAAAATGTTTAAATAGATATTTAATAATCTAGGTGGTCATAGTCCAAAAATATTAACATATACAGTCCAAATAATGGGGGGAAATGAGCTCGCGCAGGTGATGTTCCGCTCAGCGCAAATACCATTAATATGAAAAATGTAAATGCAAACGCAGTAACGTACATTTCATTTGAAATACATGATAAAGTACTACAAAAACAAAATAAAAATGTATTTCAAAAAGCTTTAACAATACTTCAATACTTGTTAGTTAGATAAAATATATAAAATATACAAAAAAAATAATAATAAGATAATCACAGCATACTGCTAATTTTAGTAATTTTGTTTTTTAATGTTTTCGTCTCTAGCTGACAGTGCCAGCTTACGTGCAAAATTCTAATTTTGCGATACAAAATAAGAAAAAGTTGAGTATTAGGTCGCTTTCATGTATTAGTCTGTTTATTATTATTATTATGAAAATAAAAAACAGCAACATCACTGAGAGTCTGCAGCCTAAAATTTTTTCGTCTCTAAATCAAAATATTAAGACCATGCCACGTTTATCTTATGATAAAAAAACAATACTATAGTATCAACAACATAACTTTGTAGTTAACATGTCTCAATTAATTCGGAATGACATCTAAAAACTGTTTGAAAAAATTGAAAAAGAGTTTTCTTTTTCGCAAATATCTGAAAAACTATAGCAAATAGACAAAAAATCGTCGAATAAGAAGTAATTTTAATAAATATTATAGAAAAAACTCTTTTAGTAAAGATTAATCTGTAATAAAAAATTATTCAAAACGAAATTATTAATATAAAAAAGTGTTTTCTCTACAAGTAATAATATGTAATACATAAATTACGAGTAGTAAAAAGTCAAGTGCTATTGAACCTGACCTTGATAACTTTATCGATATTGATACGGAAAAATAAAATAGTTTCATAACTATATAATCAGATAAAAGAAAGAGTATGAATTTATCTAAAAAATATTATAGCCACAATAAAATAAGTTTGAATTCTATGTTTTTAATAAAAACAAAACTGTACAATGAGCAATAAACATTATTTATTTATAACAGGCATCAAAAGTTACAAAAAATCGTATTTTAATAAAGAAATGTCCAATGACAACACAAACAAACAAAAAAAGATTACATTTTCCTTCAAAAGTAATTTTTCATCTTTTAATATTTATTATTTAACAATGCATTATTCTAATTTTTTATTTTCCGTTAAAAAAGCGTAAAGAAATAAAAAAAAGTAACATAGAACCGTGCCCATTATACAAGCTGCAATATCCTATGTGAACAGGGACAAAATAGATTAATTAATTAAATTTTGACCTTTTCTCAGTTATTGCTTGTTTAATTTTAAGCAATAAGTTACTTGCGCACATTCTGACCTACTTATAATAAATATAAAACCGTTTACTTCCAAAATCAAAGCATTTTGATATTATAACTCTTCGAAAGAGCCATAAATTATCCTTACTCTTACCAATGTTTAACACAAAAACAGTTTGATAAGAAAACCAACTGAAAATATTCATTTTATTAATCGTTTGTGCTGTAAAGAACCAAAATTTGTCTTAAAAGTAATATATAATTTGAAGATTTAAGATAAAATCTGTCCAAGTTGACAGATGTAGTGTAAATAGTGCTTGATTTTTTTTTATTAAACAAGTACTTTTCGTTATTGGATAGTAAATATCAAGTACTAATGTTCAAAATTTGTACTGTAACGGAATCGAAGGTTCGAGAACTTATATAGTCAGTACCAGACTGTTCGAGCGACGGAATGGAGAACCAACAACCAATGGCCACCAACAACCGTACAAAGTGTAATAATATTTCCTATCAAATAGTGTATTATTAGTCTATTAACAAATTAGTGTAGAAAAGTAGAGATATTTAAGTGTGTAAAATATAAACATAGCGAGTATAAATTCGGTGCAAGCGACACAATGAAATACATAAATTGTACAGCTTTAACGTTACAGTATGCTATTGAGAAAACAATCTGTAAACAAAACTAAAGTACTTAGGAATAAATAAACACAAACCTGTAAATTGTTCGCTGTAGGTGCTGTAGATGTAGAAGCCAAAAAGTCCATGTAAGCATAACTCCAATTTGAATTTTGAAGATGCTCCTCGGGAACGGTAGGCAGCTTATAAGCCATAAATTCTGTCATAATAGAATATATTCAAATAAATAAAAAAACATTTAAATTGAAATAAACAAAAAACCTTGAAGAGGCTCAAAAGTGTCCATATAATCGTCAAGATTTGGTTGTAGAGGTCCCAAGCTTGGTTGAATGAAATCTGCTGGAAGCCCGGCTTTCGCTAGATAAAATCAGAAAAACATTAAAACAGTTATGATAAACAGCTTCTAGCGTACCTATTTCTCTCGAATCAGGAAATGCAAACGGTTGATTTGTAATGGTTGAAAATAAAGTATCACTCATCAGACCCATATAGTCCTCATCTACTAACATATGCATGTTTTCGCTGCTTTGTGAATTCCATGTTAATAAATCGGCATCGCTTAGCTGTCAAAATAGAACTTTTAATAACACTGACAGACACAAAAAAATCAAATTACCATTTCGACGTCGTCTTTGATAGATTGTCCAAGAGCATTGTTTCGATAAAATAGACGCCATTTTTTGTATTCGGCAGTAACTGCTGCTAATTTACGCTTCCAGTATTTTCCCTCAAGAACTACAGCCTAAAATTTCAATCAGTTTATAAGCAATCTTCAAAAAAAAAAAATTAAACATATAATAAAACCGCCAGCAAATCAATTGACAAAAAATATACAGCTCCTTTTGGAAGATAAGTGAAATTCTTATAACTGTCCAAATGATGCGGTGGAGATGCGCAGTAGGTGAAATTTGAGCGACACAATGTCTTGTTGTAGAGCTCGATACTCTTTAGAAAAGTACACCTGAGTTATTCTTGGATGCGTTAACTTCTGATAACGATAATTTTACGCCTATATGTGCCGTCGCTAAGCAACACAGGCGCTTTTATCTCCCGCTGTACCACTGCGCAACTAATGTAAATAATAAGCTGTCCCCATCTAAGAAAAATCGTACGTGTTTTCATAAAAGAAAAACATTGTTTAGGCAAGATTAAACTGTATTTGATGCAATTTGAAAAAAAAATCTATAAAATCAACTTAGTTTCGCTTGCGTGGCTGCTGATTATGCTTGACCTTTGAATATAAATCCTTTTATATAAATTTATAATAATAATAATTTGTCTACAAACAAGTTATACATTTTTTGTATAATATTGATATTAATGGGAAATTCCATACTTATTTCGCCTGAAAATTTAATGTGATAAAGTCAAAAAAAAAAAGAGTTAAGTGAAAGCTTCAATTACATATTAAACTAATTAAAATTGAATAAATAATGGTTACTTTGTTGCATAATTATCTAATGATTTAATATGTTATTGAAAGTACAATTTTGCAAAAATTATTAAGTTTTAATAATAGTAATAATAAAACTAGCTAAATTGTGTACTTTTTTCAACAAATATTAAAAGAAAAGATAATGCCATTTCTGGCTGAGTTATGTAATTGTATATTCAGTATTTTTCTAGAATGTGGATAAGATACGTAGACGACGTCTTTGCAGTTAAACAAATTTTCTGTCAAATTTGAATAATTGTTTCCCCTTCAATAAAATTCACTTATAAAGAGAGAATTAATAACAAATTATCTCTTTCAGATGTTAACGTAATTAAAAAAGCAGCAGGCGATTTAGAATTTGATATATTAACAGAAGAAACAAGCACTTTAAAATGCATATCTAGTGACTCAAATTATTGTTTTCAACATAAAATAGGCAAAAACTAAAAGCGGTACTATTGTTAAAAACTATTTCCTACATAGCAGCACTGCAGGAGTAATATTTCTAAGTATACAAATCCCACTGAAATAAGGTTATATGGCCGTACTTAAAAAAAAACTCTCAGATTACTGGACAATACACAAAATCTTTCAATCTGTACCTTTTGTCTAAAGGTTGAACGCTAGAGATTTACAGTGTTCTGGGTAGTCTCATTGCTAAACTGTTAACTTGTGCAACAAAGGAAAGGTCTATATAACGTTATTTCATTTGGTATTTGGACTACTATATTTGAAGTTTTGTGAATGTTTTTATATTATATAACACGTTCTCACTCGTAAAAAGAGGCTTAAATCACTGTTTTTATTTGCGGGCTTACGTTTGAGGTTTAAGAAACGCAATGTAGCCACGTTTTGGACGCAAATAAGTTCAAATTATTAATATTATGTACAGGGTGTCTCATCGGTGTGGTATCGCTCATAATTGTGTCAAAATATAAAAATAATAACTTTTTTTTTGAATACTTATACATATCTTAGACCGCTACACATTGAGTGATTTGATTTTGTTGAAATTATTATAATCAGCGCTTAATTACAAAAAAAAAACCTGTCAATTGAATCAAAATATGTTCAGATTTAACCAAAATTCAGTTAAGAAATTGATATGCTAATGTATTTCACGATCCATTTAATAAAATTTTTGCAATATGCCGCCATTTTGATACTCTAATAGACTCATTAGAGAACGCTACGTCATAGGTTCCGGTGCTGTTATAAGCAATTAAAGCACCGAACTTTTTTTTCTAAAAAATTTTTAGGTTAGTAACACATAATTTGACGTTTGTCCTGTCTGTCAATAATATTGTCAATTAAATTTTGAAATTGCAATTTTCGAACAACAAAGTGAAATGACCAATTAATGGAAAGTATATTTATGTGAAATATGGCATATAATTGCGTAAATAATAAGTACACTGGTCTGGGAAGAACAACCAATTCCAATAAATCAAAAGTCATAGTTTATATGACACCTAACCTAAAAAAGTAGGTATCTCACAATAATAACAATAAAAACCAAGATAATTTTTGCTATTTGACGGATTTCGGGAGGCCTACATGTAAAGTTTTCGTCCATTTTCGTATTTTGGGGCTGACAGGACTAGAATTTTTAGATAAAATAAAAGAAAAGACAACTAGATAAATTTTTCTCTATTAAAATCAAGACATTACCAACCCACTTCAAAAATCCCTACATTGATCAAGTTGAAAAAAAAAGGCTTAAAAAGGGCAAATTACAAAAAATTGTATTAAAAACTCGTTTCATAAGACCTTAACGCACTTATTTTTAAAAAAAAATTCGTGGCTTTGTCACTCGTTTTTGAAACTTGAATGTGTGCTTTAAGACAGGACCGTATTTTGCTTGTTACATTAATATAATCAGTTACCAATAAAAGTCATAAAAAAACAAAAAAAAAATATTTATTTACAAAATTTTATAATAAATGTTCAAAATAATGCATCAGTAATCCGAGCTCGCATGTTCTCCGCCGTAGTTGGTGGTTTTCGGTACCCCATATCCTTACTAACACCCTAGGTAAAAAATCCATGGGTGTTCAATGTGGCGACTTGACTGGCCACGGCACCGGTCCACCACCATAGCCGAGGATGTTACAAGCAACTACAGTATAATGTGGAAGAGCTCCATCTTGTTGCATCCACATATCATGAATAATATTTAGTGGAACATTTTCCAGTAAATTATCTAAATCGTTTTCGAGAAAATCCTCATTGCGCCATTGATCGAAAATGAAGGAGCCTATTAATCAACGGCGTACAAATCCTGTTTCGTTTGAAGGGCACAGGTTGGTTTCCATGGCAATTGATGTCACATTTTCCTCCACTATTGCGACTTTTCAGAGATTCCGGTGCTTGTGTGATGTTATGTAAACAGAAACAATTTCTTGACACTGACACTATTGATAGGTAAATTGCCAGCAGATTCCTGAAAGTGCACCGAAAATACTGCAACATTTAACAAAGTTGCTATATTGTATGTAGGGTTTTTCACAATGCGCGCGCATCTGCCGACAAAATAAAGTATAGGCGGATCTATACAGTACAAACAGCATGACAGAGTTGTCTATTTGTGCTATCTTTAAACATTGACTTCTTAAGCAACACGTACCGTAAAAAAAATGTTAAAAAAACATATTTGTTTATATTCAAAAAAACGTCAATAGAAACTTTATGTTATTCTTTTAGAAACATGGCACATGCAAAATTTTATCATTTAGAGAACTACTATTATTATTTAGAGAAGAATCTAGACTGACGGCTATATAATAGTTCTATTTCTAGAAACACCCATCTTCTCTGATTGGCTGAATATCCTCCCATTAGGGTAGACCGTGCCAGAAGCTTATAATACTTTAAAAATCAGTTGTTGACAAATTGTTAAATAGTTAATTCTTGTGAGTGAGTTAATTTTCATTTGAATTAAAGGTGTAACATTATTTATAAGTTTGTATTTACGGCTTCACTGTTGAATTTAAGCCAATATGGGTCTAAAGAATGAAACATACAAGAATTTCTTAATTCATTCGTATAAATATAATTAAAAAAAGATTCTTATCTATCATTACATAATTATGGATACTTTTCAAAAATGTAAACTAAGCCTTTATAAAACTGGTTTGAACTGAGGAAAATAGCCAAATCAATGATCTTTAGCACTACACACAAACGGATCTTTGATAAGAACAAAATAATAATGACAAGTGTGGGTTAATATTAATAAAACAACAAACTGTGCATAATAGTTAATATCAATATTAACATTTCCCGCACCTGTATTAGCAAAAAATGAATATTATCAGCTGTTTCAGCTTTCTAAATTGTTTTCCAGATAGTGAAATTACACAAATCCAAACAAAGATAAATACTATTAACAATAGATTGTGATATAATTCCAACCCACATTATTATAAATAAAATATGTTTACCTCAGGTTTGTTGTGCGTATCAACATCCAAAGGAGAGGCAAATTGGCAAATCAAAGTATTTTCTTTTTTTATAACTAAAACGAAGAATAATCAGCAAATCAAAACTTGTTCTAAGATGACAAAGTGGACTTTTCAAGACAACTTACACTGTAAATGCCAACATCTCCAAATTACGTTATTAAGTCGTATTTTATCTTTCCATCTCAGTCTTATGCCGCGAAAGCGGTTCCATTTAGGTGATGTTAATTTTTGTCTAAAACAGACAACTATAACCGCTGAAAGGAGCAGCCAGGAGATCGGGCAAACCTGTAGGCCAAAGACATGCATTGAAATAGCTTGGCTAAGCTGGTGTCAATGGACAGTTGTTGCTGTGAGATCCTAGTACTGTTAAAGGCCAATTGATTAAATGTTGTAACAGGCACCACACTTGTAGTTGTCTCTGGAACTTCAGGAATTGGAACTGCGACCTCATCCTCATCGTCTTGTTCTTCGGCTTCAAATGTTGACACCATAAATTGGCCAGAATGTATAGTTTCGCGTTCGCGCCTCTCTTGAAGCTCTCGTTGATGCTGCACAGCGTTCATCTTTCAATAATATTCTATTCTAGGCTCTATATGTATGGCAGTGGCAATACAATATTGTTAAGGACAACGCACACGACTAACTACACGAGATGTCCTTATCAAATACAGAGAGATCAAGGACTGATTACGAGGGTCATTTATTAAATATGAAATCCCATCACTCTAAATACTACAACCTACAACACACTTTTCCATAAATAACTGCGTTGATATGATAACTTAATTCACGAATGAAGTTTGTAAATATATGACATTTTTTGTGACATGTCTTGACAATTGCCATCTGCCAACCTCTGCAATCAAAACAAATATATTAAAAATACAGGGTATTATTCGCTTAATTCCCAATAATCCACCACATATGCAACTCATTCCTTATCTTTTTATATCTATTCTAACACATTTCATCATGTTTTTAATTCCATTTTATATAATTAACAAATTTAAAACAATATTACTGTTAGGGATTTAAACTTCTTAAGGTTTGTTTCTAAAATTGACATTACTGACAAATGAGAAGCAAAATTCTAAATTGAATATATACAATGTGGTCATTGTCAATCGTTGCATAATAATTAAAAAAAAGCATGCTTTTACTAAAAAAATATGGTGTTTCACCTCATTTAGAATGTTTCTCTAAAATATTTTATATCTTTTATTTGTTTTTTTAATAATGAGTTGTTTTTGTTTTCTTGGTTAATGTTATTTTTTACTTTTCTATCTAATTCTTCTTTAATCACCTGTTTTCTTTTTTAAAATAATTTTTATTTTTGTTTGTTATTTTATTCTACAAAGCAGTTTAACTCATCATATTTTTAATTTTGTTTTATATTCAGAATTAACAAATTTAAAACAATATTTCTGTTAAAGCTTTTTAAAGTTATTTTCTAAAAATGACATTACTGACAAATAAGAAAAAAAAATCAAATTTGAATATATAAAATGTGGTCCATTGTCACTCGTAGCATGATAATTAAAAAAGAACTTTTTTTATTGTTTAATTTTTAATATAAACTGGAAAAATATAGTGTTTTATACACCTTATTTGCTGTAGAAAACCAAAAAAAACTTTGTTTTCTACCATAAGTACTTAAAAGTATATTAAAAAACAAGTTTCATAAGACATGTCTTGAAGCACGCATTCAAAGCCACGAGTTTTTTCAAAGAATAAGTGCTTATGAAACGAGTTTTTTACACTACATTTGTAATTTGCCGTTTTTGTGCATTTTTTTTTTAATTTGATCGATTTACGGATTTTTGGAGTGAGTTGGCAATATCTTGATTTTAAAAGTGAAAATTTTATATATTTGTCTATTCTTTTGTTTTATTTAAAAATTCTAATCCTGTCAGCCCCTAAATACGAAAATGAAAGAAAACTTTACATGTAGGCCACCCCAAATCGGTGAAATAGCCAAAATTATTTTAGTTTTCATTATTATTATAAGATACCTACTTTTCTAGGTTAAGTCACATATAAATTGTCAGTTTTGCTTTATTGGAATCGGGTGTTCTTCCCAGACCAGTGCACTTATTATTAACACCATTATATGCCATATTTCACATAAATATACTTTCCATTAATTGTTCACTTCACTTTGTTGTACGAAAATTGCAATTTCAATACACAATATTATTGACAGAGAGGTAAAGGTAAAAAGTCAAATTAAGTTTTACCAACCTAAAAATTTTTTAGAAAAAAAAGTTCGGTGCTTAGGGCTTATAACCGCACCGAAACCTATGACGTAGCGTTCTCTAATGAGTCTATTAGAGCATCAAAATGGAGGCAAATTGCAAAAACTCTTCTTCGGATAGAATAAACATAGAACCAATCTATAACTAATCTAGATGTTTTTATGGTTTTTATTTTGGAATAAGTAAACGTGGCAACGTCTTAATGTTGATTTAACAAAAAAGTATTCAAGCTAAGCATTAGTTTAAATCAATAATAGCAATAAAATACTGTGCGTTATAAATTATTTAGATCAATTCTTGCTATTATGAAATTGTGAACGTATGTTGATTTCTTAAGATTAGTGCATACGAAGATATTGATGTGTTATGCGACGATTGACAATAGAATAAAGTGATCATACTATCAAAGACAATAAAAATCTGGCAGGCTAAATTGCACAAAAACTCTTTTCTATCTTGTCGTCAATCCTTTGATTGTTAGCCACATAAGCGATGTTTTTTAGGGTGATGATACAATAAAAACAACTTTAATACATAGTTATAAAAATATTTGTATTTTTTCAATGTTTTACGAAACAGTATCTATAAAACGGATAAATACTTTCTCTTTCAATAAATATTTTTGGTGTGTTTTAAACAACAAAATTATTCTAAAATTTCCTAAATATACAAGACAAAAGTCTATTATCACTTTGCTTGAATAACTTGGAATAGCTAATAACAATGGAAGTCTTAGGAAAGCAACCAAATATTTTCCGTTTAGAGCTTACAACAGAACTTTTGAATTCGAACAAAATGATTGATTAGTAAACGAAGCTCTGTTGTGAACATAATATAAGAAAACTTTGGTAAAAATCACACATTCTAAGAGGTTTTTTTCTTTAGACTTTTTTTTAGTATTCAACTAACTTATAAACAATATAAAAAGGACGTTAACGCTTATAAATAATAATAATAATTACAAGTCTTTTTATTTAATTTACAAATAAATAATAAATTAGAAAAATCCTACAAACTTTAAGAATTTTTACTTTTTCGCTCGCACACAGAATTCATCATATGATTCGAATTAACATTTTCATTGTTTTGAGCAGTGAGACATATTTGTAGCTCTTTTAAAAAATTCAATTTACTTTTGAAAAAATTTAATAGATCGCAAATGATTTCGGTGGGAGTATCGTATT
Source organism: Lagria hirta (assembly GCA_947359425.1). Classification (NCBI taxonomy): domain Eukaryota; kingdom Metazoa; phylum Arthropoda; class Insecta; order Coleoptera; family Tenebrionidae; genus Lagria; species Lagria hirta. The sequence continues at coordinate 3,083,909 of OX375794.1, forward strand.
CATTTGGGACAATCCCATCGACACTCGACTCAAAATACGAAAATAAAGGAAACCAAACTTTTGTTCTCGTTGAATCCCTCTGCATTAGCGCCTGGTTGTTAGATAAGGTATGGTAATATAAAAATAGACGACTTGTTATGTAAAATGCAACAAACACATCAATGGAGTAATGCTCGTGTGCTGCCAGGATGAAGAAAATTCCAAACATATTCATCATCCACGACAAGGTGTGTAGATAGTAAACTGCCCTTGGAGTATCTGAAAATAATAAAAATACATAAAACTCATTTTGAACAAAATTCAACCCTACTTTTACCAGAAAACTACAGTAAAGTAGGAATGAAGGTAAAACTTTGAAAGAAAACATCGACAATAGAAGAAATTTAATTACAAATCATGTCTCATATCGTTCTAAAAAGACAGTTTTTAGAACGCACTGTATAAGAATAAAAAAAGATCTCTGTTTGTAGTCGGCAATGCTCGGGCAAAACGAATTTTATATACTATATATTTCTGTTCCACACCCTAAATGCTCCTTTATTTCATAAATCTCGATCTAGAGGAAACGTTTCTAACAAGTGTCGTCAAACTGTGAACGTACCTTTTCCATCAAATCAAAGTGACAGTTATTAATTTGACATCTGAAGTTAACCTAACCTCACTTTTATCTAATAAATCGATAGTTCAATACGTTAATAAGATTAAATTAAAAGCACTTGAAGTGTTATAACAAACTTAACGCTTTTACAACACGTGCGTTCATAAATTATTTATATCAACTATTGCTGTGTAATGTAGCTTGACAGATTTTTATTGTCTTTGATTGAATAATTGCCGACAAATGTCAAAGAAACGTAAAAGCTCGTCTATAATATGGTACGTTTCTGCGTATGAACTAATCGGAAAATGAACATACGGTTCTAACATACAACGTTCGTGTCGTTGCCGAACAAATTCGAAACACACGGACAAAGTTGCTTGGTATCAAATCCAGCAAAATAACAACAAAAAACAAATTTCTTTAAACATTTTGGCATTGCCTGTTTTTTAGTTAAAGCCCAAAAAGCAAAAAAAAAAAACTATGCAAGCAGCTATCAAACATATAGGTATTGCCAACAGAGTAAAATGATAGTGATTTTACAATATCCCAAATAGTGAAAACAACACACTATACAGCGCATCCAAGTAAACATGAGCTCGCGCGGCTCAAGGGTGTACACACTACATCTCATATTTTTTGAGCTTCTGATTGGTTAATTTGACTTTGCTCATGCTTGCTTGGAAGCGCTGTAGATACTTACATTCTGTTACAAAAAAGTTTAACATTGTAAGTGCCACTGTATGGCCACTAAACATGTAGTCCCCACACGTTCGAACTCCTTGAATTGACATACCAGCTCCTCTCCATATGACATAGGCCTGAGAAAATTTTGTAGCCAAATCCCCAAAAAGAGAATTGCTTAGAGTCGGATAGTTTCGAGGAGCGCATTGTAAATGAGCTCCTGGAACACTTAAGGAAGTGATCAGCATTGTTATACAGCGCAGAAGAAACACAGTTCCAGATAAAGCAAAAAACCGTCGCATTAAAATAAACCTAAAACAAAAATAATAAAAAATAATATAAAACAATTGAAATCATATAAAAACAAAACAAGTTAGGTACCGTTCAAAATAAATAGCTGACCAAAACAATAGTCGATTAAAACGATATTTACAGCAAGCGTATGGTGATTTCTTTTTTATAAAATTAATAATAACACTAATGACAAAATCTCTAGAAATTAAGCATTACTTACTGCTAAGTATAAAATAAAGATGAATACAATTTTTTTTTATTTCAAGTAATCAAGCTTAAACGTAGACACAGAAATTAATTCCATTGGCAGGCCACTTCAATGACTAGAAATGTAAAATTCAAGTTAGAGAGTGCTAAAAAGAGAACCGTTATCTTTGTTAAGAGCATTTGTGGATTTCAATGAATTCAGCGGCGTCCAGATCTCTATAGTTATATTTGCTTAACTAATTTTAAACTGTTATTAATAATAATAAGTTGATTATAAGCGTGCTCTGCTATACTCGACTTGTCCAATATCCCGTATTTTAAGTGAGCTAAGCGCTCTTTGTAACTGGTTTGAACTGATTTACGCAATTTGGTTGTATTTAAGCAAGTTTTTTTTTAATAAATCATTGTGGTTTCTATTGGAACTCTAAGATATAATGAAGTGACATCGAACGCCACTAATTCTTCGTTACTGTTCAATTTTATCGAAAAAATTTCTAACGGCATATTTAAATTTTTGAATTCATTCGCCAACCATTTGGGATTAGTATACGTGGGATTGTTTATCTTTGAAACAATTGGTCGGCGTTTTTTAGCTGGTTTGTGAATTTTTGGTAAACAATATAATAATATTAGAAATCTGCAATTTATAATTAAGCTCATTACTAATAATTAGATTTATTAAAAAATAAAACAAGCTTATTGCATTTGTCTGATCTTAAATAAAATCCATCTTTTCTTTTAAACTTTTGATAACTTTTTGCATATTTTAATTTGAATTTTTTGTGTTGTTTCTTGTTAAAGTTTACGTTGGAGCGCTTTGCATACAAATATTGTTATAGAAAAATATATAATGTGCCATAGAGTAGTACAGAGGAGCGAGTTATTACTGCCCATAATCCATAATCCTAGGTAAGTTATTTTTATTACAGATAGCGATACAAAAAAAATTATTGAACAAAAAAGATGGGAAATTTAATTATCTATAATAAAGGTCCTTACAAATATAGACATCAAGTGCACGGTTACAGAGATACAAGCCCAAACAGTTTTTTGCAAAATGGCGGCACTTGTAAGTATTTTGTGTTTTTAAGTTCACTACGTCATAGTGCGCCTATCTGAAAAAAAATAGCTTACCTAGAATTATGCAAGACACAAACAAGCCTTTATTCCCTGTACTAAAGATCCCAAAAACCAATCAAGTTAAGAAAAAATACAAAATTTTCTATGGTGAAAGGCAATTGCGAAAAACAATTGCAACAATTATCTAACGTAATTTACGTCAATCAAATTGTAGTGAAAACTGTTGTCAAAAACGTAGTCAAAAAAAAAAACTAGCATAATTTCCATAAACAAATTAGCTGCTAGATAAGCAGCACTTTTTCCGTATCCGCTAATAAACGATGATGACTAATAATATTATAGGTCTTTGATCTGACGTGATCGAATAAATTTCAACAAGAATTATCTGTAAACAAAAAAAAATTATTTGCATGGAACTGATTAATGCAAACAAAGTCCAAAGGTTGTTTATATAGATAATTTCTGTTTTTATATTAAAACTCCTACAAAAGATTGTTGATAATTTATTGTTATCAATTAACAAAAAAACTAAAATTTTTATGCAACTGCAGGTTGTAATGGTCTATGCGAATTATTTTTTTGGCATTGTGAGTGCTAAATTTGAATAGGATTTTCTCTTCTCCATTTGTATCTTTCTGGAATAAGCAATCTCAGATCAATAATAAATATCTCATTTTTAATGATGGTTGCTGAAACTGAAAGAAACAAACAAGTTATATTTTTTGAACATTAACTAATAAATTTAATAAAAAATTAGCTCTACTAAGGAGTAAGCAGTGTAGAATTGTATAACAAAATCAAATTCTATTGGCTAATGAGAATCTTATAAGTAATTTTCAAATTTTATAATCAAATTAGGATAGCTGTGAGTACACTGGACTTTTAACGAATGCGTTAGAACTTTACAAAATTAAATTCTATAATCAAATTTAAATTTCTTTTAGATAATTCTATGCATAACCTTAAAAACAAATTAACAGTTGACTCATTAAACTTAATTTTTATAATCCACCACAGCTGCTGTAACCGACACTACACAACAAGTGATATTAATCACAATTCAAAAATCAACCGCAATCTCAAAAGAAAGGGTAACGTAACGCAATTATAATGTAATTAATTCTGTAACGCTAATTACGCTAGTGCGCTGTACATCATCAAACGCAAAAGCCTCGTTACCTTTATACAACGTTATAAGAGACCTGAACACTCAAGTAAAAAAATCTCATTCTTCTGTAACACTATGAGGATAGAAGAAATAACTCTGTAAATGTCTAGGGTATGATTTACATATGAATAGCTGTGTATTCTGCTGACCAATTAAAATCTCATAAGCAAATAAGAATTTTATAAGTAAATAGTAAATTCTATAATCAGATTTGAATGCTGTGAGTCAACCAAAAAGTCAACTAGTTTTTCTAAAAAGCAGAATGAATATCAAAATAGCTGTAACTCGTTTTGTAAAGCAATAAGTTTGTAAATAGTGCTCTAACGCTAATTACGATACTGTGTGGTACGTGGTCGCATCTCTACATTTGCATGATTTTCAATTCATCAAAAACCGGAGACTTAATACCTTTCTATAATTTAAAACTTTACAATCAAACTCTAATTTTTTTTATTAAATTAGAATATGAAAAATTATGAAAATATGCCTATAAAACAGTTACGGATGAATAGTATGTTTTGTGTTGTTGGGCCTAAAGTCTTTTCATACCGTTTCCAACTTTTTTCTGGTATTATATTGTTTGTAGCTTCTGCTGCAGCTTGCAATAACTCCGAGGGAGTTAATTGTGTGTCACTAGAGCACTATTAGACATTTTTAAGCTTTTCAAGTTTGTAAAAGAATCACAACAGTAGTATTTTTTAATTAACTGTCAATTTCGGTCATGGCAACTTGATTCTGTTTTAATTTATTTGAACACGTTTACAGTAATAATTATATTAAATTAAAAACGAATATTATGAGTGATTGTAAGGGAATCATTTGTTGAGTTGCAATTACTGCAACAAGAGGAATTTTCAAATCAATAATAAATACCTCATTTTTAATGATGGTTGCTGAAACTGAAAGAAACAAACAACTAAAATTGATGGATCCACCAATCGGCAAATAATCGTAAATTGTAAACATTAACTGAAGTTAATAAACGATTAGCTCTGCCTGATATAATATTGGTTCAGTTGCAAGTCAAATGCTTATAGTATTAAAAAACAGTGGCAGGTCAGGTCAGGTCAGGGTCAGTCTGTTGATTTTTAGGGTAAGCGATACAATCTCAAACAAGGTAACGGCCATGCGGCAAACAAAATTTTTGAATTTTTAAAGGCCAAACAGAAAAAATAAGTTAATAATTTCTAAAGTTTTTTAGTCAAATATTAATTGACTGAATGTTTAACGCTTGGCAACATGTTGCGTCTTTGCTGTCAAATAATATGACAATTAGTTGACAAGAAAAGCTTAATAATACTAAAATTAAAAAACTAAATATAGTAATTAAACGAATTTTTCTTTTGTTTTTGGTCTTATGTTTTTTTCAAATAAAAACTTGTGTAAGCAGTCGTTGCATAAGGCTAAATTGTGATTGTTTAGTTAGCAAATCAGAGTTATGCTCATAGTATTATAAAACTAATAACTACAATAAGATATATAATAAATATCTCATTTTTAATGATGGTTGCTGAAACTGAAAGAAACAAACAACTAAATTTCCTGTTTTCACCAAATTTTTTTTCCCAATTACAAATAAATTATATTTTTTCAACATTAACTAATAAATTTAATAAAAAATTAGCTTTGCCTGACATAATAATTAACTACAAATAAGTGTTACTGGAAGAGATAAACATATTTAAGAAGATTCCGCAAAATAAAAACAAAAAACAAGCGAAAAGAAAAAAAATTAATTTAATTTAATATTATAAACTGAATATAATAACTCAATTAATTAAATGTGAACACTGTAGAATATTATTATACGTCTTATTCAAAAAATATGTTTTTTTGTATTGTTTCAGCTCTTTAAATTTCTAAGTTTGCTACTGCAGGTTGTAATGGTCTATGCGAATAAATTATTGGCATTGTGAGTGCTAAATTTGAATATGATTTTTTCTCCTCTTTTTGTATCTTTTTGGAATAAGCAATTTCATATCAAAAATAAATATCTCATTTTTAATGATGGTTGCTGAAACTGAAAGAAACAAACAACAAAATTTCTTGTTTTCACTAATTTGCAACAAATAAATTATATTTTTTGAACATTAACTAATAAATTTAATAAAAAATTAGCTTTACATATATAAAGATACAAAAGATTGTTGATAATATTGTTCCTATCAAAATATTAATAAACAAAAAAACTAAAATTTTTAGTCAATGATAATTCTTGTAGGTACATGACTTTTTTATTGAAAAACCCAATGCATTATCATTGTCAAATCATAAATGTTTACTTTTACTATTTTGATACCATAATGGCCATTATCAATAACCTTGACATAAATTTTCATTATACAACCTATATAATGACGTTCACAGTTATCACACTAATGAAAAAAATTTAACAGTAACATACTTAATAAAAAAACTACTAAAAATCTAATAATAAAAATTATGAAAATAATATAAAAAATTCGTTAAGACCTTTAGTCGTACAAGTAGAGCCAAAGGACATTAGAGTTATGTACAAAAGAGTACATTCAAAAATCGGGGGGTTATGTCAGATCCATAAATGACCACAGTAAATAAAAGAATATATTTCTTTAAAATATTGAACCAGTCGGACGATTTATCACAACTTAGTGTTTTTGGCAATATTTAAAAAAAAAACTTAGTTTTTTTGAGTGTTTCTCAAATGTCATAATTTCATTGACAAGCCACTCCCATACGGAATAATTACATCAATTCATTCCATTTTGTACGGTCGAGAATACCACCCCTACTCACGTATCCCAAATCCTTTGAGTCGATTAGTGCCCATATGAAATGCATATGAAAAAATGTTACATTTTTGTAACGATTTACACTTTTATTTTGATTTTTTGCAACAAGACGCTGGAAAAACTGCAGCAACAGAATTCGGCAAAAACTGCTTAGTACCAGAAATCATTTTTTAACCTCGTCGATTGTAAATCGCATATTTACGTCTTGTCAACTGCTATGGTATCTAGACTTTTTTACAAGCAGATCTTCCATCTGTCACTTTGACTCACTAGCGTGTTGTAAAAGACCATAAAAATTATCTACTTTCAGACACCTCCAAAAAAACTGTTAGCTGTTTACTGTAATAAGACCTAGAGATTTCAAAAATAAAGACAATTTAATATTTTTAGTGCAACTTTTAAGGCGACATCTTGTGGTTTGGTACGTAGCTAACCATCGATCACGCTCTGAGTCACACTTGAGCTGTCAATTCAAATTTCAGAATTTTTAAAACAGACTAAATTATGTCCTCAGCTACAAAATTTAATACATTATTCGTGCGTTAATCATTTTACAGCCCGCTAAAACACTCCGCAAAGCGTCGTGCTTCAAAATTAAAGCCTTGCGCCGTAAAATAAATCTTACGGCACTCTTAATAACGTAAATAACTATAAGGTAGAAGGAAAAAAGGCTTCCTTTGTCAAAATTCACCTTATATATATTAGAAGCGATTAAAGAAAAAGAAGATTTGACAAAAAAAATAGAAAAACAAATGCGGAAAAGATTAAAAATAAAATCATATTAGAATATAATAGGATGTATATTTTTTAAGACTCTATAATAATTAAAAATTCAACTATAAATTGACAGAAAATTAAAAAGAACTTCCTTAGTACTACAAACAAATGATAAATTAAATAAATAATTGAATGAGAACTTCAAATTTTAGCTTAATTTGTTGTTTCTTTTAAAAAAAATTAATAAGTTTTTTGCAATTTGCCTCCATTTTGATACTCCAATAGACTCATTACAGAACTCTACGTCATAGGTTTCGGTTATAAGCCATTAAAGCACCAATTTTTTTTTTCTAAAAATTTTTTAGGTTGGTAACACATAGTTTGAAGTTTGTCCTGTCTGTCAATAATATTGTCAATTAAATTTTGAAATTGCAATTTTCGAACAACAAAGTGAAATGAACAATTAATGGAAAGTATATTTATGTGAAATATGGCATATAATGGTGTAAATAATAAGTGCACTGGTCTGGGAAGAACAACCAATTGCAATAAAGCAAAAGTCACAGTTTATATGTGACTTAACCTAAAAAAGTAGGTATCTTACAATAATAATGAAAACCAAAATAATTTTTGCTATTTCACGGATTTTGGGAGGCCTACATGTAAAGTTTTCTTCCATTTTCGTATTTTGGGGCTGACAGGATTAGAATTTTTGCATAAAACAAAAGAAAAGACAACTAGATAAATTTTTTACTATTAAAATCAAGATATTACCAACCCACTTCAAAAAACCCCTAAATCGATCTATTAAAAAAAAAAAGCATATAAAAAGAAGAAATTACAAAAAATAGTATAAAAAACTCGTTTCATAAGACCTTAAAGCACTTATTCTTTAAAAAAACTCGTAGTTAAACTTGATTGCGTGCTTTAAGACATGTCTTATAAAACTTGTTTTTTAATATACTATTCTAACAAATAAAACCAAAATATATAATGGCTTAAAAAAAATTATTACTTAATTTTATATTACTTATACTGTTGTCATCATCAGGTATTAAAACTAAAAACTTCTATATCGGTGCATTCTCAGAAAGATCTTTCTTTCTGTCGTAGACCCTCAACCAGGATAATGTACAGCGTGGTCCACAATAGCTGTTTTGAGTTAGCAACACTTTATAGAGACTTTTCTTATTTGCTTAGTTGCAACACTGTAACCAGATACGCTTGTATGACAGATATTCTAGGTTATGTCACAACAACTAACGTAAGTTAATAATGTAAGTGTCAAAAATGTCACCCGTCAACAATAGGAAGTGGCTGCAGTTGTAACATTTCAAAATGAAATGTAGAATTGCCAACTCAAACAGTCATTGTTGACCACGCTGCAGCTTTCTAATAGCAAAAGAATTTTTGAAATCGGTCTAGTAGTTTTGAAAGTTTATTCGTTAACATGCGAAAATACAAATCTTTCCTCTTTATAATATTATAGTATGTATAGATGATGTTCTCTATCTACATAATTAGTTTAAGCAACTGTACTGTAAAAGAGCACTAAAAAACTGCTAAAAGTATTTCGTCTTTATGTTTTTGTTGTTGCTGTAAAATTTCACCGGTTAGTGACCCAAATAAGACCACCAAAATATGTGATTAACTGTCCGATGGAAAATATTTTGCTATTAATAACAGCATTGATGTAATAACATTAATATGTTATTGACATAATAATCCTGAGACTCAACAATTGATTAATAAAAGTATAATTGTATGTTGCGGTGTTTCGCACATTTATTTTTTTATAAAGGTTACATAAATGGTAGCTTGTTAAGCTACCATTTAGCTACCAATAAGCCGCCATTTTGCAAAAAGTTGTTTGGACCTGTATCTCTGTAAGCCTGCACTTGAGGCCCATAAACATAACTCCCTTTATTATAGATAATTAAATTTTCAATTTTTTTTGTTTAATAATTTTTTCCTTATCACTTACAGTTCACGATTTATAATATTATTACTGTTTGTTTAAATATTAAATTGCCGATAATCAAAGTTTTAAACCGAGTAGGTTGGCATTCCTGTTTCCATTAAAAAAGCATTATAATAATGGCCAACATCGGAAAAAAAAAGTAACAATTAGTGAAAAGCCACCCACTACATAAATACCATAAAATGATAGAATATTCAGAATCACACACCGTGGTAGAACCCAGCAGACATGTTGACAAAAGATTTGCATTTATTTCTGTATTAACAAAATAATTTGTAAAGTGTATTTTCAATAGCACGCCACCTCAATAGTTGGAAATGTCAAATTCAAAATTACTACAAACGTCAGAATGGTATATTTCCCAGTAACAACATACAAAAAACTGTAAAAATAAAAATTCAATAATTTGCTTACAAAAAGTAATTTATTTGTTGAAATAATAGTTTTGTTTTTCAGGATAAAAAACGCTTCTTTCCTAAAAATTATAAACAATGATAATAAAAGTAAAACAATTTTGTTATTATTTATCAAAAAAGTATTGGAAAATAACACATTATTGTAGAAAATCATGAATATATCAAGAAAAACAAGAATGATATACAGTGCTTCCAAGCAAACATGAGCCCTGGAGGGGCGTGGCCTAAAGGCGCTTCAGGTTGTTTTAAATAATGTCTATTATCTGAATTTATTCTATTCAATATCACGAAACAACAATCTTCAAATTAATTTTAAATCTGTTACATAGTAAACAACATCATTTTGTTTAAATTACAAAAAAATTATTTTTTACAAATACGTTGCTAAAAAAACATAATCAAGGTCAGCAATATTTTCAATAATGCCCAAATTTTTCCCATCAGGTGAAACAGAGATGGATTATATTAATAAAAACCGAAAAGTAAACAATCAAAAAATAAAAGACAAATATTTGTAGAGCCTCCAAAATTAAATAATTGTAAATATCTGTCAAGGAAGAAATTTAAATTTTTATTTAAAAATAGCGACATCTATTAGGAGCTAATTTGCATCAAACATTCCTTTGAAAAAAAATTTTCTATACAAATAGTTAAATGATAGATACAATTTGAAATAAAAAGTATATCGCTAATTGGACAACCAAGTTATCACGTTAACGCCTTTTGCCTCAAACGTATATCACTGATATACATAGTAATTTATCGTCTTTTGGTTAGCCACCAAGTAGTAAAATAAAAAAGATCAATGCAAATTTATTCAAACTACATCTGTCTACTTGACCATGTTTAATTCTTATTGCAACTCATCAGCACGTCGTAACATACTCAGATTTGAATGGATTTGCAGTGACAATTTTAATGCCTGTTACATTTTTTTGAGAAAAAAATACCTACGCTTTGGTTTTTAGGTTATTAATTAAATATTTTTGTATAAAACATATGTTTGCTTAAAAATAATACTATAATCGCAAATAAATGCTCAATTTTCCACGCTTCACAAATTATCTAAGAAACCTTGATGGTACTTTCCATAAATTATTGTTATTTGTTCCATAATCTAAGTGATAAGCAATAAAATCAAATTGTCGTGCGATAAATGTCAATTTTACGCCTAGCCAGCGGAAGAACGCAAGCGCAGAACAAGTATTAGGCAGGCACGATCAGCTGCGAGTATCCTTAAACATTGGTATGTGAACTGTCTTGTTGAAAGTACCCGTCAACTCGGTGGCCGTTCCAAATCGAGGATTCTACCACAAAAACTTTCTGTTCTTGTGAGAAAACCATTTTAAATTCAAAAATTTCGTCATTATTTTGACATTTGAAGCAATTGTTTTGAAAATTATGGTTCGTTCACACAAACTCATAATAGACATAAGCCAACTATGAATAATTTAATGTATTTTCAAATTCATCTTCCAAAGCGCAAACACAGAAACAAACAAAATGCAATTTTATTTGTAAACATACCATTAAAAGCCGTATGAAGCATTAACATATAAACTTGATAAAAAACCATTAAAGTTAGGAAGTTAATATAATTTTCGAAGAAGAATATTAAATTCTAAGCAGGTAAAATTGAAATTACATGTCGAGACCTTTATCGACCGTGTGTTAATTGCGTCATATTGTTTACGACAAAATTACAATAATTATTCAATAATCTTATAAGGTTATAAAAGTAAACAAAATAAAAACAAAACAAATAATTAAGACTCATGACAGGTACAATCCCGACACTCAAGTGCATCCAAACAAACAGTATTGATAAAAAAAATATTATAACAGATAAACTCTAATTTATCAGATACATCAATAATATAATAATAGTAATTATTTTTCTTAGTATTGTCCTATAGAAAACTCGCTTGGAGACTTGTGCGCCAAACCTACCCCTTCAAAACTAGTGCTTTAATAGAATATTTTCTGCAAGATACAAATGTCATCGCACCGTTTTTGCAATAGCTAAATACATAATTAGCTTCTTTTTATTCATTTGTTACAAATATTTACAGCTATTATAAATATACAGATGTTTCGTCAATCGTCTGCTATAGATTAGTCGCTATGACATAACCTACAATTTTTGTCTGAAGGTTGAGAACTATAGAAATTTATAGTGTTTTAAGCAGCGGTCCAATGTTGGGCTTTTATCATTAGCAACAATAGAGGGACCATTTAATGTTATCGCATTTGGACTACTATAATACACGTCTGTCAAGCAAAATTCAGTAAATGAAATCTTGGATAAAACAGCATCATTCAAAAAGTTGCTGTTGTAGCGTGGTCAAATAGAACTTTTTGAGTTGGCAATCTTACATTTGATTTTAAAATAGTACAACTGCAACCACTTCCTCTGACACCTTTAGCACTAACAGCACTATTGACAAATGCCAATTAAAAAGTTACTCGCTGTGACATAACCTACAATTTTTTTATGAGTGTTATGTCAAATATCTGTCAAACAAGCGTATCCAATTACAGTGTTGCAATTCAAACATTCATTTTTTCAAAGCTTCCCTTTGCTGTGCAACCCCGCTAAGTGGCCTTGTTGCTCCTGCCTAGATACAACCTTAGCCAAAATGTAAACAAAAAAAATGGTTTTAAGAACATTTTCGCAAAATTGTTCCGTGATTGGATGAATAGAGCCGTTTGATTGGTTCAAAAATAATGAGGTGAATTCTCGATAGAAAGTGTATAGGTACCTAAATAACTATTTTATTTTATTAACACCATTTCGATAGACTACCTAGGTGATGACGTATAAATGTTTCCAAATACAAAGTTGGGTTGTCATAAAAAGTTTAAGATAGTGAAAATTATGTAATAAGTAGGTACTAAAGTGTAAACAAATTCTAAACGACAACTTCAAGTGAAACTGTCACCATTTTTATGACTACGTCGCTTTGTTTAGTAGACATCATCAACACTACGTGGACTGTGACGTCATTCTTAGAAGATCTATTGAATAGACTACCTTCAGCCCATAAATGTTAGCAAATACAAAAGTTAGGTTATGTCATGTAAGCATTTTACATTTTCCTGATAATTCAATTCACCAAAAACTTCTAAAGTCTAAACGAACGCTCTTACGACTACGTTACTGTTACTTGGAAAGCTCAGGGGGTCGATTCTGTAACTTTTTCTCAACAAAATCTGTCAAAATCCACCATTTTGGTTAGAAAAGCGACGCGTCGCCCTCTGGCGCAGATGAGCATATGACGTCATAACTTTTCACAAGTTAGAAAAGACTTGTGAAAACTGAAAACGTCATTGCGTGGCAAATGTAAGGTTAGAAGTAGAGTGTGCCGCATTTTCCGAGTACTTATCATGTAAGTAGATTAATAAAAGCGTAAACAAAATGACCGCTTTAACTTTTCCCTTAGTTTCGTAACGCAGAATAGCCTTTTTAGATAGAGCGATTTTGGCAATTGAACAACTTTAGGACTTGACGACTAACAAATAAAGGAATAGAGCACGAGTGAAAATTGCTCCGTTGTGGGACCCGATTGATTTGGTTTGCTTTATGATATAAACAAGAAATTGAATAAAACATAATTTATTTTTACACATTAAGTTTAATTTTTTTCCAAAACACGTGACAAGGCATTCGAATAACGCATTGCTTTTTTTTTCCTCCACTAACTCCACAATTAGGTTGACGATTTTAATCATTAGGTGTTCATTCAATTCATGGTTTTTAAACTCTCTGCCTTCGTCAGGCATAGCGCTTAAGGGCACATGGTTTTCGTGGGTCCGTCGCATGTGTACAGGTACACTTATTTCATGAGGAGGGCCCACAATGCAAATTCTGGGTGGTCAGTCATAAAATCCAGTAGTACTTCTTTTTGCTGGCTTAATACTCTTGCTTTGCCATTTTTCTTTCTACACTGACTCTCAATAACAACATTCTCCTGGTAATTTGCCTTTTTCGAGACGCCAAAGACACAAACAAAGCCACCACACTGCGTTACCATTAGTTACCAACATACATACACAACGACACAACGCGGCTCTATTTACCCACAAAAGTAGAATATTATAGGAGTCCTCCCAGTTTTCGTATGACGCCATTATATTCTAACGTGTTACAGAATCGACCCCCACTTCGGGGACTGTGACGTCAGGCTTAGGAAGTCTATTGGCATAAGATGTGAGAACAAAGAACGAAAGTTGTAAAATAATGTGAAAACGACGGATACTTCACACGAAATGTAACTAGGTTTATCACATGCTTGTTACTACCAAACAATGAGGTTATATGAATTACCCAAATGCCATTAAAGACATGCACTTCTGCAAACTAACAAAAAATCTAAAAACAAAAGCTGCCAACAGAAATTTGAATTTCTTTAACCGCCCTTTATGTCAATTCAATTGAAATTGTATATTATATAATAATTATGATTTACCTACCTATGCCTATGAAATAAGAGTACCATAAGCCAAATGGAGAACATAACAGTTGCAGTAACTTCGCACATGTCGAAAGCCCATGGTATATGTGGTACATTGTCCAAAAAAATATCAGGAAGAGGTGGATATTTTTTCATATCTGGAACTCGGTCATGTACGATGACCATCACAAATGCTGTAATCCATGTAACACCAACAACATAACAAAAACTAAGAAAAGCTTTGGTCTTTTCTGCCGGCAGTCTATGAGCCCTTCCGTCTACCGAAACGGGGGGCGACACTCTTTCCAGTTCACTATATTCGCTACAATCGTTCTTTGATAACTGGGGTTGCGATGGATATGAATAATTAACACCGTGCATTTCGATAAGACCCAAATCAAGCAAAAGGGTTTGGTTGTCTTTTTGTAATGCTTTGCAGGAGATATACAAACATTTTCGGTCCCTTAATGTTAACTTATTTAGCGGTTCCGTCGAAAAATCGTGCTCGTTCAGGACGAGAAGGCATTTACCATTTAATCGGTTTTGGTGGCACAATATTTTGATAACGGTGTCATCGAAGCCTTCACTTCTTAACCACGTTTCGGTGTCATTTACTGTCCACTCCATTACTGATTTGGGCATATTCGAAACTAAATAATTTTCTTTAACTGCTATCTGTTCATCACTACAACGCGATTTGATTACTGAATATTTCGCTTTTTTGAACGAAATTCCACTTCCAGCTAACCTACATGTGACGTTTTATTATAATAAATTGACAGTTTGATTGACACTTTTACTTTGTAAACTGACAGACACATGACAGAACTGTCAAATAATTTGACTTTCTATTTTGTTCAGAGAATTTCGACAGCTCTAAATAAATACACTTTTCCAAAAGTGACGTAATAAGTTTGACATTTGGTTGTCAAATTGAGCTTAGCGTGTGTTTATTTTTAGTATTTACTTTATAAAAAATGGGGGCAACGGGGCTACGAGAAGGCTTAGTCAATTTTTCTAGAGTCACAATTGGCTTTGGCGCACTAATTTCGACGTTTTACAGTATGATTGAGCTAATGTACTTTCTGTCCGACCCTAATTATAGTAAAAAAGTCACAATTTCCAAAGGTAAACAAACTTGGAATTTATTAAAGGCTACAGGGTGTTTTTGTAGATGTTTGGTTGTATGCATCATGGGGGTTATTAGTGAATATGTCTTTACTTAGTCTGTTTATACTCTCTCATTCATTATTAGCAGCTAGTTCGGTGAAAAAGCATTTGGAAAATTGGGGCTTACAGGACGCATATCGTAGTTGCTATGTACTTGTCACGGCAGCTAGCTTATTGGTAGGACTCTGCGAATGTTCTGACACTTATATAAAGATTATTTTCCAGACAATAACCAGGAATTGGCTGAATATATCCGAAGTTGCGATATGGAAATTTGATTTGAATGTTAAGCCCTTTTGGTGGCTATATGTTTCAATACATATTCTTGCGTGGTTGGTCATCTATGTAGGGAATATTTGCATGGATATCAACGAACTTTTGGGAATTAAACAGGTTTGTATTGGATTATAATTTTAATCTCGTACACAAATAGTATATTAAAGAACTAGTTTTATAAGGGTTGATACCCCTTATGTGAGCTATTTTTTCATGTCATTTTTCTGTAGTTTTTTTTTAAAAAAATGAAATTTTTAAGCTTTAGGAAATTTTATTGCTAATGGTTGGTAATAGCAAAAAGTCATTTGACTTTAAAAGCTTTTGTTTCACATAGTTGGTTTTATTTTGAGCAAAAAACTAATATTACAAGAATTTATGTGCTCCACCCGATATTTGGAAACCAGTCGAAAAAACGACTAAAAATGTATTTATTACCACGTTTCAAAACAATTTCTGTTTAAAATAACCTTGACGCAATTATTTTTTTGACAGCTATGTATACCATCCTCTAAAAATTAAAAACATCTATAAGACCACGAGATTTATAAAAATATGTAGAGATCTACTAGACTTCAAATTTGAAAACATTAATCAGCTTATTAAGGACTCAAATTTGAAAAATGGATTAAAGTTACAGTTTCTAATTAAGTGTATTACTTATTCTTTTATAATTTTATTGCAGATCTACTACAGTATTAGACGTCTTCCTGATCCGAACGTTCGGAAATCATATCAATTACAGCGGCTTAATTCACATATGAGACATCCAAGTTTTTTGGCTTTTTTATTGATTTTTTGGTCAGTACCAATTATGAGGTCAGTATGATACTTGTTTTTGGACGATTTTGATTACAAGAAAAGTAATTTTAGCATTGATCGTCTTCTACTGGCTACGATTTTTACGATATATATGTATATTACATGGAATACAGATGAGAATGACTACGCATACCAGTATTCGCAATATATTCGAAAGTTTCACGAATTGGAACGATTACAGAGCTAATGGGCACGTTTTATTATGTAAATTTAGGTAGTTTGATAACACGTTTTGTATTATTTTTTTGTTACTCTATTAATACTAAAATTTGATGGCCAAGAGAAATCTATTTAATTGATCGGACCTGGTAAAGTTTAATGGCTTGAATATAGTTATTTTTACTAAAATCTATTCCATAGTCTTATTGTTCATCTTCGCGCAAATAACCATTTTAAGACACCAGAATGAGGAAAACGCAGCAAAGTTGAACAAATACGACAAGATTAACAAATTCAGGGCAGTTGCCACGTCGGGACTTCATTCGGAATGGCTTATGTCAGGAATTTATATGTATTTCGCGCTGAAATTTATGAAATCATGTCTAGCGATCGATTACGTTCCGCTCGCAGAGGAAATACAGTGCGTTCATACACTATTTAGATCTACTCTTGGCATGGAATTCCGAACGTCCGTTCCATTTTTGGAGAAACGTACGAGATTATAGGCGAGCTTTGACGTTTGTTTTGACATTTGTCGGCAGTCATACTATCAAAGACAATAAAAATTTGTCAACCTAAACTACGCAGCAACAGTAGATCTAAATTATTTATGAACAATTATGTATAAATAAAGGTGTAACAGTACGACCTTTTGTCTTATTTCGTCATGTCTCTGTCGGGCGTGTGACGTCATACCCGTCCGACAAAATATTAAGTACGTACGTATCTCTCTTCAGTTGTTCACATAGGACGTCACACTATTAGCATTGCAATGCTACTACAAATGCGCAAGTCTAACTTATTAAAACTGTCTTGCCTTTACATGGCTACCAAGATCTCAATAATTCCATTATTGCAAAGTGAAGTTTGAAAACTATTTATCTGAAATATGATTCGTTAGATAATGGTTAGACAAACATTATCAATTCCAGATATGCGAAGATGAGTAGATCATGGGTAAGTAATTTACAAAAACTTGTCTGCAAAAACTCTTTACATATATGTCATCAATGACAGAATTGTCCACATAGAAGACCAACACGGGGCTTTCAAACACTAATAGTTCTAAATATATTAAACCCACTTTCCGCTGTACTAATAATTACTCCTGTCAATTGTGGATGCCAATGTAATTCTTTGATATTATTCTGTCCTTGATGAATAAAAAGCAGTTGAGGTGGAACGCCCTCTACCTCGTCCTTGTTTGCTTCATCAGCCTTTTCCATTGATAGATCCCATAATGCTATCTGATTATCACTACCGCCTGACGCAAAAACAGGCGAATCGGTCGGATGCCATTCGACTGTTGTAACCGGTTCTGTATGATGTTTGAATGTGGCTATTGGTTTTTGCTCTTGAAAACGTCGGAGGTCCCAAATATGTAAAAAGCCATCATCACCACCTGAAAATGCACTTTTTCATATTTGCCATTCTTCAAATAAAAAAAAAAAGCAAAATAGATCAATTATTGTAAGATTTATGTGGAACTGACAAAACCAAAGAAAACTGTGCTTGCTGCAGAGTCTCCACCTATTTAAAATCTGACTTACCACTAACAATAAAAGGTTCATTTCTATTCCAACTAATGACATTGACATCACTTCCATGAGCATTTTCCGTCGTTAACATGCAAGCTTTGCTAGGAGGTGCTCTTATATCCCATATTCTAATGCTTTTATCAACCGAACAAGACGCTATTACACTTGCTTCATTCGGGGACCATTGTAAATCTTCAACCGAATCAGTATGTCCAATCAAAGGTCGTTGATCTACTAGCCATGTTGCATTATTTGGTTTCCATATATGGATATCACGCTTACAATCACCAGTAGCTAAAACACCAATAGTCGTAGGACTCCAATCTAAGGCGAAACCTTCTTTTTGATGACCGGTAAAAGTGAATAGGGGTTTAATCGAGTTTGCTTTGTTTTCATGATTGTACTTTGCTAACAATTGATCGTTGTTAACGACATTTAATTGTTGACTTAAATCCCATAGATTCACACGACCTAATTCACTCCATGAAGCCGCTATCACTTTGTTATCAATTGTGGTACTCTGAAAAGTAATAAAATGTAAATAGTATATTGTTATACGAGTTGCACAAGTGATGCAGGCCTGATATAGCTACAGCTTCTTAATAATTAAACGAAATGGTTTAAAATTCTATAACATACCCTAATTCGGTTAACACTGCCCTGATGTTTAATTAATGCTCCAGCCATTTTGGGATTTTTCGCAAGCTCATCGTCATCATCTGATAATTCATCATCATCATCATCTTCGTCTTCTTTGCCTGTTTTGTGTAGATTGGATAATTTCATCACGATGATATGATTCGCATGAACTTGCGAAGCCTGTGTTCCAGCAACAATATACGAAGTACAGGGAAAAGTCTCTCGATTGTCTCCTAAACTATCACGAATTACATCAAAACTGAGGCAAGGAGCCCCTGTTTGAGCCTGGTGTAACATCACATAAGCGCTTTGATCACAAACTAATTCCTCTCCTTCGTCCAACGGCCGATTTGGAAGATATACCTCTTTTGGCGTGTCATTGTCCTCATTGCTCTCTTCCATTTTTTCCTCTTCCGAGTCATTATCTTCAGCTGTTACGTTCATTTCTTGTTCGTGATCAGACATTGTTAATAAAAGAAGCTGCACGTGGGGCGCCGAGCCGAACTTGTGAGGTTAAGTTGTTTACTGTTGTCAACTTTGTCATTTGTCAATCAAGCTGTCATGTTGGAGATAGCCGGAGCACAGACATATTTTGACAAAGACAATCAAAATAACTTTTTTCGAATTTGAGTCTTTAATAGTATATTAAAAACCCGTTCCTTAAGACATGTCTTAAAGCACGTATTCAGGTTTAAAAAACGAGTGGCAAAGCAAAGCTTTAAGGTCTTATGAAACCAGTCTTTTATACTATTTTTTGTAATTTGCTCTTTTTATGCTGTTTTTGAGCATTTTTTTTTAATTTGATCGATTTAGGGTATTTTGTAGTGGGTTGGCAATATCTTGATATTAAAAGTAAAAATTTGATCTAGTTGTCTTTTCTTTTGTTTTATACAAAAATCCTGATCCTGTCAGTTCTGTCACAAACACAAAATAAAAAAATTAAAGAAAACTTTACATGTTCGTCCTCTAAAATTCCTGAAATAGAAAAAATTATTCTGGTTTTCATTATTATTATTGTATTATAAGATACATAGCTACCTTTTTAGGTTAAATGACAGGTCAGCTGTGACTTTTGCTTTATTAAAATCGGTTGTTCTTCCCAGACCAATGCACTCATTATTTATACCATTATATGCCATATTTTACTTAAATATACTTTCCATTAATTGTTCACTTCACTTTGTTGTTCGAAAATTGCAATTTCAAATTTTAATGCACAATATTATTGACAGACAGATAAAAAGTCAAATAAAGTTTTACCAACCTAAAAGTTTTTTAGAAAAAAAAAATTGGTGCTCTAATGACATAACCGCACCCAAACCTATGACGTAGCGTTCTCTAATGAGTCTATTGGAGTACCAAAATAAAGGCAAATTGCAAAAAAGCTTATTAAATATTTTCAATATAAAGCCTTCTATACATATCTATTAAAGCACTCGTGCTTGATACAGATGTTTTTATTTTATTTTATTTTTTAGAGGTTAATGCTAGTATACATTGCTGTCAAAATATAATTACGTGTCACATACAATCTTTGAAAAAAATTCATATTTATTTTAAACGAAAATGGTTTAAAAAGCGGTTAGTGTTTGAAATTAGAAACCAAGTGTAGAACTGCAAAAATTGATTTGCTACATTCAGGATTGTTAGGCTACTTTGCATTTATCAAGTAATATTTTTTTGTCAAAAATTGAACACATTATGTCAAACGAAAGCTTTAAATAACTTTTAGTGATGTTACCAACCGTTAGAAAAAAAATTTCTAAAACTCAAAATTTTTTTTCCAATCAAATTGAATAAAAAAGATGTAAATTAAAAAAAAATTGTTTTTTTAACAAGTACTATGAGAAGTATTGGGGCACATGTTATTCAGAAAACAAACCTCGTTTTTTTTAAATGACACATTAAAATGACAAATGACAGATTATTCTAACCATAAAGCGGCAAACTTCTTACATTTGAAATTAGTAATGCCTTTTAATTAATGTTACACCTATTATATCATTAATAACACCCAAAAAACTTTGAATTCAGAACATTAATGGATTCAAATTAAAAAAATATGTTTATTCGAGCTTTTTACTATTAGCAGAAATTTAAAAACTTGTTCTTCTAAGAAAAACAAATAAATTGGTGTTTTGTTTAACATTATGTAAAAAAAATTAAGATCAACGTAAATTTATGCTACTTAATTTGTAAACTTGTGCCCTATTTTTATTAATTGTTATTTTGATTATGTAAGATAAGATAAAACCATGATTGATAATTAAATCAAAAACATTTAAAAATTCCATAGAATTTTTAAAATTTCCGCCTTAAAACACTTATTAAATGGCGCAAGGTCAAACAACGTGTGGAAAACTATTAATATCATATCTTATAGAGTGTTTATTAATCCTGATCATACGATTTGATTTTATTGACGTAGATATAAAATTATGTACCTACCTATTTTAGTGATAATTTTTTTCGAGAAACGCCAAATTCTTAAATAAAATTTATAATTCGCGGCTGAAAATTTGTGAATTTGTTTATTTTTCAACAAAATCAGGTAGGTAAACATAAAACGCAACTTTTTTTTAAATTTAAATAGTTTTTCCTCAAAAAGTAGGGGATTCCCAATCTAGCTATGACTAATTGTTTGATAACGTTTTAAGGAAATGTATTATATTTATATAAAAAAAAACGCCTAAACAATAATGCCCCAGAACACTCACGAAAAATGTGGCATTATCGAGATATGTTGGCAAAATGCGCGCATTAAATACAATTAAAAATAGTACATTACATTCCGTGACGGAAAAGTATTGCATTTCTCTCGAGAAATTAAGAAGTTCTTAATTTCGAGACCGAAATGCAACATTCCGTCAAGGTATGTATACTTTTCTACCTACAATCACCAATAATATTCCTTTTTAATTATTTGATTCTTTCCTTTTTAATGCAATATAATTATTTTGACATTTGAGAATATTAAAACAATTGAAGGTTATGATTAAACCATAGATCGTTGTCTGCGATTATATGGGCTGCGCTTCATAACGGTAAAGGGTAAAGGTATTCAGATTGCTAAGTTTTTTGCTCAAGAGAGGGAAGATGCACATTACCTACCTTTTACAGGTCTATCATTATTCAATTACAATGCTGATTGAGTAATGATTGATGCTGAGTTATTTTAAATATACCGGGTGTTAAAAATCATATTTTCTTAGACAAACAAAAAACTCCCTAAATCTAGGGGAAATTCCCTAAGTCTGGCAACCCTAGTACGCAGTATCGTATGGCCATGGCCGCAGCAGCGCAGCTGTGCATGTGTATTTTGAGGATGCACCGATATAGAAGTTTTTAGTTTTAATACCTGATGATGATAACAGTATAGTTGTCGAAACTAGTCGTGAGACGAGAATAGCAATAAAATTCTTAATTTAAGAGGACTGAGTTTAATTAATATTTTTATTAAAATTAATTAAAAATGCCTTTTTCTAATTTTCATAATTCTAATTTAATTTTTAAACATTATCATTACAAGTGCGATAATTGTTAAACTATCAATTTGATTTTCTTTTTCTTTTCGGGAGCTATTTTCCAAAGATCTTTGAATATTTTCTCTTGGAGAAATTTAAAAAAAATATATTTTTGTTTCATTAACAATCTACTTTTAAAAATAATTTTTAATAATTTTTTTTAATATTGATTAAAAAGCTGTTATAAACAAATGCGTTGTTTATGAGACAATTAAAAAAAAAATTTTGATATCTTAATCTTTGATGATAATTATGATTTTAAGGCAAAAATTGTAAACAAAAAATTTTTTTATTGCTTAAAAACGCATTTGCGTAATAATAGTTTTTTTACCATTTGTTATGAAAATTAAGTAATTATTTTTTTTAAGCCTTTATATATTTTGGTTTTATTTGTTAGAATAGTATATAGAAAACAAGTTTTATAAGACATGTCTTAAACCACGCATTCAAGTTTAACCACGAGTTTTTTTAAAGAATAAGTGCTTTAACGTCTTATGAAACGAGTTTTTATACTATTTTTTGTGATTTGTCCTTTTTATATGCATTTTTTTTTATTTGATCGATTTTTAGGGATTTTTGAAGTGGGTTGGTAATATATTGATTTTAAAAGTAAAAATTTTATCTAGTTGTCTTTTCTTTTGTTTTATCCAAAAACTCTAATCCTATCAGCCCGAAAATACAAAAATGGAAGAAAACTTTACATGTAGGCCTCCCGAAACCCGTGAAGTAGCAAAAATTATTTTGGTTTTCATTATTATTATTATTGTAAGATACTTACTTTTTTAGGTTAGGTGACATATCAACTGTGTCTTTTGGTTTATTGGAATCAGTTGTTCTTCCCAGACCAGTGCACTTATTATTTACACCATTGTATGCCATATTTCACATAAATATACTTTCCATTAATTGTTCATTTCACTTTGTTGTTCGAAAATTGCAATTTCAAAATTTAATTCACAATTCACAATATTATTGACAGACAAGACAAACGTCAAATTATGTGTTACCAACCTAAAAATTTTTTAGAAAAAAAAGTTTGGTGCTTTAATGGCTTAAAACCGCACCGAAACCTATGACGTAGAGTTCTGTAATGAGTCTATTAAAGTATCAAAATGGAGGCAAATTGCAAAAAATTTTGTTCAATGAGTTCATTTCTATTTTCTAGAATTATTAAATTTCAACTGTTATGCGGAACAGATCAATCCAATTATTAGTTTATAATAATAACATGCTGTCCACCTTGTAATAACTAAAAAAATGAAAAATTTGGAAAATCGACTTTAATATAATTATGTAATTATTAATTAATTTATTTAATTAATATCAATCGAATTTTTGTTTATTCATAATTCTTATTTAATATTTCTTCATTATATTCACTGACATTAGCAACTTTTAACTTTTAGTATCTTAAAGTGCTTTGCCTCTTTTCTAAATATATCAAATTCTAAATCGCCTGTTGTTTTTTAAATTTGACACAAACTGCAAAGACGTCGTCTACGTACCTTATCCACATTCTAGAATAATATTAAAAACTGTCTTTTACATAATTTTATGTGAGGCTGTTATCAAAATACTTACAATTTGCTAGATAGAAAATATGTCTAAGAAGTGGAGTATTTACTTTAAACAACTGTAGCAGAAAAAGTAATTAGACTTTGATTTCTCTTAGATGGGGCCAGCTTATTACTCACATTAAAAGCGCAGTGATACAGAGAGTTTGCGACGCTTTACCCATTGACGTAAGAGTATCGCTATTAGGAGTGAGCGCATCTAAGGATGACTCAAGTGTACCATTCTTAGTTCCAGTTTCTAACATTACAAAAGTGGTTATACAATTTATTAAAATAGTTGGTTTTTATAGCATTTTTAAAGTCTATATTTCTAAAAATTGCATTGGTTGTTCGAATGTTAGAGAAAAGACTTCCATTAAAGAATAATATCGGTAAGAAAGTGAAAAAAGGATATGAAAGAAATTACAAAATGTAGGAATGAAGAAAGAAAGCGAGAGAGCAAAACAATTGGGAAAAACAAGAGCAATTAGACATTTACTATTAGTTTATGTTTATTATTTTTCTATAAAATATAAATTGTGCGTTTCTCTGAATATTGTTATAAAATAATTGCTTCTATAAAAACAAATTGTATAAAAAATCGCCTATCGTACACAAGATTGTAAAAATCCGTTAAGCGCTAAAAAGACTCCCCTATCTAGTTCTATCTAGTCTTCTATTGCAGTATTTTTTGCTCCATCAACGATGCTTTCTTTTCTTCTCAATCTGTATTCAGTAGGGGTCAGCATCCCTCTTAAAATAGTATCATAAGAGACTTTCAATCCCTTATCGGCCATCTTGCGGTACATCTCCCAGCACTGCTTCTCTTTTTCCGAGCCAAACTTCGGCTCTTCTTTATCTTCATTTTCTTCAACTGTTGTTTTGTTTTTTTCATCGGTTTGAACTGCTGGCGCTTCTTTCGGTTTGATGCCAACGGTAATTGGTGTTTCGATTTCGCCTACTTTTTCTTTGCATGTCTCACTGTCCTCGTCACTGGAAACAGGCAAAAGATAATCCGTTGACATTTGTAAGGAACACGCGATTTGAAATGTAGAAAATTCAAGGAGATAGCTCTCTCTCGGATGTTTTTTCTTTCAATTTTTGGCTACGAATGATTGATTTTATTAATGCAATGAGAAGATTTCAATCATTTATCAGACAGGCTGGCACCGACCCGAAAAATGATTGAAAAATGGAAACATCATGCGAAACATCAATCAAATTTTTATCTAAAAGCATGTCGAAAATGGGGCTATTGTACCGATTTAATTGCTAATCAACTTGATTATTTTTATAAATTGTTGTTGTCTTCTCTTTTTGTCTATGCATGAAACAAAATTAGTGTACCACAAACCTCGTACATCTAATTCTTTCAAACTCGTGCAAAATGTGCATCATTTTGTGCTTGTTACATAATATACTATTTTTTGTCTTCTTATGTCATTTATTTGTAACATATTGGCCAAAATTGTTCTTAAATTCTTCAACGTCTTATCCTCAGTTTTTGAATTGTTGCAAAATATGCACGTATAAGAAAAAATCCATTAAAATAAAATCGATTAATTCTAATTTAAATAATTCAAGCATGATATTTTGAATCAATACCGTCCTTTCCACAAAGTGTCACCTATCACAAAAAAAAATTGACTGATAATATGTACAATTTCTATTCAATTACATAAAAGTAGAATATCTTAGACCGTTTTAATAAAATGTATCATCTGCTGCTATTGATGGGCGAAAAATGGGACAATAAACCATCAAAACTTCTCAACATTTTCGTGATGGGTAAAGGTTCTGGTTTAGAGATATCTCTAACTAATACTTAACTAAATTATGACTTTTGTCCATAAGATTACTGTCCATTGATTTGAATTTCCCTCTTCGAAAAACGGCGGCAAATTTGAATTCGTTTCAGCTTATTAATAATGCCATAAACTGGGTTAGCGGATTTTGACTTATTTGGGATAGCGTATTTTGTAGCTCTGTTTACAATTTGCCTTTTTTTTTTAAATCCAAAAATATCGCTCTTTATGTTTACAGATTATTACCGACTTTAGTACGAACCGATCTAAGACCCGCCGCCAAAAAAGTATAACCATCTTTGATTAAGGTGAATATTATACACCCTGTATATGTACATATTAATATCGGAATATTAAAATAAGCTAGACCATGTCTACCAGATGAATTAAATACAAATGCTAAATTCATTGAAAACTTCGCGGGTATAACTCATTGTTGGCTGGTGACGCATTTTTATGCGACTGCGCAATTTTAGACGTCATCCTGCTCGCCACACCAAGCTTGGATACCTGTAATGTACTTTTGTAACATACTTTAGTTCTCATCGTCCAATTGTCACAGTAACAATTGAGTTGCCGCAATTGGTCATAAACTTTTGGATTTTCAATTTTTGCATTTATTGATTATAAAAGATTATTGAATAAACAATCATTATCTCTAGAGAAAAGTTAGGAATATTTCACTTTTTCCATTACGTCATATTTAGTTCCAGCCATATGCATTTATGTGCTTGGCGTGTCGTGACGGCTCACATTTTTTTTTCTTTATAGCATTGCGGGCATTTATTTGCAATTGACTCAAATATGAATCTATAGCTTGCTCTGTTTCTAATGTTTGCTAGATCATCTCTAAATTAACTATGGATCCAGCTGCAAATTTTTTATTTTTATTGTAACGTGAAAGCTGTACACTTGGTACATTTATATTTATATCGATCCAAGGCACTTGTCGCTTGCTCTATTACCTCTCAACTGAATCCCGCCGCTTGCTGGCCGCTTATATAATGCGTTCGGCACCGAACTGTCTGGAATTGTCGGGATAAGTTCTCGAATTCGCTACAATATTTTAGGATTTAACATTTCAACGAGAATATATTTTTTTATTGTTTGACACAAAATACGCTTGACGTTGATCTCCCATATGACATTTGTTGAAACATATGAGTCGGTGAAGAAGTTTAATACAAATCTTGTGCGATAATTTTTTTGCAGCGCTCACTCTTTATCTTCGCACTGTAAAATGTAAGTGATTGTGAGATACTTTACCTTTTGGTTATCTTCTCCGTTGCACTTCGAACCAATCGCCTTTTCGGCCCTCTTTCATCGTCCGACGCGGTGAAATTCGTCGTTCTTTTCTCTTGATTTTTCCCGCCATTTCCCAGCATTAATGTCGTGGCCATAGAACCCCGTCTGGCCGGAAAACTCGCTGAAAAACTTCTGATGGCATGTATACTCGATTGCTGGAAAGATACTGGAAAAAAATACATTTTTTTTAGAAATTTTAAGAAGCCTTCCGTGATTTAATTCATTTGAATAATCGAATTTCGATAAAATTTGAAATGAAAAATATTGAAAATTGATTGAGTTTCTCTGACACGACATATAGATAAGTTTTGGCGAATGTTTATGAGATGTTTGGTTTGGCTTCGTGTTCTTATTATCGACAGATTATTGCTTGTTTGAGGTTTGGGGTATATATTGTTGATTTTATTAGAAAGGCTGTTTTGGTTTTATTGAATTATAGCGCGTGCACTGATCGGAAATGTCAAAGTTGAGGAAATTATTGTCTTGGCTTAACGCCGCGGTTACGCAATGTCACTCGCACTTGCTAGACATCATTTTTTTTGACGTGTAGGTAATCCACACTTCTCATGCCAACCAATTAAAATTAAACATTTTCATAACCTAAAAAGCAATTGGCTTTACGTGATTACAACTGCATGAAGACCAGCTGAACAAACTTTATTTGTTTATTTATGCAATCCTTGGATTTGATTTTTCTCTTTTATGCCAAATTTGTCAAGCTCGTTGACATTTCCAAGATGAAGAATCAATGCTGCCACCCCACTTCTAGGGAACTTTTGTAAGTACTAGGCCGGGAAATTACTGTTTCCGGCCGATTTTGAATCTTGCAAATCGCTCGATTATGGCTGGCAGGACCCAAAAACTACCATTTTGATATTGATACACATTTATGATAATAATATCATTGATAAAGAGTCTTCGGTTTACGAAAAAAATACAATAATCAGCGAACCTAAATTTTAAATAGAAATATTAAATGAAAAGAAGAAGTAAAAAGATTGAAAAATTAAAAGGTATTTTGGGAAGAAAAAAATGGAAAGTTGAGACGTTTGGCAATTAAGTTAAAAGGAAAAGACACGGATTTGTTTCCACAATTATTGAATCAACAAAATGAAAAGAACGAAATTTAGAAGAGAAAAAAAAACAGAACAAATAAACTAAAGTCAAACAGTAAAGAATAGAGGAGCTAAGAGCAAAACAAAAATAAAATGAGAAAGAAGAGAAAAAAAAACAGTCGGAAATGAAGAAGAGAAACAATAAAGGCAGTATTTTGGAATGTAGCAGGAATAAAGATTCAAAATTTTGAAAATACATGAAAGAGTTTGAGATGATAGGAATGGTACAAACTTAGGTAAATGAGAAAGATTGGAAAAAGATAGAAGGAAAACTACAGAAGGAGAGCACAAAATGCAACAATAAAAAAGGAAGAGCAAGAGGAGGAATAATAACGGGAGTGAAAAAAGAAATAGAAGAAGAAAGGGGCAAAAAAGAAGAAAGGAAGATAAAAATCGATGGAGAACAATGGGAGATAAAAGAAGCAAAAAAAAGACAAAAAAGAAGACAACATAAATTTACTGAATGGCGGTAATTTCAATGCAAGAATGCAAAAACAAGGAAAAAGATATTGGTTGAAAAAGATAAAGATACAATCAAAAGAAGAAGAACAACAGAATATAAACAAAGAAGGAATGATATTAATGAAAGATTTGAGATAGACGAAAGGATTGATAGAGACCATATACGGCTGGAGTTACAAATAAAAAAAGACAGAAAAGATTTAAAAGAGAAAAAAGAAAGAAAAGAATTATTAATAATAAAACAGGACAATAAATCATAAAAGATATACAGGGAAAAATTAGATAGGACAGAATTTTAAGAAAAAAGAATAAGAAAAATGGTACAAGAATTAGAAACAAAAGTAAAGGAGGCTATGATGAAAAGAAAAATAATAGAGAAAAAAGGAACTGAGGAAAGCTACATGAAAAAAAGAAGAGAATACAGGAAAATATGCGAAGAAAAAAAATAGAGGACAAATAACATAGAAATAAGCAAATGGGTAGAACATTTTAAAAAACTACTAAAATGAAGAAAAATGAAAAAGTAGTCAGGAATGGACGGGATATCAATGTAAGGTAATAAAAGAGTTAAAGAAGTGTGGGAAGAAGAAGAGTTTGCACGGAAGTGGACAAAAAGAATAATAGTACCAAAACATAGAAAAAAGGTAAAAGATAATGAAAAAAATTACCAACAAATAACTCTTTTAAACACAATGTACAAGGTGTCTGTGGCAGAAAAGAGGTAGAGAAAGTGAGAAGATTATAAGAAAATGAAAAGTAGATGAAGGATTAATAAGGAGTATAGAAAAAAACCCAGAAAAATAAAATATCTAGAGAGAAATGGACTGAAGGGGAAGAAAGTAGAGGTGAAAGACTATAGATGGAAACAAAAGAAACAAATAATAAGTATAGACAAAAAAGAAGAGAGAGATAGTGAAAGAGACAGAATATAATAGAGAATACGTAAGCATATGTATTGCATACCAGAATATGTAAGAAAAAAAAAATAAATAAAAGAAATAGCATTGCGAAAATCCGGTGTAGAAGTGAAGCGAATGAAGATCAAATTTGATTGAAAAAAGAAAACCGGTTGTGTAGGATGTGTTAGAAAGAGAGAGAGTCATCAGTCATTATTATTATTATTTCATCAATGCATATAAAAATGACATTTGAGTCTTGAAAAGTTTAGATTTACAACCTTATGTCAAACATCGCCAAATAAAAATGTTCAAAACAATAAAAAATACCGTCGAATTGAGAGCCATTTTCTTTTTTGAAGTCGGGTAAAAATACTCTTGCAGAAGTTTACAATGGAAGGCTTGGACGCATAACTTTAAAAAAGCAATAGGTAATAAATTAAGAAAAATAAAGTTTTTGCAATTTGTCTCCATTTTGATACTCTATAATAGACTCATTAGAGAACGCTACGTCATAGGTTTCGCTGCGGTTATAAGCCATTAGAGCACCGAACTTTTTTTTCTAACAAATTTTTAGGTTGGTACTTGTAACTTAATTTGACTTTTTACATGTCTGTCAATAATATTGTGACTTAAAATTTGAAATGGCAATTTTCGAACAACAAAGTGAAGTGAACAATTAATGGAAAGTATATTTATGTGAAATAGGGCATATAATTGTGTAAATAATAAGTGCACTGGTCTGGGAAGAACAACCAATTGCAATAAAACAAAAGTCACAGTTTATATGTGACTTAACCTAAAAAAGTAGGTATCTTACAATAACAATGAAAACCAAAATAATTTTTGCAATTTCACGGATTTCGGGAGGCCTACATGTAAAGTTTTCTTCCATTTTCGTATTTTGGGGCTGACAGGGTTAGAATTTTTGGATAAAATAAATAGATAAAATTTTGACTTTTAAAATCAAGATATTGCCAACCCACTCCAAAAATCCCTAAATCGATCAAATTTAAAAAAAAATGCTCAAAAACAGCATAAAAAGGGCAAATTACAAAAAATAGTATAAACAACTTGCTCCATAAGACCTTGAATCACTTATTCCTTAAAAAAGCGTGCTTTACGACATGTCTTTATGCAACTTGTGTTTTAATATACTATTAAAAAGTGTAACTTTTCCACCTTGTACCCCATTCTTAAATTCCACTTGCTTTGGGGTTAATGTTTGAGTTACGAGCGAAGGTCGTGCCCTGGCGTGACTGTACCACTCCCTCACCTCAATTAAACTTGTTAATTAACAGGGCGTATTACTAGAAACTTTAGCGCTTCGAACAAAGAATCAGAGCACAAGTTTTTCCATTTCCGAAGTTTTTGACGCTTTTTAAGTGGAACCTTTCAAAAAGCTAATGAGTCTTTCGCGTTTTCCATAAAAGCAATCCTTTTCTCGTTGTACATTTAACTTTTTACCAATTTAATAGGGTTTGATCAATGCAATAAAGTGTTGCGATCCAAGAATTTAGTGCGAGGGTTGGAGAAACGGACTTTAACACGCCATTTTTAGGGGAAGATTTTAAAACTGAAGAAAAAAACATCTGTTACAACAACAGTATGCCAACAGATCGCGTTCCTAAGAGAAAACACTTTTTTATTTTGCATTTTACAAGAAAAACGTATTCTTGATAAAAAAATTTGCATGCCCAGAAACGCCCAATTCAGCTTTAACCTCTTTAAATTTTCTATTAGTCTAGTCGAGATAGACATTGAAATAGAAAAAATTAAGGGGCGCAATTTTTTTTAAAACGTCGAAAGGGTGGTTGTGAGTTTAAATCTCGATTTTCGGGACAATCCTGTCGCCATTTTGATTTGAAGCTTAACATTTTTGTTTTTCTGAAATAACTCGATAATTTACGATTTTAGAGCAAAAATTACAGTATTCGAAGAAGTTGGAAATTTAATTTTCTACAAGTTCGGTCATTATCATTTTTTCGCTAGGATCAATATTTGCAGAGTTAGACCTATGCAAAACAAAAATAAAAGATAAATAAAGTGAAGGAAAAGAATCAAAAACAAGAAAAAAATGAACAAACAGAAGAGAAAAAAGAATTTTATATAAAACTAAATCAATAATGTATACAATTTATAGTAAGAGTATGTAAAAAATAAAAAAAATTATTTTAATGAAGGAGAATTTCATAATAAAAGAGGCCAAAAAACATAAGCATAAGTAAGACAGAAACGAAGATAAAGAAAAACATATAAGCAAGGAAATGTTTTGATTAAACATACGATAGAAAAATAAAAAGAAAATTAAAATGTTTAATATGCAAAAAAAGAGAAAACAGTAACTAAAGAAAAAATACAAAAAAAAGAATAATATAAAAACTATTGTAAATATAAAACCGATGACATAATAAAAATATAAACTAAATGAATAACTTAGAGATGAAATAAAAATTTGTTAGTGGAAAATAATTTAATTATAAATAAAAAACAAAAATAGAACGCGGAGAAAAAAGTTTAGATGATGCTAAGCGTAATGCGAAAACCCAAGATAAGAGATAGACCAACCGAAAATGTTTCAATTAAAAACAAGGTTTTGAAGGACCAAGAAAAAATAAAAGAAAAAGGAAAAATAAACGAAAGCGAAGAAAAGGATACAGAAACAAGAAAAGAAAACGGACAAATAAAAAAAAAAGTAATGTTTAGTAGAATAAAACAGACATTAGAGACAATTTATAATAAAAATATATTTGGAATTAAAGTAACAACTAAACGAATGAAAATGAAACAAAAACGAAATGTGATTAAAAGAGAATAATCGGATAAAAAAATTAAAAAAAACCAAATATGGCTATGTAAGACAAAAACCATCAATAAAATAGAATATAATAAAGAAAAAGGTAAAGATTAATAATACGAAAGAACAAAAAATTAAAATTGTACAAAATAAAAAAAAAAATAAAACATAAGAAAGAAAATTACCGAAAGCAAAATTATATATATTTATTATATTATATATATAATTTTTTTATATATATATTTAAATAAAATTATAAATAAATAACAAATCTTAAACTAAAACATATGCGATAATTTTAGTAAAAACAACAAAAAGAAAAATTAAAAGAAATAAAAAAATGTGTTAATAAAGAAAAGAAAAGACAAGTTTAGTATAGAAAAACAAAATTATAGTATTTGTAGAAAAATAAACGTTAATAAAGATAAGTAGAGCATCAAAAAAATTAAGAAAAAACATTTCTAGATAAGAAAATGTTTAGATTGGAAAGCTACATTAGAAAAACGAATAAAAATTGAAAAGAGTTCAGAAGTTAGATGAAAAAAATAGAAGAAAAACAGAAATAGAATAAAATTAAATTAATTTCACTTACCAGACTTGACAGTTTTCCTCAATGAAACACATTTTCCTTCTTCTTTTTCCTCTCTTGTTCTATTGTTATTATTAACGACTGCTGGTTTGATTTTTGATTTGGTTTCTATTTCAACTTCTTCGTTTTCGCTATCAGCAGGACTAACCAAAGAAACCATAGTCTCAACTTCATTTCCATTTATAACGACAAATTTATTCATCTCTTTTTTACTTTTTGGATTTTCTTTATTACTATTGTCTTCTTCATCATCGCTACCTTTACTAATTTTGATTTTTCCTGATTTGATTCTTCGTTTTGTCGCTAAAAATTTTGGTTTATCTGGAAAGGCATAAGAGTTTTTTAAGATTGCACCAGTTACATAGGGGTTTTACTTTTTTCACTATGATCTGATCGGGTAGGTGCTGAAGATGATCTCATTAAGGGAGGTCTGGAGGCGGTCGCACCAGCTTCTTTTATCACTGAATTGAAAGCCGTGGCACGTTTTTGGAAGTTGGCCCTTTTGGCAGCAGCAGTGCTTGGACGAATAATGACGTCTTTAATGGCTTGAGAATCTTTTTCATCTTCTAGAGAGATAACAGGAGGTGCAGTAGGGGGATGATTGGGCTTGGTGAACTTTTTATGATTAAATAATGTTGTATTGTCTAATGATAGAAGGGTGGGAATGATTTTTGGCATTGGGGGTGGTTCTGGATCGGGCTCATAAGGGTCTTCATCTTGAGTATTATGGGCTAGAAAAATATTAAGATTGGGTTTCGTATTTGAGCGGTCTTGAAGGGCTTGTCGGAGTCGATCAGCTAATTCCTGAAACAATGAAAACAACTTTTTGACAGGAGTATATTTTGGAAACCCAAACAGGACCGGGACTTGGCCTGTTGAAAACAACACGGAAGTACCAAGTCTTTTTAAAGAGAAAAGATTTAAAAAAGTATCAAAACTTTTTAACACCATTTCAAGGTCGTTCGGTAATCTGGTGGCTGACGATAGTGCGTTCAGAATCTGGCCTAAGGCTTACACAGAAATTTACAGACAGGGAAATTCTGATACAGACTACAGTAATGAGAGCTCTAATTAACTTTGAGTGAAAAATATATAAAAAAATTCAGAAATTAAAAAAAAAACATAAAACAATAAAAAAAGAGCAACAAGAAAAACTAAAAAGCGTTTATCCAAAGCAACAGGATAGCAAGGTTATCTTAACAGAAAAAAAGAGAGATAAAAAAGATGAAGAAAATGCTTGAAAAATTAAGTAAACTAATGAGAAAATTTAAATTCAAAAACAAAAAAGTTAAAAATGAATTAAAATAATTAACAACAAGAAGAGCCTAAACTGCAAAAAAGAAACAAATTTTGATGCTAAGCTGTATTATAAAATTAATAAAAGAAGTAAAAAATAGAAAAAAGAAGAAACCAATCTAAAGAATAAAAACTAAAGATCAAAAAGAAAAAGGGATAAAAAGGAAATTCTGATACGGACTAAAGTAATGGGAGCTTTCATTAACTTTTAGTGAATATATAAAAAAACTCAGAAATTTAAAAAAAAAACGGAAAACAATAGAAAAAGAGCAACAAGAAAAATCGTTTGCACAAAGCAACAGAATAGCAGATTCATCTCGACAGAAAAAAAGTGATAAAAAAGGCGAAAAAAATGCTTGAAAAATTAGGTAAACTAGTGAGAAAATTTAAATTCAAAAACATGAAAGTAAAAAATAAATTATAATATAAAAAAACTCAAAAATTAAAAAAAAAACGAAAAACAATAGAAAAGGAGCATAAAGAAAAAGAAAAAGCGTTTGCGCAAAGCAATAAAATAGTGACCTAAACAGAAAAAGAGAGAAGAAGAAAATGCTGGAAAAATTAGATAAACTAATTAAAAAAAGAAAATTTAGAATCAAAAAGAATAAAGTTAAAAACGAATTATAAGAATTAACAAACAAAAAGAGCCTCTACTGCAAAATAGAAAAAAAATTTGATGCTAAGCTGAATTATAAAATTAATAAAAGAAGTAAAAAATAGAGAAAAGGAGTAACCAACCTAAAGAATAAAAACTAAAGATCAAAAAGAAAAAAAAATGAGATACAGACTAAAGAAATGGGAGCTCTACTTATAACTTTGAGTAAATAATATATAAAAAAAATTATAAGTTTAATTAAAAAAAGCAAAAAACAATAGAAAAGGAGCAACAAGAAAAAGAAAAAGCGTTTGCACAAAGCAACAGAATAGCAGATTCACCTCGACAGAAAAAAAGTGTTAAAAAAGGTGAAGAAAATGCTTGAAAAATTAGGTAAACTAGTGAGAAAATTTGAATTCAAAAACAAAAAAGTAAAAACAAACTAAAAAAAAATAACAATAAAAGAAAGCCTAAACTGCAAAAGACAAAAAAAGTTTGATGCTAAGCTGAATTATAAAATTAATGAAAAAAGTAAAAAATAAACAAAAATGAAACCAATCTAAAGAATAAGTCACAAATATAAAAACTAAAAATCAAAAAGAAAAAGGGATAAAAAGGAAATTCTGATACAGACTAAAGTAATGAGAACTTTCATTAACTTTTTTGAGTGAATATAAATATAAAAAAAAATTAGAAATTTAAAAAAAAACGAAAAACAATAGAAAAGGAGTAAAAATAAAAGCTTTGGCGCAAAGCAACAAAACAGTCACCTCAACAGAGAAAGAGAGAAGAAAAAAGATAAAGAAAATGCTGGAAAAAATAGATAAATTAATAAAAAAAAGCAAGAGAAAAAAGTAAAAAACGAATTAATAGATCTAACAACAAAAAGAGCCTAAACTGCAAAGAAGAAAAAAATTTTAATGCTAAGCTGAATTATAAAATTAAAGAAAGAAGCAATAAATAAAAAAAGGAAACCAAACTGAAGAATAGGTCACATGAATAGAAACTAAAGATCAAAAAGAAAAAAAAATGAGATACAGACTAAAGAAATGGGAGCTCTACTTATAACTTTCAGAAAATAATATATAAAAAATTTTTAAGTTTAATTAAAAAGCAAAAAACAATAGAAAAGAAGCAACAAGAAAAGGAAAATGCGTTTGCACAACGCAACAGAATAGCAGATTCACCTCAACTGAAAAAAAGAGAAAAATAAAGTGGAGAAAATTATAGATGAACTAATAAAAAATGTGAGAGAATTTAGAATCAAAAATAAAATAGTAAAAAACAAATTAAAAGAAATAAAAACAAACATGAAAAAAGTTTGATGCTAAGCTGAATTATAAGATTAAAGAAAAAAGTAAACAATAAAGAAAAAAAAAACGATAAAACAATGTGACAATCACAGTAATAGAAACTAAAAAATAAGTCACAAGAATACTTAATACATATCAAGTAAACAACTAAATATCAAAAATAAATATTGAGAAATGACTAAAAGAGTAGGTGAGAGAAATAATGATAAAAGAATGCAAAATTCAAAAATTAATATTATGAAAAGAAGAAAGAAGCTCAAATATGAAGAAAATATTTACAAATGACGATTCAACAAGGAAAAAGAGAGTTTAAGAGACAAAATAAAAAAAAAAACAACTGGGCAAGGAATCAAATGTGAGAAACATAAAAATTTTCATGAAAGGAAAAAGATGGAGATAAGAGAATAAGTTATAAATTTTATAAGTGGGAGAAAGAAAATGATAAAAAGCACAAAAGATGACATATGCAAACAAAATAAGAAAAGATGAAAAACAAATTAAACAATAAAACAGGAAAGAAAAAGAGTAGTAAGCAAACAAAACAAAAAAAAAACATAATATTAACTTTACATTCAAGAACATTCGACCAATCTGACATGAACCGGCCTATTGAGCATAAAGAGCATTTTCCAAGAAATTTTCTGGATTATAATATAAAAATCAAATTAGATTTGAATGAATTATTTTTGCAACGGCGCCATTCTCTTTGTTATTTAAATATTTTCTATAAGATAAATAAAAAAAAATTTTTTTTGTGTATAGAAAAACAAAAAAACAAACCTGCTTAGAGTAAAGTATTGAATCTTTCTCCAATGAACTATGTCTTATCAACTTTGAAGTTTTCTTCACCCCTTTTATACATTTTTTTGCGATGACTCCTTCTTCTTTCGGTGAATTGGGGTCGGCCCATGCAATCTTAATACCATGTGGCCTGTCACCCACTGCCCCATCTTTCTCTGGAAAATCTTCGGAAAATTGTTTTCTCAACGATTTTCGTCGGTGCTCCAAATTGGGACTTTCGTAATTAAATGAAAACTGCCGAATTGTAGAAAGTTTTCGTATAGTTGCCATTTTATATCAATGAAGCACGATTCGCATCTTTGGCGCTTTTCACGGAACTACACCACAAAAGAGGGTTGTTTACCCTTAGCTTGGAAAAGTTTAACTGAGAAACGTGCTTCGCACGGTTTCATTTTAGTCTGTTCATATCGATTCGAATTTTTGCTTTGTTGTTGTCATTTGTTTTTTCTTTTTTGTTTATCTCTCTTTTTTTTTTTTTGAAGATAAGTGATTGGAAAAGCTTTTATCCTAATTTAGAATTTCTAAGAAACATATTTCCGGGTCTTTTTTTTGTTAAGCTTATTTGAAAATTCATAAAGGTTTTTAAAGCTATTAATTTTATTAAAATATGAAGAAACAAAAACAAGCAGTGAGAAATTATTAAGCACATAAATATATATAACGGATGAAACAAGAATGCAAGTAAAAAAGGAAGAAAAAGATAAAGAAGAAAGCAACATAAAAAGAGACAGCAATACTTATGAGAAAAAAAAAGAAACACATAAAACAAAATAGAAACAGGAGAAAACAAATGAACAGAAAAAAGTCATAAACAAAGATCATTAAAAATTGAAAAAATAAAAGAAAAAACAGAAGCAAATTTAGACAAAACAGAACGAAACGAAGACTAGAAAAGTTAAAATTAGAAAATAAACATAATTCAAAATTTGGAGAAAACCGACTTCAATATGATTACTTAATTATTATTTTATTTATTTAATTGACTTAAATTGCTAAACTAATTATTTTGAAAGCAATTTTTTTAATTTCTTACTTCTATTTCATAATAAATAAGTGTCAAAAATATATGTCAAAAAAAGCATTAATATAAATAACTCAAAAACTACTGGTCAGATCTTGATCACATTTGAATGGAACCAAATGGAAAGCACCAGCTTCCAAATAAAAGAAGGATCAGTAAAATCGGTTTGTCCAGAAAGAAATCAGATAAAAAAAAAATACAGTCGAATTGAAAACCTCCTTTCTTTTGAAGTCGGTTAAAAATAAAAACATTGAACGCTAAGAGAACGTGCTAAAAAATTAAAAAGGGAAGCAAAATGAAAAAGAGGGAAATAGAATGAAATAAACCGAAGAGAAGAAATAAAGTTGAACAATAAAATAGGAGAAAGAATAAAAGATCTAAGAATAAAGCAAAAATATAATGAGGATAATAAAAAAAAACAAAAGAATAGACAGCAGGAAAAGAAGAAATGAAAAAAGAGAATGTATTAAAAGAAGTATTTTGGCCCAATATGCAACAAAAAACAAAGAAAAAGTAAGAAGAGGAATAATAACGGGAGAAAAAAGGGAATAGAAGAAGAGGAAGAGGGAGAAATGAAAAGAAAGAAAAAAATTGCTAGAAAGTAATGGGAATATACAGCAGAAGCATCAGCATGATAAAACAAATCGAAGAAAAAAAGAACAAAAACAACATAAATTTAGTGATTGGATGTGATTTCAATCCAAGAAAAGGGGAAGAAAGAAAAAAATATTGGAGCAAAAAAAGAAAAAAAAAAAAATTAGAAGAACAAATGCAGATGAAAAGATAAACAGAGAAGGAATAATTTTAATGAAAATGGGTGAGAGAAAAAGAAAAAAGAAATAAAGAAAAAGATGAGAAAGGTAGATGAACACATGAAGGAACACAGGCACTACGGGATAGTGAACCAGAATGCATGGGAAACAGTGAAAAGACTTGAGATAGGCAAAAGAATTGAATAGAACCATATATGCCGCTAGAGATACAAAAAAAAATATTGAAATAAAATAAAAGCATAATAAAGTGAATCGAAAAATCAAAAAAGATAAATAGGGAGAAGTTGGAAAAGACAGAATTTAAAGAAAAACGGTACAAGAAAGGTAAAGGAGGCAATGCTGGAAAGATAAAAAATTGAGAGACAAATGCTGGGATAGAGAATGCAAAGAACAAAAAAGAAGATTAAAAATAAATGGAGAGAAAAAAAAATAAAAAAAAAACTACATAAAAAAGAATAGAGGAAATAATGCTAAGAAAAATAAAATAAAAGCAGCAACAACGCGAAATAAAATTTGGAAATTCTTGGAAGAAAGAGAAAAGATAACAAAAAAAATAGAAATGGGCAAATGGGTAGAAGATTTTAAATAACTACTGGAAAGAGAAGAAGAAAAAGGTTGACAAAAAAAGCTAAAAGAAGAGAACGGAGAGGAAGAAGAAGAAGAAATAACAAGCGAAAAGGTAGAAAAACCACTTATAAAGTTAAAATGAAGAAAATCGTCAGGAATGGATGAAATGCCGAATGAGGCACAGATTTATATAAATGAAAAAGTTAAAGAAAGACTGAGAGAAGTACTGAGAAGGGAAAAAAGTTTTCTCGGGAACGGACAAAATACATGAAAAGAAGGAAATATATATTGAAAATAATTACCGAGGAATAAATTTTCGAAACACAATATGCAAGGTGTATGCGATGTATGTGGCAGAAAAGTTTAAAAGGAAGGTAAAAAGAGTGGGAGGATTACCAGACTGACAGGGCCGCTTGCCAATAGATAATGTATATATTTTAAATTCG
Organism: Lagria hirta; assembly: GCA_947359425.1. NCBI lineage: Eukaryota > Metazoa > Arthropoda > Insecta > Coleoptera > Tenebrionidae > Lagria > Lagria hirta. Next base: position 3,123,738 of record OX375794.1, read on the forward strand.
CTAATTGAGAGTGAGTTGGAAAAGGAAAGAGTATGAAGGTTTTTGTGGATTTAAAAGTAGCGTGTGATAGGGTAGATAGAAATGATGAAGTTATAAAAGTGCATGGAAAAGAAAAGAATAGCAAAAGCAGTTGTAGAGAAAAAGTAAAAGAAATATACAAAGAAACAAAAAACAAGGTGAGAATGAATGAAAGAGAATGTGAATGGCTGTGGACAAAGAGGAGGCTGGGAGACTCCAGGTTATAAAGTGAGAGATGAAGGAAAAAGAAAAAAAGTACGAATAGAAGCAGGAAAGAGAGCATGAAGGAAAGTTTGAAGACAAAATGAAAGATAGAGAAGGGTGGGAGATGCTGAAAAGTGATGAAGAGAAAGGTAGACAAGAGAGAAAGGAAAACAAGGAAAATAAGAGAGAGAGGAAAATGATTGCAAGATTCAGATGTGGGAATGAAGAGAGAGAAAACAGATAAATGATAGAAAATGCAGGATCTGTGGAAGGAGAGAGAGAAACATTAGAGCACCGCGAAGAGGTAAAAGAAAATGCGAGAGAGAACATAATGAAAGAAAATAAAGAGAGAATAGAATGAATTGAAAATGATAGAATGAGAAAGAAAAAGATTAAACTTGATGGTGAATGAGATAGAATAAGAGAAGAAGAAAAGAGAAAAAGCAGGGAAAAGAGAAGAAAATTAGAAAAAACAAGGCAGTTTAAGTTACGAGTTTTTTTTTTTTAATTTTATATATTATTATTATGTTGTAGTACAAATGGGAAAATAAAGCAATTATATTTATGTAAATAAAAACAAAAAATCAAATCGAGTTTTTTTGCAGTTTTTGAGAAAATTTACTGATATAATGTATTTTTTTACATTATTAGAAAGTAGAGATTTCAGCAAACAAAAGGCTTACCAACTTTAGATATTTTGAAAATTAGGGTGCTTTTTCGATATTAAGTCAAAATAAAACAAAAAAATTACAGTATGTTTGTAACATAGAAATTTAAGTTTTCACCCAAATTAGTAAAATGAAAAATCTCATACTTTTCCGACCCCTAAATTATTATTTTTTTGTTATATTTTCTTTTTTTTTCAATGTGTTTAATCTACTTTTATTTATTTTTTATCATTTTTAAAGGCTTCAGGGCTGTATAAAGCGATTTTTATCTTTGCGTTACTTTATTAATAACAAAATCTCTCTTCTGATTTCAGCATGGACGGAGCGGCTACAAAAAAGTACAACATATTTGAAAACATTTTGCAAAAAATCAACCAAACATGCATTGCCCTCTCCACGGAAGAGACCAGAAAAAGCAATAAATTTCTTGAAGTCATTGACAGAGTCTTGGCGGAAATGCGCCGAAAGAATTCGCTTTTTGACGAATTATTCCAAAGCAAATTTTACGGCGGATCTTTTTATGACAATTTGAAAGTCGGAAAGCCAAACGAATACGATTTGGATTGCCTTTTGGTGCTTCCAAAAGTGCTTCAGCCAGTTGTAGCGGTGACTGATCGGCCAGGTTTTGTTTCTATTGTACTGCAGAATATAGATGCACTGGACAAACAAAAAGAAGAGACAAAAAAATATGAGTAAATAGTAACAAAATAGTAAATGAGGGTACTAATTATCTTTCCAACAATTCAAGGGGGCTGAAAAAATTAGTAATTAAAGGAAACATGTTATCAACCAAAAAGGTAAAGTCTTGGATGGAAAGTTTAGTTGCGCCTGTCGTTAGAGAAATGGACAAAATAACAATGAAAATCAATGGCGTTGATCATATAATAGGAATAAAATTTTCAACAACGGGTCCAGCAATGACTTTAAAGTTAAACGTAACATGGGGCGATGGGCAAAAATGTAATCTAGATGTTGATTTAGTACCATGTTTTCTTTTTGGGAAAGATCAGTGGCCTTGTCAAAACTACCGCCAAAATCCATCTAAAAAAAAGGTTCTTATCTTTCACTCACTTTTTCTTTTTTAACAAATGTTGCAGGAAAGCTTTTTTGTGGTTCCTAAAAGTCCTACAGATGAGACGCCTACTCTATGGCGCTTAAGCTTTCAGGAACAGGAACGGGAATTAATCAGTGGATTTGCAACGATGAAACCTACGATAAGATTAATTAAGGTAACAACAAAAGCGACTTTTCTACGTTGAATTGTCGATTTTTTCCAAATTGTGTTCTATCTTTACACCGCTTTTTTTCTTTTATTTCTATTATTTGAATATGTTTTTGTCTCTTTTCTTTCTGTTGGCTTATTTTTATTTATTTTGAGCTTCTTTCAATCTGATTCAACTTTTGTGTACCTTCCAAGTGACTTTTTGTTCCTTTATTAGATTTTTTTGTCAAATTTTTTTACTGCGCATCTTTCTCTGTAACATTCATTTTTCTCTCATTCTCTTATTAGAACCTATTTTATTCTTCTGACTTTTACTGTCTTTACTTGTTGTTGCTTTATAATTATATACAGTAAAGAAAAGCCAAATGGGATAAATTTAAAATTGGGAAGCCAATTGGGAAAGACTTATTCCGTCATCCGCCATCTTGGAATTTAAGGGTTATTTTTTGTCTCTTGAATAACTCGTTTATTTTCAATTTTATACAAAAAATGGTTTTTACAAAAGTTGTTTGAAATCAAATTTCCTACAATCTTGACGCTCTTCATTTTTTTCGCAGGATTGATATTTTTAGTGCAACATCAATAGTAAACACAATGATTTTACTCCTACTATTCTCAGGTATAAATCGAAAAATATCGATTCTACGAAAAATTGATCGGAATAAAAATTGTGGCAAATTTAATTCTAAACAACTTTTGCGATAAGTATTTTTTGTGTAAAATTGATAATAAACGAGTTATTCAAAAGACAAAAAATAACCTTTCAATTCAAGATGGCGGATGAGCTAGCCTTGTAGTGCAATAATTAGGTAATTCTTATGGTCTTCAAAATGTTGCCTACTCTGTGAGATAGCTTATATTACCAAAAAAGTTAAATATCTTGCAAAAAAACGTCTATAACGATTATTCTGCAATTCTTAATGTGGCACTTGATCCTTTTTTTTTTTTTTAGAAAATAAGAGATCGTTACAAACATATAATTGCAAGTTATTATATCAAAACCGTTTTCTTGTGGGAACTGGACAACCATGGCAAGGAACTATGGCAAAAACCACTCAGCTCAGTATTTATGGTGGTAAGTTTAGAAATGTTTGTTTTTATCAAATTATACAAGCGCTTTAATAGTATAATTAATTAAGAGTGATATAAATAAATCATTTCTGACCCAGTGGCCAGTGCAGCAGCACGCAGTCGAACACTGTTTACGTATATGCAATGTACGTAAAAAAGCAACCAAGAAAATGAGCAGACTATAATAACGGTTGGTTTTTTAAATTTGGCGTCAAAAATTGCCATGAATGTTTAACTTTGAATTGTGGACGTAGTTTTACCATCAGCTATATTCGGACAGTTATTAATTTGACAGCTTAACCTAATCTAACCTCACTTTTAATTTAATGATTGATAGTTCAACACGTTAATCAGAGTAAATTGAAAGCACTTGTAGTGTTATAACAAAAAAAAAATAAACTAATAAAATCGGGTAAGGGATTTTTGGGTACTGTATCACAAAAAGATGAAATAAAATTTTTTTTAACTTACTTTATGCCGAAAAAATTTTTAAAAACGTCTAAAGTCGACAAACTGTGATTAAAATATTTATTAATAAAGTTGCAAACGCGTTTAATACCGGTATTGCGCTATGACGTTCATCTGGATATTATACTGTTATTTTGGCTTGTTTTTTAGCATTTTTTTTTTATTTTCAGATGTTACGTACCTATGCTGAATATCTAGAAAGAAAGAACATTCCTTTCTATTGGAATCCCGAACACAATTTAATTGCAAATTTGTCTGAAATTTCAACAAGCTGCATTGCTAATAAGATTCGGATTATTTATAATGAAATTGAACGAAATTGCTCAACAAGTCCTTATAATATGGTTAGTTATTTTGGTACGTATCTATTTATATAGAAAGGTACACCTGAGTCATCCTAGGATGCGTAATCTCCTGATAACGACAGTATTACGCTAATCACTGCCCTCGTTTTAGCAACACAGACGCTTTTATCTCCCGCTATACCAACCACTGCGCATCTAATGTATATATCAACTATATATTACTTCGTGATTTCAGAATAAGGGACTTTTTATAATAATACCAATAGTTTTATAATATAAACTGACCTAACCTATATCATTGACATGGTTACAATATCTTTTGTTTTTCACCAATTTTTATAAATTTCTTTTGTTTGAAGTTGGTTTGACAATTCTAGAGTTTTTAATTTGGTGCACAGCCCATGATCCTGAAAGATTGTTTTTCTATTCCACTAATGACGATTTTGTGACATAAAAAAAACTAGTAACATCCCTAAGGACTTTTGCCGTGGGTTGGTATAGTTAGTAGTTGTGATGCCAATGACAGTGACATTATAATAATTAATACCAATAGTTGGTACATCAATCATACCAACCTAAGAAAAAAACTCACTAGATGGATTTTTTGAATTGTATATATTAATAAACGCGAAATAGAAAAAATAGCGTTTTATAAAACATGTTTGTGGCACTTATTCATTTGAAGCATTATACTATTTTCATAAAGATAAAAAAATTCAGTTTTATAGTATAACTGAGGCTTGAGAAAAGTGAAAAAAAACTTCAAAAATCAAATTATAAAACATAGATTACTAACACGTCGGCTTTTTTTAGTTATGAGTGCATAAACCCACAGGCAGTGGATCTAGCTGTTTGTTTATTCTTTTTTAGTAAATTCTGATGAAATTAATATTGAGGACTTCATGAAGGAAGCACCTTTGAGCAAGAAGCAACTGAGGCAGCTCCAGCAACCTACGGCTTCATTATCAAATGTGCCATGTGCAGCTTCCCCAAAGCTTAAGGAAACAATTATTTCTATCAATGCTCCCCAAGAAGACATTCTTAAATGTTTAGAAAAATTGACGAAAAAAGTGGAACATTGCGAAACATCTATTGCCCAGTTGCAGAAAAGTGCAAAAATTCAGGAAAAAGTGAGCAACCAAATTTTGGAGAGACTTGACGACATTGCTGCCAAACTTGACACAATGGCATTAAAGAAAACTAATGCTCAAACCGGTTCGCCGAGTTTGATGAACGATATTGACAATTTAGGTGACCGGATTAGGGGTACTGATCTATTCTAATGCAAAACGTCATAGTTAAAGTTTGCTCAACTTTTTTAATAAATGGACCAAATAACGTTTTTTCATTTTTGTAACGTATCTTTGTTTGTTATGCCTCTATAATTGGAAATAATTCTATGTGTCATCAGATAATTATAATTTGGTGCGAAAGCATACCCCGCAATGTTCATGAAATTCCATCTGACAGCTTTTAATTTTTCAACTGTCACTGTCAGCGATCTTAAAAGTCGGTTAAAATTACCAAAATACATTATAAATGAATGAAAACTAATTTAATAAAAGAAGTTGGTGGAGTAATTATCTAATTTAGAAAATAAGCAGATATGCTACGTGCTACAACTTTAAAAAAATAATCATTTTGACATATTAAGCTACGCCATACGTTTTCGACGAATTGGTCTATTAGACCGTGAATTAAAAAAATCACCCGGTACTGATGAGCGGAGGTAAAAAAGGTTTAAATTAAGCAAAAAATTAAAAAATACATAACTTTTATTGTTAAGTATCTGTGTCGTACAACATCAAATATGAAATATACAAACCATTAGATTCACTAAATTCTTTCGGAAAGATTTTATTATATTTCGATAAATGCTTCAGAACCTCCACAAACATTGGTTCTGAAATATCAAGAGAAATAACATTCACATCATTTTTCCAAATTTTAACTTTTCCATTTTCTTCGCTTTCATTTTTAAAAAGGACTTTTGCCACACGACAATTGTTCACTGTCGAATCCCAGATCTGGACAGTCAACTCTTTCTCCAAAATCCACAAAAAAATATAATCGACTTGTTTATTTGTAGTTTTTTGACAGGATAACAGAATTTTGACTGTGTTGTAAAATGCTGCACTCAAAATTTGTTTAAGTGATAGAAACACGTCTTTCAATGGCTCTGTATTATGTACTGTGTCGCTAACAAATCGAACTGTATTAAACCATAATTTGCAGGTGTCAGCATTTTTCAATACACCTAAATTAGCTTGACAGTCGTTGCAAATCAAAACATTATCCATAACTTTAATATTTCGAAAGTTGTTTTGTAAATGACAATAACAATTCCCGTAGAAAAAGTCATTTTTTTTTGGATTTAAATTATAATTAATGTTGGCATGACAAAACCAGTCGCTTGGCTCTGCAGTGTCTGAAGGAAGAGGCAAAATTCTTGAAAATTTGACATCTTCCATTAAATTATTCATACAACTGTTGCACTGTATCTTGTACAAACTGGTAGAATTCACAAATATTCCTTTACCGTCATTTTCTTCCTCCCTCTTCTGATTTTCAACAATTTTTAACAATTCCAACTTCACACTACCCCAATCATTTACATCATTAACTGTCCCAAACCGAAATGATACACTTGTATCAGTGATATTTAGAGAATTCAAAGAATCTTCTACAATTTTAAGATTTTTTAATGACACTGTCGTCGACGTATCTGCTGCTACAAGTTTAAAAGAATCCTTATTTAAATTTATTTTGACATTTTCAAGTTTTTGTTTTAAAGATATAACCACATTTGCAGATTGTAAACGAGGTCGAACTTCCACGACTAACGTCTCAAAATTATCACTCATTTTTACAAATCTCTATCAAACCTTCCTCCTTTAGCTTTTTAAAAAGTTGATCGTTTTCGCGAACTGCAAAGGGGAGAGTCACTTTTTGGTAGTAATCAGAAAGTAATTCAATGTTGCTTATTACATTCGATAGGAGATGAGCTCGCTCAGCTAAAATACCAGGTGCTTCGTGTTTTATGTACGTAAAGTGTACATGCAAATGATAAAAAGTTGGCTGGTAATGAAGGTAAATTCTTAATTGTGGACCAGATAAACCGTATTTGGATTTTATGGCAGCCTGCAACACACATAAACAACTTAAAGCCAACAAATTCGACAACACCAGCAATAGATGGCGCTCTTTCAAACGTAAAAATGCCAAGGAAAACAATAGTCAGCTGTTTCTGGCTTGCTTATCTTGCCATCACTAGTGTCAGTTTCGTTGTGCAACATTAATCAAAGGTGGCTTTGCTTTTTTCGCAGCAGGTGCGCAGAGATTTTTGTGTTTTTAAATATATCAATTTAATTGGCAGACAGACATTTGTGCTTTAAAATGCCATATCAGTTGTAAATAGACACCTGCAATGCCGGCTTAGCTTACCAGATTCTTTTTATCTAACCTCCATCCTCACTTTTTATCGGATTAATCACATCCAAATCTATAAATTATTCAGCTAAAGTGGTAAAATGGCATTTACTGCTCAAGAAAAAGCATTCTTATTAGGATGTTAAGAAAAAAATGACTTCTGAATCAACCCAAGACAATCGTTTATATTTTCTAAAGCCATCCTTGATTAGTGTTAATATTATACACTCTGTATAAAAACTTTGTATAAACTCGAAAACAAGAAAAACACAACTATTTATCTCTTACCAATCAGTCACGATTGTAGCCAATAAAAAAGCCCATGATTTGAATTATAAAAAATAAATAGCACATTTTATTGTACTGTGCGTTCATAAATTATTTAAACCTACTCTTGCTATGGAATTTTGAGCGTATGCTCATTTTTTGATTAGTTCTTACGCAGAAACGTACGATATTCTAGACGTTTGTTTGACATTTGACGGCAATCATACTATCGAAAACAATAAAAATCTGTCAAGCTAAATTACACAGCAAGAGTGGATCTAAAAAACTTATGATCGCACTCTATAAATAAAAACAAAAACTATTCAAATTGTAAAAGAGTTGATTATAGCATAATACTCACTATTCCTTTAGTTTGGATGTTTCGTAACAAAGGTAAATGTGTTGAATTTAAGTCCCTCAACGTCTTAATGTTACGCTTGTGTACTATTCCTAATAAGTACAAAGTGTCCACCTCACCATTCCATTTTAAATCTGGTAACAAAACAAAGCCATTTTCTTTGTCAGAATCTTCGAAAACTATGCGATCTGATTCAGACTTATGTTCTAATATGTTGTAAACCCACTAAAAATACGAATTGTTGATAAATGACAGTGTTTTTTTCAAATTTAACGTCAAAGATAGCCATGAATGTTAATGAACGTACGTTTATCATCCAATTAAAATGACAGTTATTAATATGACATCTGAACCTAACCTCATTTTTCGATCTGATTCAGACTTATGTTCTAATATGTTGTAAACCCACTAAAAATACGAATTGTTGATAAATGACAGTGTTTTTTTCAAATTTAACGTCAAAGATAGCCATGAATGTTAATGAACGTACGTTTATCATCCAATTAAAATGACAGTTATTAATATGACATCTGAACCTAACCTCATTTTTAATCTAATGAATCGATAGTTCAACACGTCAATGAAATTAAATTAAAATCACTTGTCGTAATATAACAAACGAAAAATAAAACTTTAACTTCAAAAATAAAGAGATTGAGTAATTATTTTGACATCTGAAGCAATTGTTTTAAAAATTATAGGCATTGCCAACTATGACGCTATATTTTAAAAAATATCCGCTACTAGCAAGTAGGAATTGTAACCATATGTATTATTTATGCTCTAAGTTTAACGAGCAGTTTTTACTAAAACACCCGATATAGTAAAAAAAAATATATACATGCATGTCAATAATACATTACACCCTAGATGTCAAAATATTCGTTTATAGATTGCCATAAATTTTGTTAGGTTGGAGACTATGATATGCTGGTGGAAAACAAAAGATGTCGTGACCATGTCAAAAGTTTAGGTTAGGTCGGCTAAAGCAATTATTAATAAATATTTTACTCATGATTACCGTATAATAAATTATTATTTTCTACTTTTTTGTAAAATTTTGTCGTAAAGGAAATCCGCCAACATCAAGTTGAATATTATCTGTCAACAATTGCATTCAACCTTAAACATTTAATCCCTGCTAATTGCAACATGAAAAAAACAAATTCTCTAAAAGTTCGAATTCTATGGAGTAATTTACTGTGGACACGCATAATACTTACATTCAAATTAAGCTGATCACTTTCCAAGCATGGTAAAGTTATTCGCTTATAAATTTCTGACGTTTCATCAATTATAAAATAATTATGACAGGAGTACTTGTCAAAATGCTTTTCAGTGGCTGGATGGACTATTGTCGCTTTGATGGCTGTAAACCAAAGGTTTAATTTTAAGTAAAATTGTAGTTATACTCACAATTTAACTGTATTTCTGGAAAAAATTGAAAATTGCCATAGATATCATTTTGGAAAACCTTTTCCAGGCGGCTTTTTTCACTAAAATAGCCACTATCAGCCGTTAAAACATCTTCAGCAAAAGCGGTTTTCTCCAACAGGATCAATGCATCACCGGCTTTGTCTTGGAATTTTCCTTTCAGGCATACGGATTTTCGGTTGGTATTATTGTTGAAGATTTTGTCCAATTTAAACGTAGAAAAATTAGTTAAACTTTTCAAAATACTGTTTTCTTCATCGCTACAAGCGTTTTTATCTTCAATTTCAAGTTTAAGCTTTTTCGGCGGCGGTGTTTCCATTATAAGAAAATATAACCTATAAATATAACCAAAGTCAGAGAGATGTCAGAGAGAAAGAGAATAGAATGTCATTTGCAATGTCAACGGGTGATACTTATATATCTAGCCTTGTCGCACAATAAACTCAATGTGAAAATAAACAAAAGAAAGTGACGTTTCAAAAAAGCATCAAATACTTTTAAACAATTTTTGCAATTTGTTTCTATTTTGATACTCTAATAGACTCATTAGAGAACGTTACGTCATAGGTTTCAGTGCGGTTATAAGCCATTAGAGCATCAAACTTTTTTTTCTAAGAAAATTTTTAGGTTAGTAGAATCTAATTAACTTTTTACCTATTTGTCAATAATATTGTGTATTAAAATTGCAATTTTCAAACAACAAAGTAAAGTAAACAATTATTGGAAAGTATATTTATGTGAAATATGGCATATAATGGTGTAAATAATAAGTGCAATAAGAAGAACAACCGATTCCAATAAAGCAAGTTATGCAGTTTATATGTTTTTTTAACCTAAAAAGGTAGATACCTCTAAATCATAATAATAATGAAAACCAAAATCACTTTTGCTATTCCACGGATTTCGCGAGGCTATCATGCAAAGTTTTTTCTATTTTTGCATTTTGAGGATGACAAGATTAAAATTTTTAGATAAAACAAAAGAAAAGACAACTATATAAAATTTAAGATGTTGCCAACCCACTCCAAAAATCCCTAAATTAATTAAATTAAAAAAAAATGCTCAAAAACCGCATAAAAAAGGCAAATTACAAAAAATAGTATAAAAAACTCGTTTAATAAAACCTCAAAGCACTTATTCTTAAAAAAACCCGTGGCAAGCATGCTTTAAGACATGTCTTATAAAACTTGTTTTTTAATATACATACTATGAATTAGAAGATAAGTCATAAATGTTAAAGCAAATATATAGTCCACAATAAATTACTCTGTAGAATTCAAACTTTTAGGAATTTTTTTTTTCTATGTTACTTGTATGTTATAGGAACAGCGTGGTCAAATAAGACTGTTTAAGTTGGCAATCTTACATTTTATTAAAAATAATACAACTGCAATTTTCCTATTGTTGACATGTGACAAACTTTTTGTTTTTTATTCAAACTAAAGATTAAGTATTATAACACCAAATTTTTGGCAGCATAATAACCGATATTTTTGCACTTTATTGTTGGAGTGCATATGTGTAACAGCCTTACAGATAATTGATAATAAAGTCTTTTAGTACAGCATGGTCAACAATAACTGTGAGTTGGCAACACTTTTTCGAATCTTTTTTATTTGCCTAAGTGCAACACTGTAACCAGATACGTTTGTTTGACAAATATTTAACATAACATTTATAAAAAAAATTGTAGGTTATGTCACAGAGACTAACTTTTTAATTGGCATCTGTCAATGATATGGTTATTGTCAAAAAAGTGTCACCTGTCGATCACAAAAAGTGTTATAAAACTCCATAATAAAAATACATTTAGCAGTTTGTTAAAATTGTGTTTTAATTAATTACTAAACTCTAAACATTATTGCTATAACTTATTGGAAATATTGGAACATAGCTCCGTGATTGGCCAAACGTAAAGCTTTTGTTTTTTTGTAATACAGCAGTTGGCAAGCTTTTACTGTCAATTGTCACTTAAATGTCAATTTTAAGTTTTTAAATATCAAAACAAACTTTTCAACCGAACACATCATATCAAAAACGCTTCAATCAAATTTTGGATATTAACAAAGTTTATAAAGTTAAAAATATGTCGAACTTGAAAGAAAGGAAGAAATTGGCACCGGAAGAACTCGCCCAAATATTTAACGAAATTCAGCTGAGTTCAGCGACTCATAAGAAGCTGGCACTGAAAGTTAAAAGATGTTTGGAAGATGTAAGGATACTACAGCTATTGTTGTTTATTTTGAATTTATTTTACATTTTGTAGGATGAGAATCAGCCAATTGTGGAATTATTAAAATCATACATAAATGCTGCGTTTCATAGGAAGATTGATACGAAGGATGTATATGTAGAGCGTATAATAGGCTTCTTCGTTGAGTTGGCCGGGCATTGTAACGAGTCTCTATTGGAGGGAGCAACGTCCCCTGTTTTGGACGAAATATTTAATCATATTTTAGAGTTATGTACGTTGTCACATGACGGGTACCGATACTGGGGCTGTAAAGCCCTTGGAAAGATTTTAAGAGAGTTGAATACCATAAACCAAGAAATGTCTGATAAAATTACAGAGACAATGCTGCAGCGGTTGAATGAATTAAAATTTCAAATTCGATATGAAGCTATTCTGGTGCTGGTGCCATTACAGAATCCCGGTGGTCCTCAAGATCCTGTTATTGAAAGTTTTCTACGTTTAGTAAATACTGACTCTAATGCTAAGGTTGTTTTTTTTTATAATTATCATGATCTAAGTTATTTTTTTCTAGATTCGCCAGTTAATTATGCAGAAATTGGCCCGTTCCGTCGTTGTTGTTCCCTACGTCATTCGAGGATTACGAGACATCAACGACAGTGTTAGATTAGCTGCTTTTACATGGTTACATTCCGTACCTGTTAATATATCCCTTACTCAAAGACGTACCGTTTTGAGAAGGGCTTTTCTTGAAGACGCACAAAAAGTAAAACATTATATTACTTCAGTCTTTCTACCAAGCTGGCTCACTGCCTTCGGGAACAATTTTCTAAAACTTTTGAGTAGTATACGACTAGATGCATGTGAGGAAGATATAAGAGAATATGTTGCGTTATCTACCGATTTAATGGACTTTTTTTTGCCGTAAGTTTAGCTTAGACTTGAGTTTCTATTATGAACCAAACATGAGACCCGGAGAGGCGTGGCGTGGAGGCCATGTACACGTTTTTTGAGCATCTGATTGGTTACTTCTGACATTGCTACTTTAGTTTGCATATTTTCTGGGACTTTGATTGGTTTTCTGTTTCTAGAAAATCGAGCAGAGAAGAAATTCTGGGTCATTTGGAATTCACCGACAAGAAATTGATTCCGTTTGATTTATTAAATTGGGAATCGGTTCTCTATTATCGGCTCGTAATTGATTTTTGTAGAAAATCCGATGATTATTCTGATTGTTTGGAAAATATTCTTCCTGATGTCGTTGATCTTTGTGCGCACATTAAAAAGTAAAAATGTTATTTTGATGATTTATTTAATATTAAAATTTGATTTATTAATTTAAAGGTTTCACGAGGAAAAGAAGAATGATGAAAATTATTGTATTTTAGAATTGAATTTTATTGCTCAAGAACTTCTGTTGGTGATGAAAGGATGTGACGTAGCTGATAATATCAGTCGACATGCTTTGTGCTGTTTGTTGTATTATATTTTACAAAGTAATGATTTATCAGAAGATTTGGCAAAAGCTGCTATTGAAAATATTTGGAAAGTTAGAGCAACGGTACACGATGCATCTTTACTCGTCTGTGAAATGGTTTCTAACATTTTTGAAGGTGATGATGAAATAGATTATGACAGCATTGCAAGCAAAGAAGCAGAAAAAAGTTTAAAAGTATGTAAACAGTATATAATGTGTGACATTATTTCTTATATGTTTGTTGATGGAAACTAATTTTGATAGAAAATACTGCATATCTTAGATATGGGTTTCAAGCAAAAGGCGCTAATAACTTGATCATTCGATCAGCGATATATTTAATTTGTCTCAATATTAATTTTCTACAAAATTGTCATTAGGAGCAGCATACAAGATGTTTTGTTTTAAATTATTATTTGATATTTACTAATTGAAGTTTGATGGTTTTAGGTTTCTCAATTAAAGTCTGAGATATCATTACTTCTTGAACAAGAGCAAGAGTTTGTTGCTCGGAAAGATTTTGAGGAGGCAAGGCGATGTGTTGATGAAATAAATGAAAAGAAAGAATTGTTGCGATTAGAAGAAATTGTTGATGAAATAAGTGAAACCAGTTTGGAGCAAGTGAATAGTTCTAGGAATTATGTTAAGGCACTTAATTTGGCAATAGCTTTTTTAAAGTCACCAAAAGTTACAATATGCACATCGGCTATTTCGGCATTAAATAAACAAGTCTGCAATTTGCTGCTGCATCCCGATCGAAGAGTTAAGTTGAAGGCTTTTGAATGTTATGGACTGATTTCTTTATTGGATGTCAAATCTGCTACCTATGTTATGAACATGCTTTCCATGATGGTAAGATATTTTTTTTCTAACTTGCTAAGGTGACAATTAACACAGTTTTACCACTTTCCGAAAAAGTTTGTATCAGGAAATGAATAAAACTGAAATATTATTTGCCTAATTTTACCTGGCATGTGGGCTTTTCCTAATAATCCGACAAAGGTGCTGAAAAAAAGACTCTTTGTTAAGAGCATTTGCCTTATTGTTATAGATTTTATTGAAATTATTTGCTTGGCTAATTTTAAGTTGTAAATATATTAAATTCTAAATCACCTGTTGCTGTTTTAATTACAAGTTCTACTAAAACGAAAATGTGTAGGAATTAATTATTGACGTTTGTCATTTTTAGATTTGCCCAAATTCAAACGTCGAGTCTAATTTACTTGTAATCTGTTTGAAAATTGTGACAGATCTTCTTTGTTACCACGGTTCAAGTTTGGTAGAAGAAGAGGTGAAATCTGTGAGCATGAAAGAAGAAGAAGAAAACAAAGTGTTTACTGGTGGAATTGATCTGAATGATCTTTTACGAAGTATAGCTGAACAACTAAATGATACAGTAAATATTGAATTCATTTAAATTGTCTTATTTTTTGTTTATTTATTTATTTTAGGATATTGCAGTAGCAAGAACGGCTACAGAATGTGCATGTACTCTTCTACTTAGCAGTTCAATTACTTCATCATCACTGCTTACAGCTATTTTAATTAAATGGCTAAATCCTATTACCGAAATTCAACTTAAACAATTTATTGGATACACCTTATATCAATTACCGAATTTACCAAAAGGCGTATTATATTTTGCCGATGCTTTCATCGCAACAATAAAATGTATTAATCGTGCACCAACAAGAAGTCCTTTAATAGAAGTTAATATTGAAAAGATTGTCAAATTTATGTATGCATTTTGCTCAAAATCACCTACGGTAATTTATAATAATATTGATTTATTTTTGTATTAAATAGATGTTTTAGGAATCACCAATTTTTGAAGAATTGTTAGAGAAACTATGTGAAGTAATGCTGAGGACTTATAATAATAAGCATAATATGAATTATCTTAAACTACTACTTGCAATACAATTACCAAAGGATCTAGCTAACAGAGAAAGATTACTTGAATTGAGTGCCGAATTAAAACGGGTAAGTCCACTGACAATTTGGTTACCCATTTTTGACTTAATTAAGAGTAATAAATAATGAAGTTCTTTTTTTTAACAAAAGCTTTTATGTAACATTTTACAAAAAAATCCGAGGAAGTTGTAACTATGTAAATGTATTAACTTGATGAAAAAATTCTGCTTTTAATGATATAACAATTAGAGTTTGTTTAGGATTTCAATATAATTACTAAAAATTGGTTTATATGTTAATTTGTAAGAATCGAAGGAAAAATAAGTAAAACAAAGATTTTCAACGATAAATTTATTGTCACACTTAAATAAATAAATATCAAAGACTAAGTAAAAAATATATCACAGTGTAATAACAAAATAATTTGAGAAAGTCTTTAAATTTAATCAATTTCTTCGACAGTAGGTCCTTGCTGCCTATTTCCGCCGTTAAATCCTCCGGCTTGTTGTCCACAGCTTCCTGGCATTCCCCCGCCTGCTTGGCTATTTCCTTGATATAATTTGGTCATTATAGGACTACAGATTGATGTGAGTTGTTTTTGTTTATCTTCATACTCTTCTTTTTCGGCCAAAGTATTCGAATCTAACCATTGTAAGCAACTGTCGCATTCTCTTATAATAGTTTCTTTATCAGATGTTGACAATTTATCTCCACAGTCTGAAGTGGCTTGTTTTAATTGAAAGATGTATCCTTCAAGCTGATTTCTAGCGCCAATTTTTTCTTTTTGTTTTTCATCTTCTTCTTTATACTGTTCAGCTTCGGAGACCATTCTGTCAATATCACTTTGGGATAGTCTTCCTTTGTCATTTTTAATTGTAATATTTCGACTTAATCCAGAACTTGTGTCTTTAGCGGAGACGATGAGAATTCCATTGGCATCCATATCGAATGTTACTTCAATTTTTGGTACTCCACGTGGTGCTGGAGGAATTCCAGTCAAATCAAAGTTTCCAAGCAAATTGTTATCTTTTGTCATAGCTCTTTCACCTTCAAATACTTGAATGGTGACAGCTGGTTGATTGTCGGAATATGTGGTAAAGGTCTGTGTTTGTTTACAGGGAATTCGAGAGTTACGTTCAATTAATTTTGTCATAACACCACCGGCTGTTTCTATACCTAAAGATAAAGGTGCAACATCCACCAGCAAAACATCTTGAATTTTCGAATCGGATTCTCCATTTAAAACTGCGGCTTGTACTGCAGCGCCATAAGCAACAGCTTCATCAGGATTAATGGATAAATTCAAAGATTTGCCATTGAAATAATTTTGTAAAAGTTGTTGGATTTTAGGAATACGAGTTGAGCCACCAACTAGGACAATATCGTGGATAGATCCTTTATCCATTTTAGCATCTTTTAATGCTTTTTCTACCGGTTCAAGTGTTCCACGGAATAAATCAGCATTCAATTCTTCAAATCTGGCTCTACTGATTTTCGTATAGAAGTCTATTCCATCAAAAAGAGCATCAATTTCGATAGAAGCTTCAGTACTTGATGATAGAGTACGTTTCGCTCTTTCTGCTGCTGTTCTCAATCTTCTTAAAGCTCTAGGATTGCTGCTGAGATCTTTCTTGTATTTTCGTTTAAATTCATCGGCAAAGTAATTAACGAGTCTGTTGTCGAAATCTTCACCACCCAAATGAGTGTCACCTGCTGTTGATCTGACTTCAAACAAGGATCCTTCATCTATGGTTAAAATTGAGACATCGAAAGTACCTCCACCCAAATCAAATATTAAAACATTTTTCTCTCCTTTTAAATTCTTATCCAAACCATAAGCTAAAGCAGCTGCTGTCGGCTCATTAATAATTCTCATTACATTTAAACCGGCAATTACTCCGGCATCTTTTGTAGCTTGTCTTTGAGAGTCGTTGAAGTATGCTGGAACAGTGACAACTGCATCTCGGATTGATGTTCCTAAATAAGCTTCAGCTGTCTCTTTCATTTTTGTTAAAACCATCGAACTAATTTCTTCCGGTGCAAACTTTTTGTTCTCTCCTTTATATTCAACTTGAATCTTTGGCTTTCCGGCATCACTAATAACTTTGAAAGGCCAATGTTTTATATCTTGCTGGATTTTTGGATCGTCATATTTTCTTCCAATAAGTCGCTTTGCATCGAATACTGTGTTGGATGGATTCATAGCGACTTGATTTTTAGCAGCATCTCCAAGAAGACGCTCGCTGTCGGTGAATGCCACATAACTTGGGGTTGTTCTATTTCCTTGGTCGTTGGCGATGATTTCCACTTTTCCGTGCTGCCAAACACCAACACAGGAATAGGTTGTTCCCAAATCAATACCAATTGCTGGAGATTTCACCATTTTTCTATTTTGTTTTCAATAATAAACTTTTTATCAATTTCTCTTCAATAATAATTGAGAGGATACTTTTAAGATCACTTTTTTCTTCACTTGTTAACTCGCACTTGGTTTCAAATCGAATGACAATCGCGCTCCTCCGACCGGTTTATATATGAACGGACGATTTATTCTCGAACTTTACCGAACAAATCCGATTTTTCTAGAACAATCTAATTGGAAAATTTAAGGAACATTCTGGAAGCGATTGATTTTGTAAAGTAAAATGGAAATATTATAAATATGGAATTAAATTATCAAAATTAAATATTTTTAAAAGTCGAGAAAAATATTAATTGCAGTTTTTGATGTAAATAAAGCGACATTTTGGTGATTGAAAAAAGATAGCGCAAGAGATTTGTATTTTTGTCAAATATTTCTGTACCTACTTATATCACAGTTTTTTTTTTTATAATAATAAAAGAGTTTTTTTAGTAAATAAACTTTTAATTAAAATCGAAATGAATGTCATCAAATTGTAAGCGAAATTGCTCGAACATTCTCGAACGTTTCATGCTTTTTATGGAAGTTTTGTAAAAAGAATGAATTATATTTTGAATAAAATTTTATAAATAATATAAAAGTTTTGATTATAATAATGAAATTTTTGTCTACAAAACATTTCGATTGTTTATATAATCTTAAAAACATTTTAAAAATAGTAAATACCTATGGCATTGGAAGTAATAAAACAATTGAAAAAAGAGTAAATTACATATTTTTGTGTTAAAATGATCAAAAACGGTTTTTTTTTTGGCTAAATAGTAAAACAAATTAAACCTTTAATTAAATTCGATATTGAATGTCTAGAGTCTAGAACATTCTCGAAAGTTTTATTCTTCTGATTTAGTTTTAATTTATGGATGTAAAATAAAGACAAAATCTTTTATTTATATTTATATATTTTTTTAAATAAAATTTTTTAATCTTAAAAAAAGATATTATTTTGCTATTATTACGGCATTTGAATTGATCAAATTCTTGAAAAATGACTTAACATTCAATAAATTAGTTTTTTTTTCAATTATCAACAACGTGATTGACAGATTTCCTAAAGTTTTTTCAAACGTTTTATTTACAATTGAATAAACAAAGCAAATACATATACAGGGTGTCGCGCAAAAGTATGGAAACGGTCAAATATTTTTAAAATCACTTATTATAATCAAATAAAATATAATTTTTTCAGATAAATACGTTCATTTGTTTTAAAGATCCAAGGCCAACTTTCTTTTTTATTAAATAGCAACAAGAGTAAAATTTTACATTTTTAAAAGGTACACTTTTTTCTGATTTTAACAATTTAATACATGTTAACCTTTTTTTGTTTCAAAACATTTTTTAGTGTTATTAAAAACATTTTTTTTAGCATTTTGAAACAAAAAAAGGTAAACATACATTATTACATTGTTAAAATCATTTTATTCCTATTATGAATGAAAAGTAATAAATACAATAATAAATATTTTCTTTTTAAATGAGATTTTTGCCTAGAAAACGTTCCGATTGTTTTAATAATCTTTAAAAAAATAAAAATTGTCATTTTTATGGCATTTGAATTAATAAAAAAACTTGAAAAAAGATTTAATATACAACAAGTTCAAGAACTTTCTCGAACGTTCTATTTACAATTTGTTGATAAATAATAAATAAAATATACAGTAATCAATTGACTAGACATCATATTGTCTAATTTTGAGTCTAAAATATTGAATAGAATAAAAAATATATAGGGCTTAGATTTAAAAAAAATTCAATGACGTCATAACTCAAAATTGACAACCAAAATATTTTTTGTGACAGATGCACAATGTGCTTAGTATTTTGTCAAACAACTTTTGTGCGAAAAGTTTTGTAATAAAATGTACGGTTACGGCTGCAGAGTCATTATTTCATACATTTGGGGCATCCTGTATATGGTCAAAGTTAGAAACTTTCTTCTTTTTTGTAGTATGTAGGTTAAAAAGACAAATGTGTTATTTATCTTCTATTAGATAAGTGACACATTCTAGAATAGTCGAGAAATTCCAATTCTAATTATTAAGGTCTATCGTTTATTTTTTATTAAATAAGAAAAATGTGAAATTTTTTGTAAAATGTAAAAACGAATTAAAAAAATATAATTTTCGGTCAATTGATAAATACAGGGTCGGGCAAAAGTATGGAAACGGTCAAATATTGTTAAAATCACTTATCATAATTTGAATAAATACGTTCATTTGTTTTAAAGATCCAAGGCCGACTTGCTTTGTTTTAAATATCAACAGGAGCAAAATTGCACATTTTTTTCTGATTTTAACAATGTAATGTATGTTGATCTTTTTTTGTTTCAAAATGTCAAAAAAACACTTTTTTTAATGACACTAAAAATAAAATGTAGATGGAAGGCTGTCATTAAATATGAACAACTTATTAAAAAAGTAATTGAAATCGTTTAATTTACTTTTTTAGATTTTGCAAAAATTATAATGAGACCAAATTTCATAGCTAGGCTTTGTCGTTGACTCAAATATTTTGTTAGTAAAAAAAAAACTTTTGTTGACATTTTGAAACAAAAAAAGGTTAACATATGTATTACATTGTTAAAATTAGAAAAAGTGTACCTTTTAAAAATGTAAAATTTTACTCTGGTTGCTATTTAAAAAAAAAGCAAGTTGGCCTTAGATCTTTAAAACAAATGAACGTTTTTAAGAGAGGTTTTAAAAATATTTGACCGTTTTCATATTTTTGCGCGACCGCGTATATGTATATACTTTGTTTATTTAATTGTAAATAGAACGTTTGAATAATTGTTGATAATTGAAAAAAAAACTAATAAATAATAGTAAATAATCTTTTTTTTTTAAATTAAAAGATTATATATTATTATTCATTTATTACGTTTCTTTCATAATATAAATAAAATATTTTGTCTTTCTTTTACATCTATAAATTAAAATTTCTATCAGAAAAATGACATTTTCCAGAATGTTCTAGCTCTAGACTCTAGACATTCAGTATCGAATTTAATTAAAGATTTAATTTGTTTTATTATTTTCTATTTAGCCTAAATAAAACCGTTTTTGATCATTTTAACACAAAAATATGTAATTTACTCTTTTTTCAATTGTTTTATTTATTCCAATGCCATAGGATTTACTAATTTTTAAAATGTTTTTAAGATTATATAAACAATCGAAATGTTTTCTGGACAAAAATTTCATATCTACAATCTAAATTTTTATATTTTTCATAAACTTTTATTCTAAATAAAATTCATTCTTTTTGCAAAACTTCTATAAGACGAAACGTTCGAGAATGTTCGAGCAGTTTCGCTTAACATTTGATGACATTCATTTCGATTTTAATTAAAACTTTAGTTTATTTCACTATAAAAACTCTTTTATTATTATAAAAAAAAACTGTGATGTAAGTAGGTACAGAAATATTTGACAAAAATACAAATTTCTTGCGCTATCTTTTTTCAATCATCAAAATATCACTTTATTTACATCAGAAACTGCAATTAAAATCCTAATAAATTTTTAAAAATATTTTATTTTGTTAATTTAATCCCATATTTATATTATTTCCCTTTTTCTTTACAAAATCAATCGTTTCCAGAATGTTCCTTAAATTTTCCAGTTAGAATATTCTAGAAAAATCGGATTTGTTCGGTAAAGTTCGAGAATAAATCGTCCTTTCATATATAAAGCGGTTGGAGGAGCGCGATTGTCATTCGATTTGAAACCAAGAGCGAGTTAACAAGTGAAGAAAAAAGTGATCTTAAAAGTATCCTCTCAATTATTATTGAAGAGAAATTGATAAAAAGTGACAATTTTCATTTTATTATTAAAAACAAAATAGAAAAATGGTGAAATCTCCAGCAATTGGTATTGATTTGGGAACAACCTATTCCTGTGTTGGTGTTTGGCAACACGGAAAAGTGGAAATCATCGCCAACGACCAAGGAAATAGAACAACCCCAAGTTATGTGGCATTCACCGAAAGCGAGCGTCTTCTTGGAGATGCTGCTAAGAATCAAGTCGCTATGAATCCATCCAACACAGTATTCGATGCAAAGCGACTTATTGGAAGAAAATATGACGATCCAAAAATCCAGCAAGATATGAAACATTGGCCTTTCAAAGTTATTAGTGATGCCGGAAAGCCAAAGATTCAAGTTGAATATAAAGGAGAGAACAAAAAGTTTGCACCGGAAGAAATTAGTTCGATGGTCTTAACAAAGATGAAAGAGACAGCTGAAGCTTATTTGGGAACATCAATCCGAGATGCAGTTGTCACTGTTCCAGCATACTTCAACGACTCTCAAAGACAAGCTACAAAAGATGCTGGAGTAATTGCCGGTTTGAATGTAATGAGAATTATTAATGAGCCGACAGCAGCTGCTTTAGCTTATGGTTTGGATAAGAATTTAAAAGGAGAGAAAAATGTTTTAATATTTGATTTGGGTGGAGGTACTTTCGATGTCTCAATTTTAACCATAGATGAAGGATCCTTGTTTGAAGTTAGATCAACAGCGGGCGACACTCATTTGGGTGGTGAAGATTTTGACAACAGACTCGTTAATTACTTTGCCGATGAATTTAAACGAAAATACAAAAAAGATCTAAGCAGCAATCCTAGAGCTTTAAGAAGATTGAGAACAGCAGCAGAAAGAGCGAAACGTACTCTATCATCAAGTACTGAAGCTTCTATCGAAATTGATGCTCTTTTTGATGGAATAGACTTCTATACAAAAATCAGTAGAGCCAGATTTGAAGAATTGAATGCTGATTTATTCCGTGGAACACTTGAACCGGTAGAAAAAGCATTAAAAGATGCTAAAATGGATAAAGGATCTATCCACGATATTGTCCTAGTTGGTGGCTCAACTCGTATTCCTAAAATCCAACAACTTTTACAAAATTATTTCAATGGCAAATCTTTGAATTTATCCATTAATCCTGATGAAGCTGTTGCTTATGGCGCTGCAGTACAAGCCGCAGTTTTAAATGGAGAATCCGATTCGAAAATTCAAGATGTTTTGCTGGTGGATGTTGCACCTTTATCTTTAGGTATAGAAACAGCCGGTGGTGTTATGACAAAATTAATTGAACGTAACTCTCGAATTCCCTGTAAACAAACACAGACCTTTACCACATATTCCGACAATCAACCAGCTGTCACCATTCAAGTATTTGAAGGTGAAAGAGCTATGACAAAAGATAACAATTTGCTTGGAAACTTTGATTTGACTGGAATTCCTCCAGCACCACGTGGAGTACCAAAAATTGAAGTAACATTCGATATGGATGCCAATGGAATTCTCATCGTCTCCGCTAAAGACACAAGTTCTGGATTAAGTCGAAATATTACAATTAAAAATGACAAAGGAAGACTATCCCAAAGTGATATTGACAGAATGGTCTCCGAAGCTGAACAGTATAAAGAAGAAGATGAAAAACAAAAAGAAAAAATTAGCGCTAGAAATCAGCTTGAAGGATACATCTTTCAATTAAAACAAGCCACTTCAGACTGTGGAGATAAATTGTCAACATCTGATAAAGAAATTATTATAAGAGAATGCGACAATTGCTTACAGTGGTTAGATTCGAATACTTTGGCCGAAAAAGAAGAGTATGAAGATAAACAAAAACAACTCACATCAATCTGTAGTCCTATAATGACCAAATTATATCAAGGAAATAGCCAAGCAGGCGGGGGAATGCCAGGAAGCTGCGGACAACAAGCCGGAGGATTTAACGGCGGAAATAGGCAGCAAGGACCTACTGTCGAAGAAATTGATTAAATTTAAAGACTTTCTCAAATTATTTTGTTATTACACTGTGATATATTTTTTACTTAGTCTTTGATATTTATTTATTTAAGTGTGACAATAAATTTATCGTTGAAAATCTTTGTTTTACTTATTTTTCCTTCGATTCTTACAGATAATACGCCTGTTTTTTATAAACAAATTATGTTGGAATCCTGCTTTATAACCGTAGAAATCACGCTTTTAAGATTTACTTTTGAATGACGTTTCCAACCTTAAAACTGTTTAACAATTGTTTATAAAAAGAATAGACTTTACAAATAGACACTTTTTCAATAATTATGTTTCAAACTAAATTATTATCAAGCATTAGAGAGAATCAACAAATGTAGAAAGGTTCGGTTCTTGGCAGTATGCCGCTGATGAAGGATGATCCTCCCTGAAACCGTTCCTGCATTTGGATTTTTTTATGATTACTGAATTATGATGAAATAAGAAATAATCTTTTGGTCGCTCTGGCATCACTACAGCCGCGGGATTAGCCTGACAGTTTATTCCCTCGACAGATAATTAAATATTGGGAATCATTTTTATAATTTATTTAAGTTTTTTGTTTGTAACATATATAAATATTTTCGGACAGTTTCAACGCGTACTTGATAGAAGGGCACTGTATTATGCACTATTGGAAAACTTGCTTTTGTTTTTCAGAAATTCCAGGACAAGCAGTTACTTAAAGGAATCCAAGCATTCTCAGAAGGGCTTGTAACATTAGATGGTACAACGAAAGAAGAAATCGAGAACAATGATCATGATACTGATGACGAATAATGAAACTATAGTTATTGCAATAAAAGTTTTATTGATTTTGCCACTTAATTGATTTCATTCTTGTTTCAAAACATTCCCAAGGGAGGCGGTCCCCCAAAAATGCCATTCCACGAGCATGGAAATCGAATTTTCTGCAAGTTAAAGGCATCGAGTGATTGAACGAATCCGCTTAAAATGTTGGTCATTGCAATTGCGTCGGGTCGATTATCTCCCTCCGAGACGTATTTAATAAGAATTGTACATTTGAAATCGTCTTTTAAAGTTTCATATAATTTGACAGCGAACCCTGAGCCATGTATCTGGTACTTCCCATTATACTCTTTTTGCGGTTTCACCGCAATTCCCTTCATTAAATCCTCAATGTTTTGGGTGCTAATGAAATAAAATTTCTCTTCCAGCTCTGTATGCAATTCATAGTCAAAAGAACTTGTAAGAATTACAATTTTGCCTAAATTTAGCTTTAAAAGCTCTTCTTTCAAGTCGGCGAAAAACTTTGTGGCCAGTCTTAAATGAAGAGCGGAACGTAACTGAATAAGTGCCAATTTTCTCTTTTCGTCAACATATAACTCACAAGCTGTACAAATTTCCGAACTATTAGAGGCATAAGCGTCTGCCCCCACAGAAGGAATTATGCCGGGGTGCCATAAAGTTGCCACTTTTTTTAAATTCAGCGATGTCACTAATAGATCAATGGTCAATTGGGGCACATTTCCCACTGATACCGTGGGAATAATAAGATCAAACCCATTGAGATCTACTTTTTCTTTAAAATTGAATAATTCCATTTGAATTGCTTTGTTTGGGATCAACTGATTTGAATTGATGACACACAAATTTGTTTCTAGGTTATGTAGTTTATTATTAGGGTTCTGTGGTGTTATGATGCGTTCTGAAATGGACTACTAAAGTGAAGAGAGAAAAGCTTAAATGTTTAAAATACAGAAGTAAGGTTATGTCATGGAAACATTAGGACTGTTGACAGTGATAGTGTAGTTCAGTCCCTATCTAAGCCTAAATGAATTTTACAAGTTAACATCATTAAAAAATCATAGTTTTTTTTAATAAGAAACGTAATATTTTAAAAACTTTAAGAAATATTCAACTAGAGATTTTGCTGTTGGTTTCCTACAATTTCTACTATACTATATTCTTCGGCGAATCGGGCATCTTCGGAATTGCATATAAAATACTCTCTTTCTATTGGTTAAAGCAATGTCCCGTTTACACAGCACAATTTTATAAAAAAGCGGTATCAGACAGACTTGTCAATTTATCCTAACCTCACTTTTGACTGTCGAACAAGATTTTTCCTTAACGCCGTGCAAAATTCTGTGTCGTTTAGAGCGCAACGCTTGATTTCCATGGCAACTGATGTCACATTTTTCTCCACTATTGCGAGTCTTTAGAGATTCCGGTGTTTGTGTGAGGTTATGTAAACCTAAACAATTTATTGACACTGACAGTCAAATTGACAACAGTAAATTAAAAAATGCAAAACTTAGACATTTCAAATTTATTTCGCAAATTATTTTTAATTAAAAAAACCACAAATTAATTACATTGGCACTATTCTATTAAAATCACATCATCATCTGATGACTCTTTCCGCTCCGGCTTTTTCGGTACATTCGAAGAAAAAGAAATTTTTTTATCTTTTTTGAGTGATTTGTGAGAATTTTTACGCTGGTGTAAGTCAATTACTTCATTTCCTGCTTTGTACGGTGTAGAAACTTGAATCTAAAAAATAAATTTATTTAATGGAAACATTCATGAAATAATAAGATTAAAAGTATGAAATGCTGCAATGAATTATAAACCTTCAACATCTACTAAAAACTTACAAGTTTTATTTCAATGCTACACGATCATTTTTTCTATTATGACATGCTCGAACTACTAGAGTACGATTTCTCTTAGATGGGGACAGCTTATTCGTGTTAGATGCACAGTGGTAAAGCGGGAGATAAAAGCGTCTGTGTTGCTTAGATACGCCGTCTTTACCCATTGGCGTAAGATTATCGTTATTAGCGCATCTAAGGATGACTCAGGTGTACCTTTCTAAGAGTATTCGAGCTCCACCTACATAGACTGACCGTAACACAAATCTAAATGATCTAGATTTACAGCTTATAAATAAGTAAATACTTCTAAAATAATACGTACATGCATTTCTGGATTACATCATAAAGGTCAACAGTCCTGATAATACTGTAATATTGAATAAAAAAATACTACTTTTTCAAGTAGTATACAAACAACTCCAACTGATAAACTTTGACGCCAAATTTTGGTTAAACTAGCAGGAGATATAAGAAAAAGAGCATGCTTCACTAGCACTCATATTTTTTTCACTTGTGGCTACGTTTAGCATTTTTTGTGGGAGAACTGAGAGTTCTAGGATTAACGTCAGTCTCTGTAGCAGCACACAGAAACAGCAACGAAACAAATGTACACCTGTGCTTTCGAATGCCAGCTCCGCCCAAATTCCAGAAGCTCGGTATCACGTAGAGTTTATGAATGAATCACGCATCGATCACGACCTACACATTATTTACTATTACTCTTTCTTAATTTTGAACAGACTATACTTGACATTTAAATTGTTTTCCCACGAAATTTGGACTGCGGTCAAGTGTCAATTGAATTTTTGCAAATAAAAATGCCTACATTGAGCTAATAACCTAATAATTTATTTAGTTTTTGGAGTAAGAGGTACGTTTTTATCCATAGTTTTTTCAATAGCAATTTAGAAGTGAATACACCAAAAGTGAGTTTAAGTTCAAAATGTCAAAAAAATACAGCCTAGCGAAATACTCAAATTTTATAAGCATCTGAGTTATTCATTTTTAATAAATGTTTGCTATTTTAAGCGTAAAAAAAGGATATTAAGCATGAGAACCATCAAATGCGCAATTTTTGCAAGTAACTTAAAAAAAAAAGTGACTACTCCATAACACAACCAGAAACAACAACGACGATATATATACTACACATTCACAGACAAACAACTACAAAGAAATAAAACATGTCAACACAAACTTTTATATCTCTAAATGTGTTGAAATGTTCCTCTTTTCCTATAATTTGCCCAAAAAACACAATTAAAAATGCTTCTCTTTCCATAAATTGAAAAGATATAGATATGCTAGACTTACTAACTCTTCTATATAGGCGGTTTCCAAATTTTGGCATGTTCTGTTGGAACTGTCGTACTCTAGGAGTTAAGAAAATAATGAAAATGTGCCTCAAACAATAATAACAATAACAGAAAATGAATGAAATTGATGAATAAATAATAGAGCTTATTTGTTTTCTGTTGGCGGGTGACGTGTTCATGCGCAGAAGCTGTAATTGATAGTTCTTTGCTATTACTAACTAAACTAAAAACGTCAGCTAAATCTTAATTTTTTTACTTTGCTTGCTTGCTTTAATATAAATAGAACAACCTCAATACTTACAGCATATTAGCACAGTAATTTAATTTAGATTACATAAATTACATTAATTTAATTTTGAGCGGTTCAAAAGATGGTCGAATGTTTTCAGCGTTCACTTATTCCATCAGCTGTCAATGTTCGCGCAGATTAGTGACGTCACAGCCGCCAAGAGAAAACAAATAAGCTCTACCCAAGTGGTAGAACAATACCTGACTGATGGAAATCCCTGATTCTAGCGTGAATTTCGGCAAAGCCATCGTAGGAGGTGTCGCTTTAGAAACCGATAGTGATGAAGGAATGCTTGGTATATTCAAATTCTTTTTCACTGGAGCGCTTACAATTTCAGCTTCAATATTTCTTCCAAGCTGTTTCGATGATAACTGCTTTTGTTTGTCGGCAAGTTTTTCTTGAAGAGTTTTTCCTGGAGGGGGCAGAGCCGGTGTAAAAGAAGTTGTGGTCGTTAGACCAACAGGTGTCGGTATTACTGGAGTTATCGATATATTTGGCCGCTCTTTCATTAGAATAGTAGCCGCTTGATCAACATTTTTCTGCAGTAATGTTGGATGTTTTGTTAATAAGGGCTCCTTAAAAACTTGCGGGTTTGAGGTGGTTTTTGTTGATGATGTACCTGAAGAGAGTTTTGTTTCTATTGCAGGATGAGACATTGAACCCATAAATGTATTTTTGTAGGTAACCGGTGTGTAGACAGATTTACTTTTAGGCGAGACTACTTGATTTAAAGGAGTTGCCAAATGTGTTAAAGTTGTATCTTTAGGAATTTTAGGAGGTGGAAAACTACTCATACTTGAAGACGATACAACAGTCGGCAGTTTAGATGTTTTAGTATGACTAGTGATAGATGGCTGAGTAATGGCGGCTGAGCTTTTCTTGACGCTAGCTGTTTTTCCCGACGAATTATATTTTTTCATTGCCTCCATAGCAGCTGTCATCTGATCTTGTTGCTTTTTGTAAGCATTTACTTTACTAGACTCAGTTGCAGGAGGCGCAAATGGCTGCTTTAAAAGATTTTGTGCACTTAGCAAAGGATTTTGACTCGCCAAAATTTGAGATTGTGCAAAAGCAGTCGCTTGGGAAAAATATTGACTCAATTGCGTCAGCTGTGCAATATTCAAGCTTTGGCTATACTGCTTTATCAGCTCATCTTGATAAGCCTTTAAATAATTATATGTATTGTAAGTTGCATTTTGTTCCATGAGAGCTTTTTGCCAATTGTAGTTGCCACTTGAGACGTTAGGACTACGTCCACGCGGCTGTCGGACTTGTCCTGGAACTTTTGGCAACGGAGGACGCCCACGGGGTCTTCCCGATCCAGGTCGCTTGAGAAAAGGTTGATTATTAGAAGTAATCGTCGAAGGAGTTGGTAAAACAGGAGGCTGAAACAAAAAAATTCTCAATTAATAATTACCACTTATTGCACAAGTTAGTGTTTTTAGCAATATTTAAGAAAAAGAATAATTTTTTTTATGTCACTCGGAACAAACTGTCATAATTTCACAGACAAGCCACGCCCATACAAAAAAATTACATCAATTCATTCCATTTCGTATGGTCGAAAATACCACCTCTAGTAACGTGTCCTAAATGTGTGTATAACGAAAAAAAAAATTGTTTAGGAAAATAATCCATCTACTCACCGTAGTCACCCCTGGACTTCGTAAAGTTGCCGCTTGCTGCTGCTGCTGCTGCGTTTGCTGAATCATTTGTCTCTTCTGTTTTTCTACAAGTCGAGTTTGTTGACAGAATTTCGTAGCCAACTCCAAAACATTTGCATTTTCTGGAAGTTTATCTTGTTTCATTTTCCTATAAATTTCAGTCAGCATCGATGAAAAGGTTGCTTCTTTGCTCGGCTCATGTTTTTGAACTCTCTGATACGATCTGAATGTATCTTGAAGCAGTCGATGAGTGCTATTCTCATTCATAGTTGATAAATTTTGAATTTGTGAGCGTAGACATTGAATGCACATTGCCATTGCTTGATCAGCAAATTGTATTCTTTCAGAATCTTTAATGTAAATCCTATAAAAAAAAAACAGTTTTAATATGTTCCATATACTGTGCGTTTGACAGACAAGAATGAGGTTAGGATAAATTGATTAGTTCCGCTGTTTCATAAAATTGTGTTGTGTAAACGGGACATTGCTTTTAACCAATGAAGTGTTTTAATTGCGATTTAAATATATATATAGCCAATAGCGAAGCATATAGTACAAACAATAATTTGGAAAAAGATAAAATCGACAAATAATACATACTTATCAGGGTCGGGTGTTCTTCTGAATTGCATCGATAAATCTAAGAGAAGTTTGTGGTCATTGGTAGCTCTTAAAATTTGAAGAAGTAGTGTAATGCATCGACTCATATGTGCTGATAAAGAGCCAGGTCTATCTATTTCACTTGAAGGAATGCGCCAAATGCCCTAAAATATAATAAAAACTCGTAACCGCCTACACATTGTGTTACAATCAATTATTTTGAAAGCATTAAAATAATGCATGAAAGGTTATATCTCTAAGCGTCTCATTAGAGTGTAATGTATCCTGCAAATCCTGCGCTGTTTCGTTCTTATTAGAACCTCACCAGCCCCGGCCATTGCAATAACCACTACACTTTTATGAGCTCGATCATAAACGTTTCTGACAACAAACATGGTAGGTGACTTGGTTTTAGCCTTTCGTGTATTATGATGTGTATCGTGAGCATTAAAGGCATATTTGTACCCAATAGATGGACCCACCCACTAATCACTTGGACCCACTTACATGAAAAAAATTTTGATTTTTACGTTCAGAAAATAGACCAGTGACGACATAGCCTCCTTTGCATGTGTACTCTCCAAGCAATAATTGTTTACATTTACT
Organism: Lagria hirta; assembly: GCA_947359425.1. NCBI lineage: Eukaryota > Metazoa > Arthropoda > Insecta > Coleoptera > Tenebrionidae > Lagria > Lagria hirta. The sequence continues at coordinate 3,154,088 of OX375794.1, forward strand.
CAAATCTTTTTTTCCTTTATAGTTGAAAAAAATATGTGCAAGTCTATAGATGGCTTTGTAATTCGGTAACCGTATCAAGCATTGCTCCAAACCTAAAAAAAAAACACGATATATTATGTCGGCACATGCTGCAGCAATCAAATAGTATAGCCAAAACAAATTTATTTAGAACAAAAGATCTATGGCTTTTACCTTTCTAAGCTAAGATTAATTTTGCTGTAATTAAACTGAAATATTCATTGCTCTAGTCTGAATAAAATCGTTTGAGCTATATTATGCCAAAGCCAGAGTGAAATAGCATTAATCACGGCCAACTACTTCCCGAAAATGATACAGTTGGCCGTGTATTAATAAGACGCAGCGCCATCTATTGGAAAATAATAACATGTACAGTAGAACAACTAAGCGATGTTTTTATAAACTATATTCGCTTAACTAAAACAAATTAATGATGTAGGATTGCTCAAACCGTTTCCAGTAATCTATTGAAAGATAAAAAATACCAAAAAGTATGGCCAAAGAGCTCGATAGACAGGTACACTTGAGTCTCGCTTGGATGCGCTAACCCGTGATGTGAAGCCTCTCTGTGCCGTCGCTAAGCAACAGTAGCACTGCGCATCGTGAACTGCGCAGCTGTCCCCAACTGAGAAAAATCGTACTCAATTTGTCGCACCGACAGATGACCCTACGTCTGCTACCTTACTGTTATACACTGAATGTTCAGTTATTTACCAATAATACAACGATCAACTAATGCTGAAATATCATTATTTGACATATTCCCATTAGTGGTTTCCGATGATGATGATGAGGAAGATGAACTACTATCATCATCACTATCAGAATCTGAACTACTTGATGAGCTGCTTGAACTACTTGCTGAACTAGTAGAGTCATCAACTGACGTCTAAAAATAATTTTAAATATAACGTATGTTTGTTGTAAGTAAATAGTTTCTTGTTTTACCCTAATATCAGTTTCAGTTTCGCTTTCACTTTTCAATTTATCCACTTTCTCTTTGTTCTCTTCTGATTTAATTTCAATTACATTTTTGCTAGCCACGCTCGTATCGGAATCAAGCTCTTGATCCTCATTCTTTTTCATTGTTTCTTCCATCATTTTATCTAAGAATTCTTGAACATTTTTTTTATCTTCACTTTCGTCGACACTCTTCTTCATTTGCTCATCATCCGAATCGGAAATCATGACAACATCGCTTAATTCACTCTCTTCTCTATCACTTTTAGCTTTTGTAGATGATTCTTCCAAAAGTGCACGTTCGACGCTCGTCACAAGATCGTGAATGCAACCATCAACATCTTTTCTAATTTGACCGTCTTTAGGCTTCTCAGAGACAGTTTGTTTCGCTAAAGATGCACTTGTTTGTTTTGTGATTGAAAGCTTTGAGTAATAGGATTTTTCAAGATACTCTCTAAAGACATTTCCGATTGAATTCGGAATTTCTTTGCCTTCGTGAAACTCCAAATATTTTAAAATTGAGGCATTAAGACGATAATGCATTTCCAATGCCTCCACTGATAGATGCTGCGGATTATGGTAGTTGATTTTGTCTGGGTAAGCCGCGCTGTTCTCGTGCAGCAACTTTCCAGCCTTAAACACAAAAAATAAACGCAGTGAGATGAGAGAGGTAGAGATAGAGCAGAAATACTGAGAGAACATAAAAAAAAGATAAGGTGGAGAAATAAAGACAGGGAAAGAAAACACAAATGAAGAACATAGAAGAGAGGATAGAAAAAATTGTAAACTCTTAATAAATGTATATATTTTAAGCCTGTGTAGGCAAAAATAAGCCTATCAGTAGTAAAAAAATGTGAGCCGTCACGGGACGCCTCGCAGACATGAAACATCAAACTTATTTTGTTAAAGTAAAATAACATATTTTGACAGAAACGTTTCGATGTTACCTCTCACGTGACAATTGGTTGATGATAACTGAAGTATGTTACAAAGGTACACTATAGGTATCTAAGCTCGGTGTGGCAAGCAAGACGGCAAACCGAGTGAAAAAACAATCATATAAATTACTTACTGTAGCATAATGCCGTAAGTATTCGTGCGGTTCCTGTTGTTTTTTTTCAGCAACTTTTCCTAAAATGTAGTATTGTAGCCATCTTTCGTCAGCATCTGAATCATCAGGTTGATATAATTGAATAGCTTTCTCAAAGCTTTTCCCCGAACTTTCCAAATAACTATTCTTTTCATTTTCCAAATACTCAAACCTAAATTATTATCAAAAAATAACAATGCGAAAAATACATCAAAAAATATAGTGACCTTTCCATACTCAAAGTGTCTGACTCGCTTTTCATCACCCGTGAACAAAATGAATGTACCATATATTCAAAACTTCCATATTCAATCCACAAGACAATATGATCTTTTTCCAAATCTAAGGCTTTTTTTAAACTTATTTGCGCCGCTTTCGCTTTATCCAAAAACTCCATTTCGTTTTTAAGTTTTTTACAAAAATTCAATTTATTCTCTAATTGGCTAATATAACTTAGGCCTATGCACGCCCACGAATCTAAACGGAAAGAATTAATGCACAAATCCAACATAAAATATTTAATGCAACGGGTAAATTCTCGTTGCTTGAAATAATAATCGCCAATGAGGTAATAAATTGCGCGCACTTTTGCAGTAAATTTGATAGATTTAGGCAAGTCTGTCGTCTTGCCTTGAATAAAATCAGTGATCTTAGTCATATGATGCTGAGGATCCATCGCATTGGGAACCAACGCAATAATTCTCTGTAGCAATTGTTCGGTATCGGAAGAAATTGAAGCATTTTTATACGAATTGAATTCAGGTATACTATCCGGACCGTAAAAGTCGTATAAATGAAACGCTCTTTCCCAAGTTAATGATAAAGGATCAACGTTATGATCGGCCAAATGACGTGAAATCTGAAACACAAACGCTATACTCCATATATCCTGTTTAAATGCCCGCAAACCTTATTCTTTTTACTGGGATGTTGATAGAGACAAAATAAAGCTTGTTCAATATGAATATCAATTTTTTCTCGTAGAGATTCGAAAATTGGAGTATCTAAACGATCCAGTATTGTATCTAATATAAAGTGTAAAAGTTCTCCACTATTAGTTAGGCAAATTCCTTTTGGTCCAAGAAAATCATGCGCTGAAAACAGTATTGCAATAGATGACGGCAGATCATCATGCTCTTCTACAAAATCGCCTACTATAGTTTTGTCTCTGTTTTTCACATGACTTACACGGCGATTTGCTTGTTGACGGTGCTCTTCTCTAAAAATAAAAAACAAAAATCAAATAAAGAAAAGAAAGCAACTAAAAATTTAATAAATTTGTAAGGAATGATATGACCTAATCTAGATATAAGTATTTTATACAACAATAGTACCTAACTACTATTTAACCATTGCATAACATTTAAGCTGATTAAAGATCAGCAATTCTTGCAAAGCTCTGTGTCATCAATAGTCTGACACAGACTAATCAAGCAATTCTTCTCTCAACTCCAGCCAAGTTACGTAAGCAAACACAAAACATAAATTATTCTAATCTTTTAGTTTTACTATAATGAATAACAAACACTTGATACAAACCTTACGAGTATATAATGCAGTAAAATCCATGGAGAGACAACACTGACCAACAATCTAGTAGGATTTTTTAGGCTTAATTGTTTAAAAATAATCTTTGTGATACTTTCCACAAACCGTGCTTGCTTTTCTTCACTCAAACTGTCAACTAAAAACAAAATTATTAACATATTGTACAAAATATAGCCTTGCTTGTCATTTAAGATGCACAAATAAAAGAAGACATATGAATGAGAAAGCTGCAGCTTGTGTTGTAAGGGATGATATGAGCTAGTCCAGATCTAAGTATTTTAATTATGTAAACATTCATGGGTTAATTAGATAATGATGTGAAATGATAACACAAGCATACGTGTGTTGAATAAGCAACAATAATGCTTTATGTCAACACTAAGGTTGACCCAGACTTAGAATATCGGTTCCTTGTACGTCATTATTGACTGCTACTGTTTCTCAAATTGTATAGATAATTAATTTTTAATGTAGTGCAAGCAATATATGACAAATTGTAGATCGAATACTAACCAACTGCAACAGTTTCCATACGGATAATTTCCTGACAAAACGCTAAACATTTATCAACAACTTTTTCCCATTTGCTATAATCTTTTGAAGGTTTCAAAAAGAAAGGCACCGCCTCAAATAAACACTCTTCTGTCCAGACAAAGCACTCATGCAAATCAATGTACCACAAAGAGTGCATCAGCATTGCCAACTGAGCAGGCCTACCCATTCGACCACACGTTGGATGATTTTCTGATATTGAAAATGTTAGCTTTATAATATCAGCAACTTCTCGATATTCTTCCCTATTGTACAAATCCTCTATACAATTAAGAGATGTTATCATATCAAGATGTTTGAGAATTTTCGATACAATCTCTAAGGAAATAAAACCGCAATTGTAGCAGTTTGGAAGAGCCAAGCAAAAAACCTTTTCGTGTTCTTTTTCTTCATTTTCAATTACTTCCTTTATCTAAAATTGCTTCAATAAACTACTACACAAAAAAATATGCAATTGATATTACTAATTCTAAAGAGTTTATCGCCAACTCATTATCGCCTTCTTTTCGAAAAATATGACTTCTCAACCAATATATTCGACTAAACAAAGCAACAAACTCCGCTTCCCAATCTCTCCAACCACTAATCAACTGAAGAAAACCCAAAGACATCACTGGCAATGTTTTAGAATCAGTCCTAAAAACAAAAAGAGTTTAGAGTTTCACATCAAGGAAAAAACAAAAACATCAACAATTTGAAAAATAAATAAATCAAAGCTGAATGAAAAGATATAGAATCTCAACAAGACCGTAGAAAATATAATTCAATTTGTGGCATTATGATATAATTAGACAAATCCATCAAAAGATCAACGAGCTTGACAGTCATGACAGCACAATGGCAGTGATAAACAAATCAGAAACAACAAACGTCCTTGAAATTTAGGGCGACATCGATTTTGTGTAGTCGAATAGTCTCAAACAATTTTTAAGCTATTTTTTGAAATGCCTTGGTAGCATCTACATATTCTTTCGTCTTCCCATTAAACAATATTTCTTAGACCTTTCATTCAGTTTACATCATATTTATCAACATACGCTAGATCTTACTTGAGAGGAGTAAAATTCAAAAATTCTCCATACAGCAGGGTACTTAGTGCATCATCCCTTAATTCTGTAAACGATGCTTCCCCAGAAAGAACAGATGGATGTTCACAATGTTCCCTAAACATTTCGTAAGCTTCAATATATAAGGAAACCAGTTCCTTAGGCCATTTAAAATTCCATAATTTAGAAACCGCCAAAACAAAATCCTGAATAAGGATTATCGCATCGCAGCACTTTCGTGTTTGGGTCCATAAACTGAGAACATCTTCCTTTTCTCGACTTGTGTTAAAATACGGTTCCCTGCATATTAAAAAAAAAAATACTAAATCGTACTTAAAAATGAAAATACTAATACGTTTCAAGCGAGTGCATTATTGAAGTCTGCTCAGGTGGTATATCATACGGATCAATATTGAAATCCTGATTTGACTTTTCATCACTCGTCTGATTTTTTCTAAAAAACATAAAATATAATACGTATTTAAACGTTTTATAAATAGTTACAATAAGTGCCTTGGAATAATTCGCTTAAAAGCATCATCCACTGTTAAATCCTTATCAGTTTTCCCCTTTTTCGCTCCTTTTCTTTTGCTATGCCAACCCCAAATTTGTAAATCTGACAACAAATCCCGTTTTCGTTTGCTACTTTTGGTTAAACTGCGACTCTTTTCAGATTTGCTTTCGCTGTTTTCTTCACCATCCTCGACATCTTGCTCCATTGGCTATATACACAACGGGCAAAATTACAATTTAAGGTACTGTCTCCATAAATCAATTACATAGTAAAAAATAGAGCTAAAATAATCTTAGAAAGGTACACCTGAGTCATCATCAGATGCGCTATCTCGTGACAATAATAATTTTACGCCAATAGGTGTCGCTAAGCAACAATACCACTGCGCCTCTAATGTGAATAATAAGAAGAGAAATCGTACTCGAAATTACCTCATCATTATCTGTTTGTATCGGTGTATTCTCTTGAACCTCAATATTTGTCTCGCTGTTTTGTGATGGTCGCCGCTCTGAGACTAATTCCATTTCAATTTTTTCACGCTCCTCCTCTAGTTCAATTTCAATATTTTTCTCCATCATTGTAGCTTCCTCGATTTGTTCATTTATTTGCTCAGGTTCTTGGTTAATAACTGGCTCCTCCACTACAACATCTGGTGTAGATTCGCTCATACATTTATCAATGTCAATCATTGTAAAGTGACTCTAAATAAACAAAAATAATTAAAAAATTCAATAGAAACTAAATCAAAGGTGTAGCCACCTAAAATACACACCATATTATTATTGGTGAGATATCGATGCAATTCAGTTACAACTTTGCCCAAGGAGACCCATGTGAACTCATCGAGAGCTTTTGGTAACGGTATAGTATCCAAAGTTTTTGGTCCTAGAGACTTTTCAACAGCTGTTATTTGGTCACATAATATTTGTTCTTTTTCTAGAATTAATGACGCCTCAGCATCATCAATTTGAACATCTAATGGCGGTTCCCAAGCGCTAAAATTCCACAAAATGACAGTTTTTATGAACACGTTCTTTATAAAATGCTATATAAGTAAACATAATATTAGCTATATTATGTTTATATATGTTATATATATATATAAATTATTATTACACGTCAGTCGAACTAAATCCCACATTTAGATATATATATATATGTGCCATGCATTTGTGCACGGCACTGTGCTCTAAGATGTCAATATCAGCTGATTATTAATTATTCGATAAAAATTATTGAGACGAAGTGTTAAAATGGCATTGTCTGTCCAAGAAAAAGCCTTCTTATTATAATGTTATTTTCGAAATGGAATAAGACGAGAAAATGGAGAATGAGAATATTCGCTTAATCGCAAAATTAAATTATAATTATCTTTAAAATGAGTGCCCAAGACCCAGAGCACCCTAAAAGTCATCGCCGGGGTTGCATTGGCCTAGTTACGCCACTAACATGTTTTGATTGGGTTACTAAAGTAAAGACCATGTGATACATGAATTAAATTGTCATGATGATAATAAAAAAAACAAAAGACATGATAATATCATCATAGATATTATCATTATACCCCCCCGGTAATTACGCCACTGGCTATACTATATTTTTCTTGTTGACGGATGCGCGCGCATCGAGAGAAACCCTACGTACAATGTAGCAACTTTGTTGAGTCTCGCAGAATTTTGAGGAAATAATTAGGAATATGCTGCAAATTTCAGACTATACCAGTAGATAACTTCGGCATTTTAACTGTCAATAGAATATTTTGTTTCACCTTACACAAGCACCGGAATCTCTGAAAAGTCGTAATAGTGGAAGAAAATGTTACGTCAGTTGCCATGGGGACCAAGCTTTGCGCTCTAACGCGCTTGAAGCAAAATCCTGTTTGGCAGTCAAAAGTGAGGTTAGGATAGATTGATAAGTCCTGGGAACAGCACTGTCTTGCCCCTCTTGGTAAAGTTGCAGCCAATGCAAGAACCATTACACTTTTATGTATTCACGTCAAAAGTAAGACCTCTAAATAGAATATTTAAATTTTTTAGCTGCTTTATATTCGAAATGAATAAAACGGCTACGTAGGACAGATATATATTTCAAAAAGCCGTAGCAACTTTCAAATCAAAATTCATATACTTACGTGTTTGGATTGAATTTTTGATAGTAAACAAGCGTAGCTGGATTATCTTGGTAGATCTGTTTTCTTAAAACTAAACCTTTCGTATAATCTTCATCTAACATTAAAGCTTTGCCAATAACTATGAGACAAGAGATTGTCTCGTTCATTGCATACAATAACGATATCAATTGATCCAAACAAGGCCAATGCGACTCGCTGCAGTCTAATCCCTAAAACAAGTATCAATAATACATTTTCTATATAAATTGAAAAACCTACTTTAGAGAAAGCATAAGCCGCTTGTCTAAACCTATTCTGTTTAATCGCTAATTTTCCAACTTTGTACCATAACGTTACATCAGTTCCATCTAGTTTAGAAGCCTAAAATAATCAGTTTTCTCTATAATCTTATACTAATTGTAAAAACGCTTGAGATATACCCGGCAGTACAGTTTACCACACTCATAAATTGATGAAGATCGTTCTCTTGTATTCAGTGTAGCCCGCAGTTACCTGGTTAGTTCTATTCATAAAACAAAGCACGCTACACTTTGGATTGTAAATTTTTTCACTTTTGTCGCCTGTCCCTTCTATTCTGAGCTATAAAATGTACTGCCGGGTATATCTAAAACGTTCCTACTATATTTTTAATTATAAATTGTGCTTTTTTACTAAAATTATGAGGTTTGTCTGGTGGCGCCGACTCAAAATTATGTAAGTGTAACTAAGACTGAACATAGCAGTTCCGTGACTTACAAGATATTACAAGCCTGCATACTCACGTTCAAGTAGGAATCCAAAGCCTCATCCGGCTTTGCATCCCTAATGTAAATATTTCCGATATTGACATAACATGAGTATTTAAGAGTTGACATAGAAGCAGGCAGCCCCCCATCATTCTCTAGCTGTGGTATATTGTTGTTTAAAAGGTTTAGAAGAACGTCTTCGGCTTCAGAAAGTTGACCGGAATTTTGTAGCCTTAGAGCGTTGTTGTAAAGTTCGAGAACAATTTCTTCTTGAGCCTCTCGGCGAATTATTGGCACCTCCTCATCGGAGGAAGATTCCCGGTTTAGAGCATGGATTTTTAACATTTTAAAGAAATAACGCTACATGCTAAGAAGGATTTTAAAAAATTTATAGAACATGTTAACCTTAGATGCGAAAATATTTAAAAATGACAGATGAGTAATGACAGATACACACACACAATACACCACAGAACACTCATTATGAGAAATGAAACATTCTATGCTAATGGTTGGCAACGAGAATGACAGCCAGCGCTTACAGCAATTTTGTAGCAAACTATTATGTGTTATTTTGTTGATAAATGAAGGAAATCTTAAGGGTTAAAAATAAGCTAGGTATATTATGATAACCAAATTTTATTTTTTCAAGCCCATTGAGACAGTTATTTATGAGTAATTGAGCATCATCTGCATTTCTTCTTGTAATATCCTGTTGTTTATCGTATTTCTCATGATAAGTCATTTTATCGTCCAACATAGTTTCACAAATCTTGAATATTGTATCAACAGCTTCAGTCGCTTCCGTATCATGCTCCTCAAGATGCTTTACAATCTCTTCTTGTTCCTGAACCGCTTGAGATCTTTTTTCCAACTCCTCTTTCTTCTCCTTTAAACTTTCTTTTGTTATTTCAAAGGAAAACATAAGCTTCATGTAATCGTCAGTTAAAGTTTGTTTAAAATCCTCTAATTTTCTTATCTGATCAATTAAATCCATCCTATTTAGATCTTGTGCAGCAATTTCTTCTGAAATTTTCTCGTACTCATCGGAAGTCATGCAACAACCGAGCTTATTTTCTGTTGCAGCTAACTCTTTTTTCAATCTAGATAGCTCTTCTTCTAAATAGACATCATTCGGTTTTCGTGTTATGTTAATGGTGGGACTGTTTATGATATTGCGTGCTACAGCAGCAGTCTCTAAAGTGGCAACAGTCTCCTCTAATGTTTGTGTCATTGGTAGAAAGGTTGCTATCATTGAGGTTTTAACGTTGCCGCCCAGACTTTCTTGTAGAACCCTAGTCAGTTTGCAGTCTCTAAAAGCAGCCCATAAATAGAGATTTTCAAAAAATATGATAAAACAAAAAAAATTGAAAAAAAAGAGGATCAATCTGAACAATTTCTGAGAAAAAGTACAATGCTGCGGACAATTTTTAAATTGCATAAAGCAATGTCTTGTTTGCAACACACAATTTTATAAAAGTGAGCTTAGGAAAACAGATAAGTGTTGCTGACACTGCTGTTCCATAAAATTGTGTAGTGTAAACAGGACATTGCTTTTAACCAATGGAATAGAAGTGTTTTACAAGCGATTCAAAACTCTCCGAAGATGCCCGATTCGCCTTGCCAATAGCTAGACGACATCGTATTTTACTAGTCAATGCCTATAGGGAACATGAGGCTGCTTTTGCGCTAATGCTTTTATAACTTTGTTCAAAGTAAAAATAGATTTATTAATATTAGCAACTTCTTTCGCCGACATATCGAACGCATCTGAACGTTGGGTATGTTCACTTCCCGCCATGTCAACCAATTGTAATTTTCCGGTCTTCAAAACAAGTTCGCCTCCTGCGTATTTTTGTGTATTAATCAAAAATGTAAAAATGGTATGAGATCGAGAGCTTCGTAAATTATTTTTGGTTGCTGCTGTCCGCAGCTCTCGCTGACCAATAATTAGCCAATCAAAAAAATCATCCAAATTGCAAATTGTCACTTCACGTAGTCCTTTAAAATAAGTAGCGTTTTTGCTTGTAGGATCATCGAAAATTCTGAAAAATCATCTGTTAAACCAAATTTCCAAAAACAATCAAAAAAAAAATGCAAAGGCAGCTTCTGACCTGAGCCACAGTAATAATGGTTTTTTGACAATACGCAACGGTTTTGTTGCTCTCCTTATAAATGAAAAAAATACCTTAAGACGGAATGCTTCTTGAACAGATCTCGAACATCTTCATTATATATTTCAACAAATGAGATTCTTACAGTATATTCTATATCAAAAAGTTTGTCCAGTCCAAGAAACAAATCCTTTGCTACCCGAGGGATTATCCCAAAAGTGTCATTCTGGAACAAATAAAAAATTCTTAAATTAATCTTTAAGCAAAGATTAAATATATATTAAGTAGTATTTAAAAATGTATCTGCTCTTTTTCTGTTACTGATACCTACTTATCAGTCTGAACATGGCAACAATCCTACCTTTTGTACAGCATATTGCTTACAGCCGTCCTACTATGTGGAAGTTGTAAATTCTCCCCCCATATGGTGTATGTTTTCCCTGTTCCTGTGGGACCATATGCAAAAACGGTGCAATTGTATCCAGATATGGCATCGTTAATATAGGGAGTGACGACTTTGTTGTAAAGATCAAGTTGTGATGCCCCTTCACCAAAGACATGATCCACTTTGTATTGTCGCGTCTGATTTTTACAATTGATCCTAATCTCTTTCTCCGTGGCGGAGTCGATTATATTTAGTGCACCATCGGCGGTGGCAAAGGGCCTGAAATAATCATTTTATATTTAAAACTTGCAAAAAAAAAATTACCTTTGCCTTAAATAAACCTTCAAACGTTGACCTTGTCTTCCACTCATATTTCCTAAAATAATTAATAAATTGAATAGAATTTTAAGTATTTATAAAAATTAAAAAGACAAGTTTCAGATAAACAGACGGTTAAAAAAGTAGCAATTAAGAATTCAAAAAAAGCACCAACCATAAAAAAAAATCCCTAAAAGTACTAGGAAAAAAGTCAGTAGCGTAGGCAGCATGCAGTTTATTGCAATTTATACAATTTTTAATTTTACTTCAAATTACAATATATTATTCTTCTATAACGTTTTAGTTTGATTAATAACAAATTTGTATATTTACAAATTGCTATATACAAAGTGATCAATCAACTGAAAATTTTATTTTAATTTTTGCTGCATTAATCCGCCATCTTAAATTAAAGAGTTATTTTTTGTCTGAATAAGTCGTTTATTTTCAATTTTACACAAAAAGTAGTTTTTGAAGTTGTCTTTGAGGGTTGTTTTATGTGAATTTTTTATGTGATATTCTGTGAAAGTTGCTATCAGTCTTTAACAAAAAAAAAGATATTTCACTTTATTTGTGCTTTAAATGAGTCATCATTCTGGAATTTAATGTTGTTTTTTGTATTGTTATCTCTATTTTTTGCATTTTTTATTAAAACGAGTTTAATTTTAGCACAAATGAGTAATTTTAATTTTTGATAATTTCCATATCATTTCTTCTAAGTTTTTTAAGTTTTTATTTTATATTTGATGTCTTTTCAAAAAAATTATTAAGGAACTAGTAGAAAACAAACAGAATAATCTCTATTTTAACATAGTTTTTAAAATATGACGATTTTTATTATAAAAAAAATATGAATCTTAAGCTCTCTATCGATTCTATGGCAGAAGCTATCATTTTTAATCATTAAAAGTAAAAAGCACTAAGAAAAATGTGTTTTATTTCATAAACAATTTGTCAATTAATTTGATTTTTTATCTAAATTATGTATAGACAATGAAATGAATGTATAGAAAAGAATGGTGAGATATAAAGGCTATTAGTTAAAAAAGAAGCTAAAAAAATAAAAAAGCAACTTAATAGAAGCGTCTTCCTAGAGCCAAAAAAATATATAAAAAGAGAAATGCAGCAAAAAAAAGTGACAGAAAAAAAAAAGAAGAAGAAGAAGAAATAAATGTTATTAAAACAGAGAAAAGGCTGTGGAAGATAAACAGAAAGAGGATGAGAAGTATAGCATTTTACTATTGATTATAAACAATAGTAAAACAAAAATACTAAGTAATATATACAAAAATAATAAATTTTAGAAAAAAATAATTTTTTTCATAAATAATTAATAAAATTGGAACTAGGACGTTTTGTACGATAATTTAACCAAGACATTGTAAAAGTGCATTATTTGAAGTATCAACAAATTTATTTTGTTGTGTAATACTTTCCTATATTTACAAGTTGATTATTAGATGGTTATGTACCTAACAAACTCAAAAAACAAAAATTTTTAACAAACGTTCAAAAAACAGGCTATTACGCATTCACCGTTTAAAATAATTTTTTCTCAACGATAAAAAAAGTCAATTCTCACCGTTATTTTTTTTTATAAAAAAGCTTTTCTAACATTTTTTTAGTTCAAAATAAACAAAGACAAAAACGATATTGATATGACAATTACAAATAAATACACAAAAAATTAAAAAAAAAATGAGTTTATAGATTCTTTTCTTATGACAAAATCTGAAAACTTTAAATTTTTGCACATCAATTTAGTTCAATTATTAAAAAAAATGGCATCGCGACTGCTTTTGTTTGCAAATACACTCATTTGTTTATTTTATTACAAACAACATTAAAACATTATTAAACAATTATTTAAAAATTTAATGACAATTTCATAGCTAGCTACAATTAATTTTTACCTCAAATGTTATTAAGCAATTTTTTTGTTGACATTTTAAAACAAAAAACGATCAACATGTATTACATTGTTTAAATTAGAAAAAAATGTACTCAAAATACTTGACAGTTTCTATACTTTTGCATAACTTTGTATTGAAAGTTGATCAAATAATTAGATCGGTTATCAAATGATGTTCCAGCTAATCAATCAAAAATCAAAAAATACACTTCCTTGTAATTTAAAATTTCCTTATATTAATAGTTTATCTTAATATTATTATCAAAAAATTGCCAAATTATTAAAATGTAAACATTTTCAAATCGTTGACTCTTGCTTCATAAACAAAGTATAAAAAAGAAAAAATAATAAACATTATTTAGTCTAACCAAAATGTTCAAACTACTTGTTCTTATTATTTTTGTATTGTTTATATACCGTGTTCAAGGAATATGCAAATCACCGCCTTTAGGTATAATTTTAAATATTAATTTTTTTGTAAATTTATTGATGATGACTACTTGGTAGTCATAAAAAACTCTCAAGATCTATTAAACAAATTGTTTGGCATATGGTAAAACTGTGTGAATTGTATTGACTTTTATGTGTTTTAACTAACTATTGTTGATAGATATGAGAATTTTTTTTGGTAATAAATCGATCTAATTTAGAATAAAGCAGAAAATGACGATTTTTCAGAGCAAGGTGTGCCTGAGGAAGATCAAAAAACAATTGTTGACCAACACAATGCGGATCGGGGTTTAATAATGCAAGGTGCTGTACCTGGCCAGCCAGCAGGAAAAAACCTAAAATTATTAGTAAATAATAAACAAATAAATAAGTAAATTTGTAAAATAATTGTTTAAATCCTTAGAAGTGGGACGCAAATCTAGCAGCAGCCGCCCAAAACATTTCCGACACATGTGTTTTTGGGCATGTTGGAGTTTCCGACAGTAAGTATAAATACAGTATCATAATATTTTACTTGACTTCTAGTTGTGTATTTTAATTTAACAAAAAAATTAGTGAGCGTAACGCATGACGCGTGACGATTTACTCATACTCACTGTCAAAAAAAGTACACTGTATGTTACATTACTTTAGCATGTAGCCAATAAGATTTATGTCTCAATGCTATAACGCAACTTTGTAGCCACCAAAAACACTTCTAATTTCAGCGTCACCAACTTGAGCGTTACGTAGAAATAAAAACGTGCTTTTAAAAGCTCTCATGATGATAATAGCTGATAAAGTAGTTTGTAACACTTTAAAAGAGTGCGGCAAAAACCCAAATCTATTTCTTAAGTACACTATACTAATAAGGTGTAAGTTTCGCTCAAAATTTTATTATTTTGCTTATAAATTTTTTTCAAAAGTTATTTATTTTTTACGTAAATTTATTAGGCCGTTGGTCATGGGTGGGACAAAATATATTTGAATGGGGTGGTAAACCTCCAATACCAGGATCAGATTGGACTTCTGGAGTACAAGCCTGGTTTAAAGAAGTTACATCTTACAATTATTCAACAACTTCTTACAACCACTATACTCAGGTACATTATTTCTATTAAATAGTATAAATATAGCGCATCCAAGCAAACATGAGCCACGAACTAAATAAGCAAATTCAAATTAACCAATCAGAAGCTGATTAAAATCAAGTTACGCCTCTTCAGAGCTCATGTTTGCTTGGGTGGACAGTACGTTTCAATTTGATATTGTAGGTTGTATGGGGCAACACAGAGTATGTTGGGTGTGGATATACAGCGTTTATGAGTGATGAGTGGCATGATGATTGGAATATGAAATTATATGTTTGCAACTATGGTCCAGGGTAAGAAAAACAACAAAACTGTTGTTGTTATTGTCTAATAATGTTTTTTTTTTTTTAGAGGCAACATTGTCGGACAAGGTCCTTATGATTTAGCTTGAATATGCTAATATTAGATAAAAATTCAAAACATTACATTGTACTTAAAAATATGTTTGTTATATCATAAATAATATTTTTATTAAATGGAAAAAAATTGCACAAAAACAAAATTTTGTTTTTATTATTCTTTATTTGTCAGCAAAAACAAAATTAGAACAGTAGTGGATTTAAGATCAACACTTTTTGTACTATTGCGTCTTTTTTCTTTTTTAGTAGTAATAATTATTATAAGTAATGTTGTTAGTTATACAGTTTTTTCAATTAAATTTTTTTGTTTTAACCATTCTGCTTTTTTTTTTCTTGTGTAGTGTTTAGTTTATATATTTATGTATTTATTTTTTAGTTATTTATGTTTTATTATTTCTTTCTTTCTATCTCTTCTTATTCTCTTTATTTATTGTAATTCTTTTTATTTATTATACTTCTTTTCTCTGTTAAAACGTTAAATATTTAATTTTGCCTAAAATGCTTAAAATAGCATTTAACTACGTATTTTTTTGGTTTAGACCTTAAAGTTTTTATAAAGCATTTTATAAAGTTTGCTTAAAATCGTAAAAATTATTAGAATAAAAATAAATAATTTTTTGAGCAAGTAAATTATAATTTATTTTTAAATTTTACAATTATTTAGATTGTAAACAAAATAAATTTGCTTGATACTTAAAAATAAAAAGCAAAAAAACATTACATTTTCTCCTTTATCCGGCTCACATTCGGAAGTTTTAGTGCAAAAACAATGGAAATTATTAGCTACTATTCACTTTTTCAAAACTTTTTTTTACATTTTAGTATATAGGTCACATATTATAGCTTGATACCTAAAATGAACCAAATAGAACGAGATGCTCAAGATCAAAAACACTATATGAACATTAAACCGTTTAGTTTCCTGCGCATCAAGCTAGAATGCTTGACCTGTACAGAATTAAATTAAGTTGAATAGGCACTACTAGAAGTGGCTTTATTCTACTAGTAGCAGTATAATCCCAGCAAAAAAAAATACTGAATTTGAATTCAGAAAGCTTCAATTGGTAATTTTTGAGATTTTTTGATTTTATGAAAAATTTTAATTTTAATAACTTTCCCTCGATTGAAATTCAAAAACGAGGCAGATTTGGACACCGTATTTCATTAGCAATACGGAAATTGCTGAAAGAAATCTATTAGCTTTGATACCGGAAAAAAAAGAGACGAAAAAAATGTAAAGAAAACGAAGATGATGCCAACAAGAAGAAGAGGATGGAGAAAAAAAATAAAAAGACAACAACATAATAAGAGGAATGTGTTATTTAAGCATAGATTTGATATTAATCACAATAAACAAAAGATTGTCGCTACAAACAAATTCATCATAAAAACAATATATAGAATAATAGGTACTTCTATTTATTATAAGATTATTTTTTTTTGATTAAATTACAATGAATATAATTTGCTAATTCTTAGTAAAACGCTATCAAAATAATAAAAGTTAAATAACACTATTTTGTTTACGTCTTGGTCTATAACAAAGTATAAAAAGGAAAAAAAATTGAAAAATGCTCAGTCAAATCAAAATGTTCAAACTCTTCAGTCTAGTTATTTTTGCATTATCAGTTTATCATGTTCAGGGAACATGTGAATCACCACCATTAGGTATGATCTTCCAAAATACTTTTTAACTATTATTTTTTGTATTTTTGGGCACTAATACAATGCTTAAGAGATCGAAGGCGCAAGGTAAGCGATTTCAGCTTTGGGATGAAATCTTTCAGCCATATAACTTTATTCTCAACCAAAAAATAGCTAATGCCAAGTTTCTTGCATTAAAAAAAAATAATTTCTCAGCCTTCCTGATTTCTATAGCAACAGTTTTTTATGTTAAAATATGCACATGCAAAAATGTAACGATACATATTTTACTAAAACCATTACCAAAAGCAAGGTCGGCCATTTCTAAAATAATTTACTTAATAAATAGAGTGCACAATTTTTTTTGCCCACGGGCGACAATCGTTCACTTTGCGCTTGGTTAAGAATATAAAAATTGAATGTTGTTTATTGATACTTATAGAGCAAGGCGTTCCTCCTATAGACCAACAAACAGTTGTCAACAAACACAACGAAGTTCGTGGCTTAATTTTACAGGGCGCTGTAAATGGCCAGCCAAAAGGAAAGAACATAAAAACTATTGTAAACACTAAAATATCAACTATAAAACATAATTAGTAAAATGTGTTTTTAGAAATGGGATGCAGCCTTAGCAGCAGCAGCGCAAGACATATCTGATACATGTGTTTTTGGGCATGTTGGTGTTAACGATGGTAAGTTTCAAGTTGGGCTCATTAATGTACCTCATTAATGCACGATTTTTTGACGAATTGTGCAAATAACAATTTTAACACATCAGTTAAGTATGAAAAGCCTAATTATATATGGTCTATGTTAATTTATTAGATCGGTGGGTGTGGGTTGGTCAAAATATCTATGCTTGGAGCAGTACAGCCGTAAGTCTAGGATCAGATTGGAATTCAGCAGTACTGGCGTGGTTTAACGAATATACAACTTACAATTACTCAACTAGTGCTAATTACAATCACTATACACAAGTACAATCAATCAAAAAAATTGTATATTGTTAAAATAAAATTTCGGCTGGTATTTTAGGTCGTCTGGGGTGATACAGAGTACCTTGGATGTGGGTACACATCGTATATGGCTGGATGGCACAATAAGCTGTATGTTTGCAACTATGGTCCTGGGTAAGATTAAAGACTAAACTGTTTGAGGCCTTGGTAGACCAGATGGCCAAACGAAAGTACGTTGGAAACTGGTCTGACGAGGTGTACGTTCGATTCCCACTCCGGCAAGAGCATTTTTCTACAGAGAAAATTGCTCTTGTGAGAGTACAATAGAACCGTAATAAAAAAAGAGTCGCAGTCCATATTCCTAAATAATCTGTCAAACTGTTACTAAATAATGCACTTTTCATATTTTAGAGGCAATATCGTCGGACAAGGACCATATGAATTGGCTTAGGAATGTTAATATTTAATAAAATAAAAAAAAATAATCTACTAAATATACTAAAATTTGTAATATGTATATGAAATATTTTGTATAGATATTTATTTGTTAATGTTTAAAAATAAAGATTCTAAAAGGAAAATAAAAAATGTCGTTTTTTACAAGTCCATAATAATTATATGCTTTTCCCCACAGTTACTTAATAATCAGACGTTTACGCATTAATTCCAGTGCGCAAAAAGCGTGTTATTTTCATCGTTAAAAAAAAGTATTTTACTTTATAAGAATAATATGAAAAAGATTTCAATTGACAAGACAAGAATATTATTGCACTAATTTATCAGAAAATTTTAAAATTCATCAGAAAAAAAGTGTTATGCAATACATTTTTGTATCAATGATGCTTTTTCCTACAGTTACTTAATAATCAGACGTTTACGCACTAATTCCAGTGCGCAAAAAGCGTGTTTTTTTCACCGTTAAAAAAAAATTATTTTACTTTATAAAAATAATATGAAAAAGATTTCTAAAGTTCAAAATTGACAAGACAAGAATATTATTGCACTAATTTATCAGAAAATTAGAAAATTCATCAGAAAAAAAGTACATTATTGATGTTGCTTCACATTTTATAATATCAATGGTGCTTTTTCCTACAGTTACTTAATAATCAGACGTTTACGCACTAATTCCAGTGCGCAAAAGGCGTGTTTTTTTCATCGTTAAAAAAAAAAGTATTTTACTTTATAAAAATAATATGAAAAAGATTTCTAAAGTTCAAAATTGACAAGAAAAGGATCTTATTGCACTAATTTATCAGAAAATTTGAAAATTCATCAGAAAAAAAGTGTTATGCAATACATTTTTGATGTTGCTTCAAATTTTATAATATCAATGTTAAATTCTCTAGAAAATAACTGAAGAAAAATAGCTTAAACTGAGTTAAGAAACAAAAAAAGATTTAAGAATTTTTATAATCAACGCAATTTGTTTGAAGTTGATCAAATTATTAGATTGGTTATCAATTCATGTTCCAGCTAATCTAATCGCAAATAAAAAAATACATTTTCTTGTAATTCTACATTCTATTGTATTATTGTTTATAATGACATTATTATCAAAAAATTATCCAATTGATTACAATCTGAACAAGTTTAACTATTGACTTTTGATTCATAAGCAAGGTATAAAAAGAAAAAAATAGATTGTTCTTACTAACAGCAGTGATGATAGTGGATAGCGTGTACGTTTTTTCAATTTTAATTTACTTGTTAGTCATCTTTATTTTTTTTGCATTCATCTCAGGTATGATTTTAAATACTAAAATTTTGTACTTATAAAATGCTTAAAAACTTTCTGAGCTTACTTTTCACGCCAAAAGATTGAAATTTTGAATATAAAATACCTTTTAAATTGTTATCAGCAATTGATAAAAAATGTTAAAATTTGATAAAATTTAAAACCAGAGCTGTTTTCAAAATTGTCAGTGTAAACATCAGTCTTTAAACATGTTTTACGATTAAGATAAATTCAACTTTTATGTGTTTTAACAAAATTCTGTTAATAGACATAAAAAGCTTGTTTTCTAGTAATAAATAGATAGATCTAATTTAGAATAAGACGAAAAGTGACTTAAATATCGTATTTTGATTTTGCAAGATGCGGCATGTTTTCAACTATTAGGAGAGGTCCTAAAATTATTAGTAAGTATCAAATAAATAAGTAAATTGTTAAGTAAATTGAAATAATTTTTTTTAATTCTTAGACATGGCTGGTCCTCAAACTAGCTGCAGCCTCACAAAACATACTCGTTTATCATGTTGAAGTTTCCGAAAGTAAGTATAAATAAATTTTTTAGTTATCGCTTTTTAGTTTGTATATAACACTTTTAAGTAGAAATTCTACTAAAATTTAATTTTTTTTATCTGAATATCATCCGTATCTAGATAATTTAACTCAGCAGAACAATTTATGAGCGTGACGTATAACGCGTAACTACTCACTGGCGTTCACTGAATAGAACCGTGTCTTGAAAATCTTTCATTTTAATAAATATATAACTGATAAAGTAATTTGTAACACAGAGCTTAAGATGCTATTTATATTACTAAATATAATTAGTTACATTTTTAAAAAGGACGTTAAAAACTGAAATATTCGCTTTAAGTACAATCTTTGACTGTTATCGTATGATCTTATGTGTTTTAACAAAATTCTGTTAATAGACATAAAAAGCTTGTTTTCTAGTAATAAATAGATAGATCTAATTTAGAATAAGACAAAAAGTGACTTAAATATCGTATTTTGATTTTGCAAGCTGCTGCATATTTACAACGATTAGAAGAGTGCTTCAAACGCCAACTATCAGTAAGTATCAAATAAATAAGTGAATTGTTAAGTAAATTAAAATATATTTTTTTAATTCTTAGGCATGCAGGGACGCCATACTAGAAGCAGCCTCACAAAACATACCCATTTATCATGTTGAAGCTTCCGAAAGTAAGTATAAATAAATTTTTTCTTGCTACTCCAGTCGAAAGTACGTGGTTTCGGCTGCGATTCCACGGCAGAAAGTGTATCTTAGAGCTATGCGCGCGCCTTCCTTTAGCGGGAGTAAATAGCCGAGGGCATCATGGCGCGCAGTTCAGGTTCTGCACTTTCTGCCGTGGAATCGCAGCCGACACCACGTACTGTCGACTGGAGTAGCAAGAAAACTAGTATACACTACACGGGCAGAAAGTTGAAAGCCCTGAACTGCGCGCCATGATGCCCTCGGCTAGTGCAAGAATCTCAACTTTCTGTCCTTGTAGTGTAATATACTATTATTGTAAAATTTTTTAGTTATCGCTTTTTAGTTTGTATATAACTCTTTTAAGTAGAAATTCTACTAAAATTTAATTTTTTTTATCTGAATATCATCCGTATCTAGATAATTTAACTCAGCAGAACAATTTATGAGCGTGACGTATAACGCGTAACTATTCACTGGCGTTCACTGAATAGAACCGTGTCTTGAAAATCTTTCATTTTAATAAATATATAACTGATAAAGGAATTTGTAACACAGAGCTTAAGATGCTATTTATATTACTAAATATAATTAGTTACATTTTTAAAAAAGACGTTAAAAACTGAAATATACGCTTTAAGTACAATCTTTGACTGTTATCGTATGATCTTATTATATGTTTTACTCAAAATTTTATTTATTTTCTTATAAAGCTGCTGATTTTTTTCTCAAAACTTATGTTTTATGCCGTTATTTTTTACGTTAATTTATTAGATCCATTGCCATTGGTCCTACAAGATATATTTAATTTGGGTCCATGGGGGGCTGCAACTCTAATATTAATATCAGAATGCACTAACTTCACACAATCTTCATTTGGCGATACTACCAATTACAACTACTTAACCGAATGTAAAATCCGAATCATTCAAGTATATTATTTTTATTAAAAATTATAATTGTAACGTAAACTAATATTGTAGGTGCTATGGGACCAATATAACTTTTTGGGATCAGAACAAATATCGATCATAAATAACAAGATGCAAATACTTCAACGCTAGCCAAACATATAAAAAATTAAAAAAATAAAAAAAAAATGACAAAAAATTAAAAATGGAGCAAACCCGACATCAATATTTTTATTATTATTATTTTTTTATTATTATTACTAACTGACCCGGCAAACCTTCCCGAAAAACGGGATTCATTTTTACATATATAGATTATGACTTTTATTATTATTTTGTTTATAATTTGAGGTAAAAAAAATTGTAGCGATAGGTATCTAAACTTTTTAAATCATAATCATTGTTTGTTCTGTGTAAAAAAAAACCTGTAACCACTAACCACTGCTGTTCAATAAAAGAAAAAAAAAAGTTGTTTTGTTTTATTCTAATTCGTTGCCGATCTCAAACAAAATCTATCAAGTACCGTGCGATCAAACAGAGCCTTTCTATCAGGTAGGCCATGAATCATGATATGGTAAACGTATGTCTAATAAAAGTTCTTATTTATGTCAAAAAATAAATCACAAAAAGTAGTATTCTAAACTTTGAAATTATTTTAATTCTTAAAAATGATCTTAAACTCAAAATTTTTTTAATAAAATTTTACTACCGTAACTGTCATTGTTTGGAAAATAGAGACTAAATTGCCGCAAATTTTGTTCTAAAATATACTGTCTAAAATAATTCGCTATTAATTTTTTTGTCAAATGAGTACGATGTTAACTGTGAACTGCTTAAAACCGCACACTTTTGCAACCTGCAGTACATACGTCAGATTCTTTGCTGGCTTATTTTGAACGTGTGTAAAAATAACAGTGCCGTGACCCATAATATTTTAAGCAAAATTACATATTATTTAAAATAACATCATGTAACAAGCAAAATTATACCTAAAAAAAAAGTACACTAAATGAAAATGAAAAAGAATGGATCAATACAATAAGAAATACTAAAACAAAGAATGAATAAAAAGTAAAACAAAGGTAAGCAGGCTGAAAAAAGGTAACTACTACAAAAAAAAAGAAAACAGCAACATATAAAAAAACAAATTGGAAAATTTAAAACAAAAAAATTTAATTGAAAAAACTGTATAACTAACAACATTACTTAGAATAATAATTACTTCTAAAAGAACTCAACTTAAATTATACCACTATAGTGATCTAATTTTGCTTTTGCTGACAAATGAAGTGCATTTTTAATTGTTATTATTATTATTATTTCTATTTCGTTTTTTACCTTTACCTGCTGTTTTATAGGGTAGTTCTCCTCTAATATTACCTCTGAAATACAAAAAGTAAATTATTTAATAACTGTCTAGTGTTTTATCTTACGCTGGACCATAATTGCAAACATAGAGTTTATTTCTCACCCCAGGATCACCCATATAAGATGTGTACCCACACCCAATATACTCTGTATCGCCCCAGACTACCTACAATAATACCAGATTAACCATACAATAATTAAGATTTTTCATAAAATGGAAATACTTGGGTATAGTGATTGTAAGTGGTAGTTGAGTAAGTGTAAGTTTTATACTCCTCATACCATTCCTTTATGGCTAAACTCCAATCTGATCCGTCATTATCTGGTTCCATCGACTCAAATAAATTCTGACCCACCATCCAACGAGCTGATAATTGAATATAGAGTATAGTACTCAATTAATTCACTTAGAACTCACGATCTTTCACCCGGACATGCTCAAAAGTACATCTTCGGGAAATATCTTGAGCAGATGCTGCTAAGCGTTCATCCCATTTCTAAAAATAAAAATATAGCGCATTTTCTTGTTTATGGCTTATTGTTTACAAGAGTTTTCAAATTTTTTCCTTTTGGTTGATTCGGTACTCTGCCTTGTAAAATTAGACCTCGAATTTCATTGTGTCGGTCAACAATTGCTTGCTGCTCCTCCTCAGAAACACCTTGCTCTGAAATTATTTATTGTAAATCTCTACAATTCTACTACAGTTTTTTACCATATACCTTTACGTTCACATGATCGAACATGATAAAATATCAATGCAAAAATTAATAAACTAAAAAGTTTAAACATTTTAGTTTGACTAATAAACAAAATGTTGACGATTTTTTTCTTTTTATACAGCATTAATAGGTCACGACAATAGGTCACGACGTAAACAATAAGCTTTTTTAAGTTTTTATTATTCGGATAATGTTACACCAAGAATTCGCTTAGGTCTATTAAGATAAGAAGCCATACATAAATTTTTACAAAAATTTTTTTTCCATTTCTTTCTCTTTAATTGCACCATCTATCTCTTTTTATATACCTTTTGTAAAATTCAAAAAACCACATATAATTCTACTTATAGAAAAAAACAGATTAAATGCCTTTTTATCCTACACCAACTCAAAATAAGATTTTCTCGTCTCTCGACAGCCGTGAAAGTACATCATTTCTAGGCTAGCCGAGAAAAGATGTACTTTCTCGGCTAGCCGAGAAAAAAAAATCTGATTTTCTCCGCCAGGCGTCGCTGTTATAAGAAAAATTACTCTAAACTCTAAACGTCTCACTATTTATGAAGGGTGTTGAAAATTTAAATCACATTTACTGTTTATGAACATCAATCTTATTTTAAAAAACTACTTTTGTGCAAGATAAATTGTGTAAATCACAACAGTAAAGTAATCCATAAATTTTTGACATCTGTCAAAGTTTGACATTTTGAATTGGCGATTGGCGGTAATAACCTCAAATCAATTTTAAGATAATGCTCGATTATAAGGTAATTTGTGTAGGATAAAAAATAATGTGTAAACCACGGCCGCAAAGTGATTTTCCAGGCCTTGAGAAGTGGCCAGGCTCGCCTTTGGCTCGCCTGTCCATATCTTCTTTCGACCTGGAAAAATACCACTTTGCCGCCTAGGTTTACAATATACTATTCTAAAAGGTTTTTCTATTTGACTAAATTTTGTAGTTTTTTTCTGCGACTAATTGTCGTCTTGTTTGGACAGCTTTAATTTTCGGTGAGATATCGAATAATACAGTCATAAACCATTATCAATTATTTCAAAAAGTTAATAGTTTTATATAAAGTATATTAGACTACTAGATCTTTTTTGTTAGACGCATTATATCTGTTATTTCGTAGCAGCAGCACAAATTGTCATAGTTCTGAAAAATGCTCCAATGTTGTGCAAAATGTGAAAAAAACTCACAAGTTCCTTAAGTATCTATAAAAAAAATCTAGAAGGCTAATAAAAAATAAACATTTATAAAAAAATGTTGAAAAATGGTCAATGGTCGTAAAAAAATCTCAAGTTAGCATACGATAAGCGTAACAATAGCCATTTATTTAACTAATCAAGTAGAATAACGGCGTTATTAACATACAAATAGAGCAATTGTGCATAGCTCAAGTTATCGTAACAGCATAACAAACGCAAATGAACTCATTTTATTATATTGAAAGTAGAATAATGTAATAAATCCTATTAATAAACTGATTTTGGGAACATTTATCTTTGTTAGGTTACTGACATTCAACGCCCGTGTCAATATTGACACAAAATAATCTGCTGCATGCTCTTTTGTTTTTCTGACGTCATACATTGGAAGCGCCAAACTCTTTAACATATGCCTAATTTTTGATTTTCTAGACTATAAATTTTCAATTTCAAGCCCCAAAAGACTAAACGTTTTTGGCTTTCTGAAACATTAGCAGACAAATTAACGATACCAAGTGGTTTTTTAAATTTGCGGCCTAGCAGGCTATGATTTTTTGACAATACGTATGGCGTAGCTTATGTCAACAAAAAAAATATATTAAAAAAACAATAAGCTCTTAAAATATTTAAGAAATACGATATTTACACCGCGTGTACACACAATTGGCGACTTGAAAGTGAGAATTAGTGACGAATGGCCAGGATTGGACCCGAAACTGCCATCAGACTCATCAGAGTATTAACGAGTGAACTAGTTCATAGAGGCTGAATGTCAACATTTTCTGTAAATTTACATTCAAATTGTGTAGCGGTAAGTACCCAAGTAATACTTTTTCGATGTTTTAGAAGATTAATAATAAAATAATTAATTAGCAACAAAACATAACCTCACTTTTCACTCATGTAAGGTTATGTTAAAATCACTTAATTTTAAGCAAAACCAAATGCTCGCTACAGCGATAAATCTCATAACGGGTCATGATTTTGATATTTAAATTATTTTGTAACAAGAATTTATTGTAGCTTGACATATTAAGCTACGCGATACGTTTTCTATAAATTTATCTTGTCAGAAAAGTCAGAGCTTGCTAAACCGTAAATTTGAATAATTATTCGGTATAAAACTATTAAACTTTTATTAGATTTTTTAGTAACATGTTTTATGGCTACTTGATTATTTTAAAATATAAATGCAAAGGCTCATCATCAACTTAGCCACGCAAAAGTCCCTAGTCTAGTAAGAAAACTCGAGCAGTCAGTCGAGTTGTATTATCACACTCGTTTTAATAGATACACTTGTGTGATAATGCAACGTCATATCGTCCTCGTGTAACAATATACTATTTTAATTGCCACTGTAACAAGCGAGAGCATTAAAAGTGCTTTTTTTTTAAATTTAATCAAACATACGTAACCATTTTTTACCGAATTTTCAAAGTTGAAATATTTTTTTTTCTTTTGGTTGAAATTATAAAAACCCTATAACATAATGCATAAATCGGCCACTTTTTTTTTTACTTAAACAGGTATCTGAGGTGTTAAATCATACAAATATACTAAAAAAAACGTAGTTTATTTGAATTTTATACAAATAATATAACAAATGCTGAAAGATTAATATACAGTTCGTACTCTTTTTATATAAGCGTTCCATGACGCCTCCTTATATTTTAGCGCCTCTTTCTCAGGATCCGTTGATTGAGTTATGCCTCTTCCAACAACCACAACATCAGCACCTCTACGTATCACCGCATTTTCAGGTGTATCATATTGCTGCTGCAAAGAGTCTCCGCTTGCATTAATTTGAACTCCAGGAGTCAATTGTATCCATCCATAAGAATTCAAAAATAATGGACTTTGGCAAACAATCCCAGTTGTCAACTGTTGATATTTTGCACCTAAATCAATAGTTGCTTTCGTATAATTCTCATCAATTAAATTCCCTGCCGAGCTAGCCTCCGCCAGCAGAAAAACCCCTCTTTCTTCCAAGCCTTTATTATCCTGAATCATACTTAAAACTTCGTCTCCCATTAAAGAATGTGCTGTTACAATAGTAGCCCATGAAGAGATATTATATATACTCTGAGTGTACTGTAACCTCACTTTTTCTCCAACATCACAAAATTTTTTATCCTCAAATAAAATAAAATTATGTTTAGCCGCTGCTCTTTTTAAATTCTCACTCAAACTGGCAGAGAAATCACTCAGTATATCAGTATGTGTTTTGAGAAGACAGATATGAGGACCTACTTTATCAGCTAATTTTAACAACTCATCTTCAGTTGTTACGTCTGCAGCTACGCATAAATTTGTTTTCTTAGCGGTCATTAATTCGAAGAGTTTTTTTGCTACGGGATTATCGGCCATTTTTGCACGCTCTGCATGGTCCATTGAAAGTCTATCTAAAAACAAAAATAATGCATAAAAGAGATGACGTGCGGTGTGTAGAGCTCATGTTTGCTTGGATGGACTATACTTACTTATTTTTTCATCACATGATTTTGCTAAAACAATATTCTGAGAAATGCAGCCTGCTTCTTTAAGATTTTCTATTAATTTACTTAAAGTCAACAATGAATGCATTTTTATCCCATTCTTTTCAAGATTTTGAGATCCCCCTTTTTCTTGATCGAGAACCACTAAAGCATGTTTGCATTCAATTCCAGTCTCCCGCAAATCACTTGCTGTTTCCAAAACATTTGCTCCACTCAAAACTGTATCCTCCAAAATAAGACACTTATCGCCTTGGTTAAATTTTCCCTCTATTAATTTTTTCGTACCATAGGATTTCGCCTCTTTGCGTCTCATCACCATTGGAATGTTTTGCTTCACGGAAACCGCCGTCGCGATAGGCAATGCGGAGTATGGGACTCCACAAATCACCTCGAATGCTTCTAATTGAGCCATGTATTCGATAATTAGATCCCCTAGAGCCGCCTAAAAATCAATAATGGGGTAAAAGCTATAATAATTCAACATCTATATGAAAAAACATACCAACAGTTTTGGGTGACTTCCAAGCACCCTTAAGTTTACATTACTAGAACTAAATTGACCTGAGGGACTTTTGAAATCTTCAAAAAATATTGCCTTTATTTTAAATAAATCAATACTGAATTGTTTCAGTTTGTTCTCAAACGTGGAAGTCATTTTAAAAACTTTCGCAAAACGTGCATTCGGAGCTGACTCAGCTGACTGACAACTGTCATTTGTCAAGACACATGGCCAATAGGTCGCGTGCACGCAGATCAGCTGTTTCCGAGCTTGGAGGTAAAACAAAGTGATTTTGAGGTTAGAAACTATTGTATTTCAGCAGTTTGAAATTGTTAATTCTGTTTTAGTTGGTTTTTTTAGTATAAATATTGTTTATAGTGCTTTTTATAAGATATAGTTGTTTTTTTAGTCTAAATATAGTTTATAGTGTTCTTTATAAGTTAGTTTAAAGTGTTGTTTATGTTATTAATTTTTTAAGACAAACTGTTAAAAGTGAAGTGAAGCGAAGAGTTAATCTGTGTAAGTTTGTCGGTTGTGCACTTTACATTTTATGTTTAATTACGTAGAAGAAGCTCCAACTCCGTCTTATAAAAGTGTCTCCTAAACTGTGTGTTGAATAAAGAAAAAAAATTAACCATAATATGCATAACGAACAAACAAATTTGTTTAGAAAGCCATTTTAATTCGAAAATAAAATAAATTTGTAATTATTTTGATATTTGCAGTAATTTGCTTTAACAATAATGGCCAACTATGACGCCAAATTATAAACAACACTCTATATATAAGTTAGAAAAAAATACCTATAAACATGAGACTGCTTATACTGTTTTTATTTTATATTCAATGCTTTTTTAAATATTATTAAGAAAATAGTAGGAGCCAAGCAAAAAATCTTTTTTTAATAATTGTTATTGTTTTTAAAATTTGACAAAAAATTATGAATTTTTATGATTTTTATCAGTTTTATGGCATTCGGTATTATTCTAAATCATTAAAAGTGAGAAGAAATATCAAAAAGAAGATGTGTTTCTTCAATTTTAGTCCAAAAAAGTCATTATTTTAGAAATGTAATAAAATTAAATGAATTATTTTTGAATTTGAATATATTCAAGTTACTTATATAACTCGCTTATCAGTTTTCTTTTGTTTTCAAAGAAAAACAATTGGTTTTATTCTTTCTTATCAATTTTTTTGTAGTCTTATGTGATATTCTTTTGTTCTTTTCAGAAATATTGCTTACTATAGTTTAGTTTAGTCCAAGACTTCGTGCCGTTTGTCACGGACTATTAAATGGGCGCGTTATTAATTTTTTTTAAAGGTTATTATTGTTTTTTAAAAAGAAATATTTAGAAAACAAATCGGTTTTGCGGTCCGCCGTTTTCGAGTGTTATTAGTGAATAAATTCGGGATAAAAAACATTACATTGGATCCCAGGAATCCCAAAGGAACATACAAGAGGGAAAAATCGAAAAGGTAAAGTACAATCAAATTTCCTTATTGACTTTGATTATATCCTGACTAATAGAAAGAAATATTGATGATTTATTCGACTTTTTTGTGTAATTTTCCAACAATTTTGATATAGAAAAGTGCTAAAATTTTCAAATTTTTTAAACTTGCTTTTAGACGTAGTTTTTGATATTAAAAAGAAAAACAATTATTTATTATTTTTAATAATAAAAACATAAGTGGCAAATAATTTTGAATGAAGTAGGCCATGAATTATGACATAACGCTAGTATTCAATTGTTTTTTTTTAACAAATAATTATGGCACTTTTAAAGCGGTTTTTCAATTAGTTTTAGGGCTTAAAAGATTATTTAAATCAAATTTTCGGGAAAAATCATTTGTGTAGTGCGTTTTTTTTATTGTGCGAAGATCTGAAAGATAACGCGCTGCGTTTTGTTCCAGGTAGGTCCCAGGAGCCCCCAGCTTCCAGCTTTGTTCATCTGGCCAGGTTAGTGCAATCAAATTTTGGTGATGGAGTTATCAATTATTATATCTTGATTGATAAAATTATTGCATAAATTAAATCAAAAGGATTTATTCTACATTTTAGTAATTGTCAAAATTAGCAATTATTTTTGAGCCAAGTAGGCCGTGAGTTTGACATAATGCAAATGCTACTTAATTTTTCATTTTGACGACGTAGTTTCTTTCAAAGCGGCTGTTTTTGTGCTAAAAGAGATAGAAAAGAGTTTAAATACGGATTTTAAAAGGCTTTTTTTGAGGTTGCCTTTAAGCGTTTTTTTTTTAAATAAAAATTAAATTAGTTGGATAAAATAGCATCATTATTGTAATATTGTTGAAGTAGGTCATTGACCTACCAAATAGCCTACATATTTTTTTTTAACAATTTTAAAAGTGTTTTATTATTATTTATTTGATTTGAAGCGATCAGGCAGAATAGCCAACATAATTATTTTTTTTAATCATAGCTGCCAACTGTCAATGTGTCATATTTTTTAAAATTGCCTATAGTACGTTTAATAAAGATTATCATCGCAGTAAGCTCTGTGTTTTAGTTAAATTTCATGTTTTGTTTGAATAAATGGTGCGCTCTATTCCTTTTTTTTTAATTATTGTTTAATAAATACTTCTTTGTATTTGATTATTTTGGCTAAGTCAAATTTCAAATGATAAATTGTGTTGAAAGTGAGACAATTCTATTCTTACCAATAAATTAATAAAATATTATAAAACATTTATTAGTTTCTTCTTGTTGAAATGTTTTTTTTTTACAGTTTTGCATTTATCTATTTAATGATTAATTTTACATTTTTTAAATAACAACAAGTTTTTGTTCTGTTTGTTATCAGTTCTGTTGTCGTAAAAATCAACTGTTTTGTAATTTTTTATGTCATTTCTTCTTTTGTTTTACGGAGCACAGCGATACGTTGTTATGTATTTAATTTTAAATAAGTCTAAGTAATCTTTTTTCATAGAGTAAAATTGTGTATTTTCTGTGACGTCACATTCTTCTAAGTTTTAATTTTTTTGTAAAAAGAATTATTTAGAAAACCAATTAATTTCACTGTCTCCACCTTTTCTTTTCTTTTTAATGAAAACATTTATAGTGATTGGTGTCAAATGTATGTTGTTTGTCTTTGACAATGTTTGACTTCTGTGCGGTGGACTTTTTATCCAATCCTGGAGCTTTCGGTTAGAAGGGCCCAATACGTTCTCTGTAAGTCAAGAAGGGGTTAGATATAAAAGTGTTTCGTGGAGATCTCATTTATTATCCAAGCTTTCAGTATACATGCGATGCTTTTTGCTATTTATGGTTCTATTAAAAAGACGTCAAAAACCAAACACACACTTTTTTTGCATAGTTTTTTAAATATTTGCTTAATTAAGCGTTTTAAATAATTAGATATAAGTACTGTAATTTCTAATTTGCTTTAATTTATTTAATTGATTGGTATTGATGTAATGTTAGTTATAGGTATAAGCCGCAAGCTATTTAGATGTTTTATTTTGATCATAAACAGCACCGTATTGAGTTGTCATGTATTTAAGAATAAAGAAAATGTAAGTAATGTTTTGTAATAGAATTAGATTGTTTACGTATTTATATTTGTCTAATTAAACGTTTTAAACAACTAGATGTAAGTATTGTAATTTATAATTTGTTTAGTTGATTGATTCTGATGTATTGTTAGTTATAGACATTGTCATAAAAATATATATAAACAAGTGTATTTGTTTTAATTTTGCGGAATTTGCGCACAAATAACAGGTGTCGTTTTCTGAGGGGAGAAAACGGATGTGAGATCTAAACAAACAGCGTTTATTTTTAGATTCTGTAGTTGTTAGGCGGTTGGTGTCGTTTTCTAAGGGGAGAAAACGGATCTGAGATTTAAGCAAACATGTTTTTGATTTGGCAAATATTAGCGCTTTTTTTATTTCGACAGTGGATTAGGCCTACTGGGGACACCACTATAAAAAAAACGCACCATTTACTGTACCTCTTGTAGGTGGTGTGGAAATCAGTAAAATAGTATATTTATGATTAAGCAATGAATGAAAAATAAAAAATTTAATCAATAATTTATGTTTTTTTATAAAATTCTACCATGCCTATGACATATATAATTCAATATGAAAAATTTATCAAATGAGTTTTGTTTCAGGTTGGTATAACATAACACTTATAACAGTAGAATTTTTTACGTCACAACTATTAACCATACCAACCCACAGCAAAAGTCACTAAAAACAGTTACACAAAATTCATTTTATTGCTTTATCGAGCTGCCTGATTGTTTCTATAACAAATGATTATAGAAGGATGAGTTGAAGTATATTGTGGGCAATAATGTAGCAGGCTCTTTTAATAATACTACCGAAGCAGGTAGCAGTTTGATATAAAAACATTTGTTTGAAGATAATCACACCCGTTAACTGCTTACTCGATTAAAATGGTTCTCCTAAACGTAAAAATGGCCGTCTCTATAACGTTTCTTCTTATGTCAAAACGTATTCACTTTCTAGTTGAGAAATTAGCGAAAAATGTAAATTTTCCAAAATATCAAATATTATAATAAAGTATTCAACCAAACATTTGAATTTATTCAACAAATTCCTAATTAAGAAGTAAATTATTTGTGTTAACAATTACGTCAGAAAAAAAATGACAATATTGACAGCACTAAATAATTGACAGTTTATAGAAGTGACAGTATCGGTAATTCGGTACCAACCCAAAGCAATAAAAAGTCGGTCATTTAAAGACCTCCTAATACCTCCTGCTAGCTACTCCTGTGATCTTTTAACTTACATACTTATATTATTTATTAATAATATAAGTCCACAGATATGAATCTTGGTATTGGATCTCAGAAATTTTTTTCCAAATATCGCAGTTTGCAGTTTGTGATTTCCATCCAAAGTTACGTAATAATTGCTCAGATTCATTTTTCTAAATGAATAGGTAACGTAATTGAAAATAAAATGTAAAAGAGCAAACGACAAACTTGCACAGGTTAATTCTTCAATTCTGTTTTAGAAGTTTCTCTCAACACGTCAATAACTTAAACAACACTTTAAACTAACTTATAAAGAACACTATAAACTATATACTAAAAAAAACTAAATAAACAGCATTATCGCTTTGACACTACAAAAATACAATAGTTCTAACCTCAAAATCACTTTGTTTTACCTCCAAGCTTGAAAACAGCTGATCTGCGTGCACGCGACCTATGCCAATGTCACTAAACAAAATTGACACTAATGACAGATACAGAATAAAATCGTTAGGCCGTATGGTTAGGCCTTCAAAATTCCCAGACCTAAATTTTTGAAAAAAGCGGTTGCAGAAATCAAAATAATTCTTTCTTCAGTAAAAATATATTTATTTTCAATATTCTTTCTAGTATATTTATAGACAACTCTACTTTAAACATCTAAAATAACAAAAAACTACCGTTTCAGATAAGACCCCCATAGGAATTCTTTAAACAATTTAACATTATTCTCAGTCGCACTCTGTTCATAAATATTATCAAAACTAGTTATAGGTTTTGCAACTACAATATCAGCACCTTTATTTAACACAAGATCATCATATAGATCAGAGCGTGCGCCTTTAACAAAATCCAGTTGATCTTCATGGGTTAGTTGTATAAACTCAGGATAGTCCGCCATTATTTTACTTTGACAATCAATTCCAGTTACCAAATCGGGAAATTCTTGAGCTAGTTTAATTGTCGCTTTAGTATAGTTCTCATTCATTAAATTTCCAGGAGAATTACTTTCAGCGATTAAGAAAACACCTCGTTCTGACATTCCATCGCTATTTTTGATACCATTTAAAACTCCTTTTCCCATTAAAGAATGGGCTGTTACTGCATGTGCCCACGACGAAGTTTTATATAAACAGTTCGAATACTGTAATTGAACGGTTTTTCCAATATCCGAGAATTTCTTATCTTCACAAATAATAAAATTATATTTATCTGCTGCTTCTAATAACGCCGCCTTAACCTTTTCGGGGCTAACATCGCCTATTGCTTCTATAAAAGTTATAAGAAGACAAATATGAGGACCCAATTTGTGAAGCAATTCACAAAAATTCTCGTAATTTGTTAAAATAACCGAAGCACATAGATTTGTTTTTTTGATTTCCATTATTTGAAAAAGTTTTTTGGCGATTGGATTTTTCGTCATTTGGGAACGTTCATCAAAAGAAAGGCTATGTCGATCTGAAACAAACAAACAATTTACATAATTCATAAAAATAACTCAACGGTCATTACGTTATTTTTTTTTTATAAATAGACACTTACTTTCACTAGAATTTAAAGGTTTTTGGCCTACTTGCGTCGTTTTTAGGTAGTCTTTAACAGCCTCCACAGTTGTTTCGCTAATACATCCGGCTTCTTTTAAATACTTCATTAATTGCGTTAAATCTAACAATGCATGCATTTTGATTCCATTCTGATCAAGTATTTTACGGCCCCCTTGTTCTCTGTTTAGCAAAACCACAGCATCTGTGCAGTCGATTCCATAATGTTTCAAATCCTTTACAGTTTCCAGCACACTGCCTCCAGAAGTAACAACGTCTTCAATAATAAGACAATTTGCACCTTTTTTAAATTGGCCTTCGATTGTTCTGGCTCCACCAAATTTCTCCTTGCGTCTTGTGACCATTGGAATGTCTTTCTTTATCGAAACAACAGTAGCGATAGGCAAAGCCGTATATGGAACTCCACAAATAATATCAAAAGACAATTCTTTCTCTTCCGCATATTCCTTAATCAGATCCGCAAGAGTATCCTTAAAACCATAATCAGTAAAATGTCGGTGTTCTTATAAAGCTACTTACCAGCAATTTTGGATAGCTGACAATAACCCTTAGATCTAAATAAACCGGGGTTAATAGTCCCGATTTGGTTTCAAATTCCCCGAATTTTACCGCATTTATTTTGTATAAATCGATACCAAAAGATCTTAATTTATCTTCAAAACTAGAAACCATTTTTGATTTTGCTATTGGGGGACAAGAAATTAATAAGAAAACTTGTATTTTGTATGTATCCCCCACGTGGATCACTCTTCTAGTTGGATAATTATAGACTTCACTTCTAAGTTCTAAATGAAAAATATATTGTAAAACATTTAGTAACTATTATTTAGTAATTAATAATAATAACAAATTGTTACTATTTAATGTAAATTTAATACTAGTAGAGACTTGTTTTGGTCAAAGCCCGTTGATTTTATAAAGTACCGACACGAGGTCAAATTCGCTTCGGTAACGATTTTGTAACGATTTCTTTGCCGCTAGAGGCCGCTATAGCAATTTCTTTTGACGTGACAGAAGTCATGAAATTTGTTTCGACTTTTTCGATCCGCTCTTCATTATGATACCAAAAAACGCAAATAGAACATTGAAAAATACAAAGTTTGGTAATTTTTATCAACGAATAAAGATATAAGGAAAGTCTATAATGAATTAATGATATAATATAAATTATTAATTGACACAAATTTGAATTTTTGTGTCAAGTTGACAAGTAAGACAGCGCCTCTCTCGGAAACAAAATCGTTAACTGTCAAATCGTGTCGGTACTTTATAAAATCAACGGGCTTTGGTTTTGCTAGGTTCATAAGTTAGGTTAGAAAAATGACATTTATTTTTTGTGAAACTGTGACCAATACAACTGAACGTTAAAAAATTTTACCTAAAATTTACCAAAACGTACTTATACTTATTTTGCGGTAGGTCATAGTATAATTTTTATATTAAATTTCTGTGAAAAATTAGGCCGAGCAAAAGGTTTAAATTGAATTTTAAATCAGCAGTTGGCTTGTTGCTGTCACCAACCGTTGGCAACAAAAATTCCCAGAACTAAGGAACACACATAGAATAACTAAGTCAGGTCAGGTCAGGGAACACATTTCATAAAGGGTATTGGCGCAGGTGTATGAAAGACATATTATCTATGCCAATTACCCATGAAGAGAATCAAAATTGTAGGAAATTTTATTTTAAACAACTTTGTTTATTACTATATTTTTTAAATTTACAATTAGGTGATAATACAATGATAAGACTTTATTGTCTTTTTTTCTCTGGCATAAATAAAAAAATATCGATTCTACAAAAAAAATTGATTAAAAGCAAAATTGTAGCAAATTTAATTTTTAACATCTTTTGTAATAACTACTTTTTGTATAAAATTGAAAATAAACGATTTATCCTGACAAAAAATAACTCTTTAATTCAAGATGGCGGATTAATGTAACAAAAATTAAAAAAAATTTTTTAGTTAATTGATCATTTTGTATATAGTAATTTGTAAATATACAAATTTGTTATTTATCAAGCTAAAATGTTATAGAAGAATAATATGTTGTAATTTGAAGTAAAATTGAAAATTGTATAAATTGCAATAAACTGCATGCTGCCTACGCTACTGACTTTTTTCTAGTACTTTTAGGGATTTTTTTTTTATGGTTGGTGCTTTTTTTGAATTCGTAAGTGCCATTTTTTTAACCGTCTCTTTATCTGAAACTTGTTTTTTCAATTTTTATAAATACTTAAAATTCTATTCAATTTATTAATTATTTTAGGAAATATGAGTGGAAGACAAGGTCAACGTTTGAAGGTTTATTTAAGGCAAAGGTAATTTATATTTTTTTTGCAAGTTTTAAATATACAATGATTATTTCAGGCCCTTTGCCACCGCCGATGGTGCACTAAATATAATCCACTCCGCCACGGAGAAAGAGATTAGGATCAATTGTAAAAATCAGACGCGACAATACAAAGTGGATCATGTATTTGGTGGAGGGACTTCACAACTTGATCTTTACAGCACAGTCGTTACTCCCTATATCAACGATGTCATATCTGGATACAATTGCACGGTTTTTGCATATGGTCCCACAGGAACTGGGAAAACATACACAATATTGGGGGAGAATTTAGAACTTCCAGATAGTAGGACGGCTGTAAGTAATACGCTGTAAAGAAATGGGATTGTTGCCATATTTAAACTGATAAGTGGCAACAGAAAAAGAGCAGATAATTTTTTTATGCTGCATTCTAACTTAAAGATTAATTGAAGGATTTTTCATTTGTTCCAGAATGACTCTTTTGGGATAATCCCTCTGGTAGCAAAGGATTTGTTTCTTGGACTGGACAAACTTTTTGATATAGAATATACTGTAAGAATCTCATTTGTTGAAATATATAATGAAGATGTTCGAGATCTGTTCAAGAAGCATTCCGTCTTAAGGTATTTTTTTAATTTATAAGGTGAGCAACAAAACCGTTGCATATTGTCAAAAAACCATTATTACTGTGACTTAGGTCAGAAGCTGCCTTTGCACTTCTTTTGATTATTTTTAGAAATTAGGTTTAACAGATGATTTTTCAGAATTTTTGATGATCCTACAAGCAAAAACGCTACTTATTTTAAAGGACTACGTGAAGTGACAATTTGCAATTTGGATGATTTTTTTGATTGGCTAATTATTGGTCAGCGAGAGCTGCGGACAGCAGCAACAAAAAATAATTTACGAAGCTCTCGATCTCATACCATTTTTACATTTTTGATTAATACACAAAAATACACAGGAGGCGAACTTGTTTTGAAGACCGGAAAATTACAATTTGTTGACATGGCGGGAAGTGAACATACCCAACGTTCAGATGCGTTCGATATGTCGGCGAAAGAAGTTGCTAATATTAATAAATCTATTTTTACTTTGAACAAAGTTATAAAAGCATTAGCGCAAAAGCAGCCCCATGTCCCCTATAGGTAAGCAAAATACGATGTCGTCTAGCTATTGGCAAGGCGAATCGGGCATCTTCGGAGAGTTTTGAATCGCTTGTAAAACACTTCTTTTCCATTGGTTAAAAGCAATGTCCCGTTTACACTAACCAAATTTTATGGAACAGCAGTGTCAGCAACACATCTATTTTCCTAAGCTCACTTTTATAAAATTGTGTGTTGCAAACAAGACATTGCTTTATGCAATTTAAAAATTATCCGCAGCATTGTACTTTTTCTCAGAAATTGTTCAGATTGATCCTCTTTTTTTTCAATTTCTTTTGTTTTATCATATTTTTTAAAAATCTCTATTTATGGTCTGCTTTTAGAGACTGCAAACTGACTAGGGTTCTACAAGAAAGTCTGGGCGGCAATGTTAAAACCTCAATGATAGCAACCTTTCTACCAATGACACAAACATTAGAGGAGACTGTTGCCACTTTAGAGACTGCTGCTGTAGCACGCAATATCATAAACAGTCCCACCATTAACATAACACGAAAACCGAATGATGTCTATTTGGAAGAAGAGCTATCTAGATTGAAAAAAGAGTTAGCTGCAACGCAAAATAAGCTCGGTTGTTGCATGACTTCCGATGAGTACGAGAAAATTTCAGAAGAAATTGCTGCACAAGATCTAAATAGGATGGATTTAATTGATCAGATAAGAAAATTAGAGGATTTTAAACAAACTTTAACTGACGATTACATGAAGCTTATGTTTTCCTTTGAAATAACAAAAGAAAGTTTAAAGGAGAAGAAAGAGGAGTTGGAAAAAAAATCTCAAGCGGTTCAGGAACAAGAAGAGATTGTAAAGCATCTTGAGGAGCATGATACGGAAGCGACTGAAGCTGTTGATACAATATTCAAGATTTGTGAAACTATGTTGGACGATAAAATGACTTATCATGAGAAATACGATAAACAACAGGATATTACAAGAAGAAATGCAGATGATGCTCAATTACTCATAAATAACTGTCTCAATGGACTTGAAAAAATAAAATTTGGCTGTCATAATTATACAGAGGGTTTGGAATCACGCATTACTCAACAAGAACAGTTTATCAATCCAATTGCGAGTAGAAACAAAGAAATTTTGAAAATTAATGACCATTTATGTAAAGAAGTGTTCGAAAAAAATAATAGTAAAGCTGTACAATTATCAGGCTTATTTGAGGAATTCAACACAGATCTTTCAACTAAAAGTTTTAAAAACATACAAGAACATATACAAAAAAAAGATGGAATATTTGAAAACTTACAGCAGAAAATCTTATTACATAATAATGATAAATTGGCTAAAGACAAAGATTTACAAAAAATCATCGATAAA
Organism: Lagria hirta; assembly: GCA_947359425.1. Classification (NCBI taxonomy): domain Eukaryota; kingdom Metazoa; phylum Arthropoda; class Insecta; order Coleoptera; family Tenebrionidae; genus Lagria; species Lagria hirta. Next base: position 3,193,150 of record OX375794.1, read on the forward strand.
CAACTTACAACAAAGGGACATTTTTTTACTGATTCTCATAGTCAATTTGATAAATTGAATAAAAACTTTAAAGACGCCAATGATGTATTTGAAAAGAAAGTTGAATTAGATTCGCAATTTAACAAGACGTTTATGCAATATTTTCAGCAAAATGGGGATTTGAGCGAGAATTTTGAAAAACATACAAAATCAATGGGCGATTCAATTCATAATTGTTCGTTGCTAGCGGAAGCTTTTCAAATCGAAGCAAAAAATACAAGAATCGATCAATTAACGAAAGATTATATCAGTTATGTAAGTATTTTTTTTTCAGAAATTGTATAACTCAAAAAATTCTTTATCTCTGATTAATACTTTTTTGTGGTTTAGATAGAGTCAGTTGATTCCGATGAACAGCAAGCTGTCAATCACCTGCTGAAAAAAATTAATGAAACTGAAGCGAATTATTCCGACACTATTACATCACACACTGATGCTCTGAAAATTCGCAACAATCAAATGAAAAACACAATTGAGCAACGTATGGATGCTTCTAATCAAGTAAGAGTATATTTATCATTTCAATAGTTGCAATTAATAAAATAATTTATGTAGAAAAATTTGAAAATGCTTAATGATTGGTCTGAAAAAACGTCCATAGTTTCAAGTAGACTTGAAGAAAATCGAGATGGTCTAGCAAAAATGCAGAAAGACGTAGAAGATTTAGAAAAAAATAATACAGTAGACTTTGAGAAAAATCTAGATTTTTTATTAGAAGAAGTACGTGAACTAGGGGATAAATTGAAAAATGGTATTAATTATGCTATTCATGATGGGGATACACCGGCTAAGAGGACGCTAAATTATCCGAAAATGCCAAAATTTGAACAACATCGTCTAGCAGCCTTATTTGATGAACCGGTAAGTGGGAAATTTGACGTTATAAAGTACTTAAACGTGTGATATATGTATTTAATGTGTTGCAGGAAGACTCCGAGGATCCTCAATAATGCCTTTTTTACTATTTGTTAATTTTAAATAAATGTTATTTTATATACCTAGCTTGTTTTTACCCTTAAGATTTCCTTCATTTATCAACATAAATTAATGTTGGGAGTAGTGATTTATGACGCATATATTGAAAACAAATACAATAGAAAGAGTAGTAATTACAACGTAAAAGAAGAGATTTCATAAGATTTGTACTTTTTTTTACTAGATTTTCTTTCCATATAGCTCGTTAGGCTCGTGGTGTAATCTTCGTCTTCATGGGTAATTGGCATAGTTGATGTCTTTCATAGTTTTCTATGAGACGGACACCTGCGCTGAAACGTGTTCTTTAGTTCTAGGAAATTTTGTTGCCAACGGTTGGTAACAGCAAAAAGCCAACTGCTGATTTCAAATACAATTTAAAATTTCTGCTTGGCCTAATTTTTAACAAAAATTTAATATAAAAATTATACCATGACCTACCTCACAATAAGTACGTCTGGGTAAATTTTAGTAAAATTTTTTAAGGCTCAGTTGTATTGGTCACAGCGACAAACAATACTACTTTTGGCGCTGAATTCAAAACCATGTTTGACATATCACTCATAAAAAAATTGTAGGTTATGTCACAGCGACTAACTTTTTAAATGACATCTGTCAATGATGTTGTCAGTGTCACAATTTTAAAAAGTGATTTAATGGCTCAAATTACAAAGCAAAATAGCGTCAAAGTAAGTATCACGTGATAAATTTTAATTTGTTGCTTCGGCTAGCTTTTAAATTTTATGTGAGGTGCATAAGTTCTGTTCTTGCTTATTTTATTATTTTTTTGTTAAAAAATAACCAAATCATGTCAACAAAACTTAGAATTCAATTTTAAATCATGTTGCTTATTGCTGTTAGAGTTCATTTGTTTTCTTTTGACGGATGCCACGTCCCTTACCTGCGCGACCACGTGCCAGCTGATGAAATAAGTAAATGCTAAAAACATTTGACTAACTTTTAACCGCTCAAAATTAAATCTGGTTTATGTAAATTTAATTAAATTGCTGTTTTTATTATATATAATGAATCGAGTATTTTGCAAACAAGTTAAATATATTGAGACAAACAACGCAAAATGAATAAATTAGCTGACGTTTTTAGTTTAGTTAGTAATAGTCAAAAATCACGAATTTGAGCTTTTGCGCATGGAGGGGCAAGCAGTTAAAAAAAACAAAAAAGCTCTACCAACCGTTAGCAACAAAATTATCCAAAGCTTAAAAATTATAAATCAAATTTAAAAAAAGACGCAATTTTAGCATAATAGCCTAGAGAACACGTTTTATAAGAGGTATTAGTGTGCGTGTTTCATAGAAATTGAGACTACACGGTGTCTACAGTCTACACTAGAACTTGAGCGCCAATTCGGTCATTATAAAACTAATTTTTTATTATAATTTTTTGTGTAGATGTGATTAAAATGCTATGTTTATGAAAATAATTAACTTTTTTTTAATTTGTGGGAAAAAAATTAATTTAAATGTAATAAAATGCGGCCTCTGAGTCAAAGACTTTGTTTTCTCGATGATTAACCGCCGACTGTCAATGTGACAAATGTTAAAAAAATTGATAATTAAAACCATGTTTTAATTAATTTTTTAATTAAAAATCGGTTTTTTTATTCAAAAATATGTTTTAATTATCTATTATTCAGTCGATAACATTTTTTACAGTTTTCTGCTTATTTTTAAATTATTGACAATTGACAGCAAGTTTGAAAACATTTGAATATCGCAAATTTAAAAATTTCAAATATAAATTGCTTGAAAAAATATTTATTTTTTCATAAAATGGCTCAAAGTGATGAAGATTTTGATTTTGAAACTGTTATTAAGAGCTATACTCTTCAAGTACGTATCACACACTTAAAATAATAATTATTGTTATAATAGTAATATCATTGGCTTTCTAACCTTAAAAAAATTCAATTTTTTTAATTAGTTTATCCCGGTGTTCTTGAATACTAATATAAAATTGACTACTTATGAGTCGTGAAGTAATCAATTCTATTTTTCTCTATATTGATTTTAAAGGAAAGGGTAGTTTTATCATAATAGTCACACAGTTTTACCATTTTCCAAAAAATTTGTTTATCAAATCTCAAAAACTTTTTCGACCCCCATGTCGTCATCATCAGGAGATGAATAAAAGTTTTATCAGTGGCGTTACACAAGAAGGTATCTAGGGTAATTATCAAAAATTAGCAGATATTTATTATATACGACTACATTATAATAAACAAGTTTATTAATAATTTTATGTGTGGGAAGAGCTAGATTATACCGTGTGATCCACAATTGTTTAGATAAAGGAGGCTATGTAAAACCAAATCAGACTCTTAGACTGATTCAATGTCTTTTGTTTTTTGACTTCTGTAAAATTTGTTGGTTAATCGTTTTGAAACATTGATTGAAATAATGTTTTAGCCATGGAGAGCCTGCGTGGGGAAAGCATAGGTACCATATGATAAGCCTGTTTCTTAAGGCAAATGACGCAAAGATTGTGTGGGTGCATCATGCATCCGCTGCTCAACATTTGCTATCATCTCTTTTGATTGTTGATCTACCAGCGCCTTTCTTGTGACCCTCACTAGCAGTTTTCTCTATTATTCTGACAGTATTTCTATAACCATTTTATAAATATCTGGTTTTAAAACATCCACATCAAGAAACCGTTGTCAAAAATTAGATTATCTAAATAATTGAGAATCACACGGTATAAATGAATACAATTGTGTGTAAAAAAACAAAGTAGATTTAATGGGATTGACATTATTAAACGATTTCGGACGACAACAAGTAATACTGTTAATCAGAAATAGATTTTTTTAGTCTCATCGGTGAGAAACAGCCAATTTATCGTAAATTTGGAATAATTTTATGATTTTGAGTCGCTGACGATAGATGTCACTAGCTTGAATTGGCACAAAGTTCTTGCTTAAGCAGCATAGAACTGTTGTGGTTTTATCTAACTTTTTCACTATTTTATTTTTGGTAGGATTTAGCAATAGGTGAATCGCTGAAGCTGAGGTCAGAAGCAATTGAGCTCTATAGCGAAATATTGAAGGAAACAGAAAACCTAAGCGAAGAGTGTTTAAGAGAAGAACAAAAATATAATACTTTACGCGCAGGTATTGCGGGAAATTTAAATGCTCAAAATATGTGCAATCAATTGAATACTACAGCAAACGAAAAAAGTTCAGTTGCGCGAAGACGAGTGCTTGACCATTTTAAAGACTTAACTCGAGATTCGTAAGTGGCCAAACTGGTGTTTAAGTTAAAAAAATTTTTTTTTCTTTAAGGGATGAATACGTTAATAATATTAATGAAATAATTAGCAAAATTGATACATTGGAAACTGAATTCGTAAGTATTTTATCAGTGATTTACAATAATTTTCTTCACAACCGGGAATAAAGGAGGTAAAGGGGGTAGAGGGAACAATAATACTAAGTTTTCCTTTTATTAGCACTACATTTTTCTATTTTACAGTTTTGGTACGTATTTTTATGTAAACAAACTTGTTTTATTGACAATCGCCAGCCTCTATTATATATGATACTCAAAAGTAATTTTTTCTCAATTTTAATTATCAATTTTGTCGGTTGGGAAGTAAGTTTCGTATGCATCTTGAGAATAAACCTTTGTTAATCCCTTGTCTGAAGATGCTTTTGGTCGCTCTAGCATCACTACAGCCGCGGGATTAGCCTGACGGCTTCCTCCTTTGATACATAAATAACTATCTTATTGTTTTTTATATTTAATGACGAGATATATATAAGTATACTCTCAATTTTTTTTTCTTAATAAAATAATCTAATATTTTTACACGTTTTGTGTGTCAATTTTGATTTTTTATTAATAGTGATTTGAATTAATTCATGGCTGTCAAGCTCTTGTTTTTAATTAAAACTGTCTTGAAATGTTTGATGTTAAACATCTATAGCCGCGCGTAAACTCATTCGAGTTTGCGTCATCTCGCTCGCGAGACCAAGCTGGGATACTTCAGTCTTCAGTTATCATCAACTAATAGTCACAGTAAGGCCGCTAGAGGCAACGTTGAATATAACTAATACTGCGTCACTGATTAAAACAATTGTGTTGTCGCAACTGAAAATAATTTTTTGTATTTTTAATTAAAATAAATGATTATTAAATAAACAATCATCATTTTATAACTAATAATATTTTTTTGTTTCATATCATGTTTATTCTCTTTTATGCATATTATTTGTACAAAGTAATTGCGTCCCGTGACGGCTCACATTTTTTTTTGGGTAATTTTGCTCTAATTTTTTGACAGCGGTTGAAATTTTAATTTTTTTACGATTTTCTATATTTATCAAGGCCTACTTAAGTATAGTAATCAAATGTACAGTATGATTTCTTACATTTCTTATAGAATGAACAGCTTATGATGAACAAAATGTCTAATATTTTTGAGAGCTGTCAGAAGCTAGAACACAGCATTGCCACTGCAGAAGAGACCTACAAACGTGAAAAGGAAAATTTTGAAAACTTCGAAGTAAATCCTTCATTTGAAGGCATTCAAAAATTAAGAAAATTTTTAGACAAAAGTGATGGCTTTGAGAGGGTGAGGATGGAGTTTCGTGAAAATTGTGAAATTCGTAATTTGATTAACAAAAATATAGAATTTTTGACGAGAAGGAGCTGCGAGTTGTCTGATGGAATATAGAATAAATGATATTTATTGGCTGATTACTTAGATTATTGAATTTTTCTTATGCTTATCATAATTAATTGAAGTACTTGATCAGTTTTGTAGTAGTCTAATAATAAATTGCTTTGTTTCGTTCTTGAAATAATCTTATTTTCACTACTTTTTCATACGGAATTATAACGGGTGTTTTTTTTAAATTTGGCGTCGAAAAATATACTTTAATGAGGAAATAAGGTTTATAACAAATAATCAAAATGTCGTCCATGGTCTTCAGAGGCATTTGCGGGTTCTTTGAACAATTGCGTTACTGACATTCGCCAACAATCAATTTTGGCAACAATTGCCTGACGCAACTCATCAAGGCTGTTGAAAATCGAGTTCTTTAAACAGGGCCACAAAAAGAAGTCACTTGAAATGAGGTTGCCGAATCTTAAAGGGTGAGTTATGGCTGTATTTCGGCTGATAACTCGACGATCATACAATTCTTAAAGTCTCGTAAGTGGTATGTGGAGTGGCACCGTTTTGCTGAAAGTACCCGTCCACAATTTCATCGTCATGAAGCTGTGCAAAAGAATGGCTGTAAAATCCAGTTCCATTAGAAAAATTGGCCCAATAATTCACCATCAACTCGGTGGCCGTTACGTTTGCTTTGTTAGTTTTTGTTCTGTAACTGATTTTTGTTTGAAATGTTTTATATCAGTCACAATTTTATGGCTTGTCTGATGCTGACGTCACAATCTGACAGTGCTAGCGAATAAATAGAAGAAAACTATAATCTATCAATATTTTGCAATAGATAGCAATAAATATTTATGTAATTGACCTTTGGCCGAACAACAAATTAAAGAGCAGATAATTATTTTTTCAAGCACCTCGTTTACCACCCGTGACACAATATATTTTAACCTAGAAATGGTGTTTGTGTCAATAATAAACTTTAATAAATATTAGATTACCAAATACTTTATTACTTTTAAATGTTGAAAATATATTTTTGTGGTTTGTTGGTTTTGAGCAATCAAGCGATAATATTATAATATTGAAAATAATTTTGCGTCGTTCACTTAAGTTATTGCTACGTGACTTTCACGTTGGAAATAATGGCTGGTAAGTTATTATATTAATTTTTGAATTTAATGTGGCAAATTAATAATTAAATATAAATTTTTAGGCAATCCATATGCAAATCTTCTAAAGAAACTATCTGTGGGGCCCAAAGAATATCAATATTTTGATTTATCTGCTTTGGGCAATCAGTATGGTGAGTGCTCTTCATTATTATTCTTATAATGTATTATTTTGTGAAAAAACATGTTAATTATATTAATGTTACAAAAATTCGACTGCTTTTGTATTGTATCATGTTTAGGAGCAGCTGTGTACATAAAATACATTCATCACATTCGTACCACTTTCTGTTTATTTCGAATACTCATTATATACCATTAATTATTTTATAATGTATTATAAATATATAAATCAATATGAATTAAAAGAAAAGTATATTATTAAACAAGTGTAATATTAATATTGGATAGTTTGCTTCTCGAGGTTCCGTTCCGATTGTTCGAGTCTTCTTTTCTAGGGACTTTTACTTTTGTGTGATTGGGATGGTAATGATAATGACACTGACCTTTTTCATTTAAATTCGAAAAAAATCTTGTAAAGTTTATTTTTTAAATGTTTACTCACAAAGCTATAAGCGGCAATGCTACGCCGACTAATGTTATTTTTGGCAAGGACTTACCTTAGGGAGACCGATAAATTGAGGTTAGGTGTAAGCTGTCAAAAGCTAACCTGACCTGACTACCTGACAGTTGTCGTTAATATTAGAAAATTTGTACTTATACTATCTGAGTGAAAATGTTATAAATAAAATGCAGTTGAGGAAAAATTGGATGAAACGCTCTTAATGCTGAAATTACGCACATTTTTGCCTCAATTGTCGCGAATGAAGCCTTTTCACAGTGCTTACCTAATGCTACCTATTTCTCCACATTTTGGGAATGCTTAATCCAAGCTAGCTGAGAGTTTTTTAATTTAAAATTTAATATTAAACAGTGACAGCTGTCAAAAATCAGAATTGCCAATATGCTCAACACAAATTACTAACAGGGTTTTTTTTTTGTTATGAAAACCTATACTTCGTGATGAAAACATAAACTAATAGGTATCTAGTGGACATTTGAAAAAACAGATCTTTACTTATAAAAGAAATTTATTAATTGCTGTATTTTGTATGCATTAGCAGTTCTAAATTCTATCTAATATAGATAGAATACCAATGTGACATGACAGATGACCAATATAACAATGCCAAATATTACCAAAATCAGTTTAATAATATCAAAATAACGGGTGCTATTTAAATATGGCAACATAGTTGGCCATGTCCATGAGTTTGTGCCAACGTACCGTATTTTTACAAACAATTGCTTCAAATGTCTAAATATTTACTAAATTTTTCAATTTCTTTATTTTTGAATTTAAAATAGTTTTTTCACAAGAACAGCAAATTTTTGTAGTGGAATCTTATTTTCGTAACGGCCACTGAGTTGATGGTGAATAGCAATACTCAATTCAAGCTTGTTTACGCCAAAAATCTTAGTTGTCATCCAGCACTTTTTTATCATAATGTAACCCATTGTATTCAACTCTTTCGTGAGACTGGTTTGTGTGATCGTAAAAATGGTAGTGGTTCTCCTAAAAAGAGAAGAGAGGAAGCTAAGGCAAATAATGGAAGAGGCGCCACGAACATTTCTACGTCGACTTTCACAACAAGGTCAATTATTAACCTTGTTGATAGTTGGTTTAATAACACTTTTAATAGAAATATGTGAAAAGTAAGCTTCTTTACGGATGAGACCTGGTTTTATTTAGACGGTTATGTGAACTCACACAATTTGCAAATGTGGAGTTTAGAAAAACCTAATTTTATTGAAGAGATTCCTCTGCATGTCGAAGAAGTAATAGTATGGGCCGCTATTTCTAGACCATTTTAATTTTTTTCAATGAAACATTGTCTGGCTCAAGATACCGAGAGGAGATTTTACAGCTATTCTTTGCACAGGCTTATGTTGATGAAATTGTGGTCGGACACTTTCAGCAAAACGGTGCCACTCGACATATCACTTACGAGACGTTAAATATGATGCAAGAATTTGATGATCGTTGAGTTATAGTACACTTCAAGAAGCCTGCGAAGTCACTCCATGTGACTTCTTTTTGTGGCCTTGTTTAAAGAACTCGATTTTCTAGCAACGTGGATCGCCGGTAATCCGACCCCTGTCTAATTCTAATTTACTATTGAATAATTTTTTGGCAATTTGTAAAGTTTTGTAACGCATTAATGGCGTTAATTTTATAATAAAACCTAAGCTCTCTATTGTGTTGTTTTATTTACTAAATTTGACATACATAATGAAGTACATATGATTTGTACTTCAGAGTATATGTATATATATATCGGGTGTTCCAGAAGTCGCGCACCCCATTGTAGGGATCGAAAGAGAAAAATATTCTAAGACGAAAAGTCCTGAGTCATTTTTTAATCAGACGCATAGGTAATTAATTATTAATTAATGAAAGTGACCAATCAGGAGCGCGCGACAGTTACCGATACACTCACACTAGTACACGATCTCACACATTCACCTAGCATCACGTACGTCCGCCGTCCACGGCCGTCCGTCCCCACTCTCTGTCTACTGCTCGAGAAGTCGGCAGTAGCTCTGGCGTCTCACTCTCGCGTCTCTTACCGCCTTCTCACTCACTTTTTATTCTTCTGTCGCGCGCTCCTGATTGGTCACTTTCATTAATTAATAATTAATTACCTATGCGTCTGATTAAAAAATGGCTCAGGACTTTTCGTCTTAGAATATTTTTCTCTTTCGATCCCTACAATGGGGTGCGCGACTTCTGGGACACCCGGTATATATATATGTATATCTTGTACTTCATATATGTATATATATCTATATAGAATCTTATCATTGGATCTGTAATTTGTCAGATTATAAAGCACACTTTTTGTAAAAAAATCTGGATTTGGGGGGGTCTTATGCAGTACTCTATAACCCGACAAATTTGATAGTCCGACAGTGTTTTGCAAAATGTTTGTCGGATTATCAAGGGTCCACTGTGATAATAGTCCTCAAATGTAGTAATTGTCAATTGTCAGTGTAGTAATTGTTCAAGAAGTTTGCAAATGCCTTGAAGTCTATGGACGACATTTTGATTATTTGTTATAAGCCTTATGTCTTTATTATTGTTTATTTTTTTGTTTGTTATATCACTAGAACTAGTTTCAATTTAATCTCATTAACGTGTTGGACTATTGATTAATTAAATTAAAAGTGATGTTAGGTTAGGTTCAGATGTCAAATTAATAACTGTCACTTTGGTTTGATGGTAAAGGTACGTTCACAATTCAAAGATGAACATTTATGGCAATATTCAAGGTCAAATTTATTGTGAAAGATGTGACAATCATTTTCTGCAAATTGCTTGAGCTTCTATTAAATAATATTATAATAAATAGATAAATATGTTGACAACTTTAAATCTAACCTCAAATTAAGGGCTCGCTAAAAAGACACTAGGCAGTGTTGCCGCTTATATATTTGTCGTAAATTGTGACGTAAGTGACTATGAAAAAAATTTTTTTTAACAAATATTGAAATTTTGACAATCTACAGTCAAATGCAATAAAATCTGTTCGTCAAAGTAATTTTTTGACAAGTTTTTAAATACTCTAAATAGATTTTTCAGCACGTTCTTGTCCGAAAGATGTCAACTTTTCATTTATTACAGATCGACTACCTTACTCTATTAGAGTTCTTCTGGAATCAGCAATACGCAACTGTGATAACTTTCAAATTAAGGAAAAAGATGTACAGAATATTTTAAACTGGGAACAGAATGAGCACGTTGAAGGAGGTATTGAAGTACCATTTAAGCCCGCCAGAGTCATACTCCAAGTGCGTATTTTTGCTATTATTTTGTGTGAGGAAGTTTATTTATTAAAAAAATATATTTAGGACTTTACAGGCGTGCCAGCAGTCGTCGATTTTGCTGCTATGAGAGACGCGGTGCAAAGTTTAGGTGGAGATCCTAGAAAAATAAATCCCAGTTGTCCAGCCGATCTTGTTATCGATCATTCTGTACAAGTGGACTTTGTCAGATCGTAAGTTGCTGGATAAATTTCAATGCAAATTCATTCAAACTACATCTGTGAAGTTGGACATGTTTCGTTCTTATTGGAACCCATCAGCAAGCCGCAACAGATTCAGATTTGAATGAATTTACAGTGACAAGTTTGGGGGTAAACCAAATATTGTCTACCATTGATATACGTTTGAGACAAAAGTCGCTAACGTGATCACTTGGTTGTTCAATCTGCAATATCTGTTTGATGCAGGGTAGCTTCTAATAGATGTCGCTCGTTTTACTTTTAAATGTCAACATTTTTTTGTTTTAGATCGACAGCACAAAAGAAAAATGAAGATTTGGAATTTGAAAGAAATCAGGAACGTTTTCGATTTTTAAAAGTATTATTTTTATTATTTTATCATTTGTCTGGTGAATTTAACATTTTTTTTTCAGTGGGGCGCCAAGGCATTTGACAATATGCTTATTATTCCGCCAGGCAGTGGTATCGTACATCAGGTCAATTTGGAATATCTTGCGAGGGTTGTTTTTACCAGTGAAGACAAAATTTTATATCCTGACAGTGTTGTAAGTTTATAAGCACATCTAACACTTTTTATCATAATGTTGTTCAACTCTTTCGTGAGACTGGCTCGTGTGATCCAATTTTAAAAAAAGATCTGTCATTTATGCACATAGTAGTGACAATTAAGTGGTTTATAAAAGATACAAGAATTAAATTATAGGTAGGCACCGATTCGCACACAACAATGATCAATGGTTTGGGTGTTGTGGGTTGGGGTGTTGGAGGAATTGAAGCGGAAGCTGTAATGCTGGGCCAATCCATAAGTATGCTTTTACCACAAGTGGTGGGTTATCGATTGTATGGATCATTGGGACAATATGTTACATCGACTGATTTAGTTTTAACTATAACAAAGGTACGTGCAGATACACATGACATAGTTGACTTGAAAGATATAACGAAACGCCAATAAGGTCGATTATTGCGTATGGAAAACTTCAAAAATTTTGACTCAAGCCCGGCTCTGCATAGTAAACTCAATCCATAGACGATTGCCTTACCTTACCTGAGGCGATTGTCTTTTTTTAGCACTCAGCGTGCTGTTGCACTGGTCGACTGACGTATTGACGTTTTGTTATATCGTTTGAATCAAATATATTATTGATTTTATTTAGCATTTAAGACAATTGGGAGTAGTTGGTAAATTTGTGGAATTTTATGGACCTGGAGTGGCTGCCTTATCAATTGCTGATAGAGCTACAATATCAAACATGTGTCCAGAATATGGAGCGACAGTTGGATATTTCCCGGTTGATCAACACTCGTTGCAATATCTAAGACAAACAAGTATTTATTTAAAATATTTAACTAAAACAATTTTTATTATGTAATATTACCTTTTTAGGTCGATCTGAAGAGCAAATACAACTTATTGAAGCGTACTTAAAAGCTACCAAACAACTAAGAAACTATTTATCTGAGGAAAACGAACCAATATTTAGTGAAACGGTTAGTTTGGATTTATCGACAGTTGTCTCATCAGTGAGTGGACCAAAACGGCCAAATGACAGAGTATCTGTCACTGAAATGAAAGCAGATTTCAATCATTGCTTACGAAATAAGGTATGTTGATTTTTAATAATTTTATACTTTTTTTTAACTAACCCATCTGGAGGGAGCCGATAATTTTTTATATTGAAAGGATAAAATCAACTCACCATGGGAGAAGATGTCTACACTTTAAATGGTAGAATGTCAATGTTGATAGATACAATTTGAATCAAAAGGTTTATCGCTGATTGGACAACCATGTTATCGCCTTTTGTCTCAAGCGAATATCAATGTAAACTATCTTCTTTGGTTAGCCACTCACTGGTAAAATCAAACTAAATCTGTAAACTTGGGCATGTTTCGTTCTTATTGGAACCCATCAGCAAGTCGCAACAGATTCAGATTTGAATAAATTTGCCTTATATTTACCAATTGCATCTATCAAAATTGACATTTTATCATTCAGAGTATAACATTTGTAGAAAAAATGTTTACTTTGATGCAAGGTAGCTTCTAATAGATGTCGCTTGTTTTACCACATTACAGATTATAGGACAACTCATATAGTTAAGATCTAACTCATATAGATAAGAGTTTGAGGCCTTAAGTGAAAACCTTTTTTTTTCTACAATTAATACAGAAAGTAGGCATTGGATTTGCATTTGACAACGCCAAAGTGAAATTTTGAAAAAAAATGTACAGGCTTTCACTATGGTTATGTGTTGCGCAAACTGTCTAATGTAGAAAAAATCTTGTGTGTGATGCGAGCGCTAAGTCTGTTGTCGATTTCAAGAGCTTTGCCTCGGTCAACATTCTTTCTTAATCGAAAATATATCATTTTGCGCTCTTAATACACTATTAGTTTGCGTTTTTGTGAAATTTTTTGCTGGATAAATTTCCCAGTAACGACTGAATAAAACATAAACTGGGAAAATTTGCCCAATAATCGATTTCAATATAACGTTTCGTCTTCTAGTTTCTTAAACTGTACATAATCTTCAGGGAATTATTAAAAAAAAGTTATTTACCTGAATATTTAACTATAGGGAAGACTGATAATCCATGAAAAGGAACAGGAAAGCTAAATGTCAATATCTGCTTTCGGGAGTGTTGCGCTGTTTATTCCCACTTATCCAAATTATTCACAGCTTTATGATTTTATAGTATCATTAAAACTGTCATAATAATGGAAAAGTAAAAAATTTGTAACACTTTCACCTGAAAATAGCTAAAATAAACATTTGGTTAGTGGCTAAAATGTGAAAAATGTGTAATTTGGTCCTATAACTAATAGACTATCAGAGCAAATCAGATGCATGAGAAGCCTTAGATACGTGGCTAATTTTTTGACGTTGTATAAAGAGCAGTTTTTCTCGCTAATTTCTCAATGGAAAAAAATAGTAATAAAGGCTGCAAAGGCATTCAAAGCCCTTCTTCGTGACCTAATCGGTTTTAATGAAACCGAAAAATGCAATAAAGTTGTATGGGGTCTTAGCTGAGCAAGTCGGCTAGTACAGCTCGTTCAATGAAATAAGTACTCACTACACATTTTTCTCCCTAGATATAACATTTTAGCTATTAATAAAAGTTTTTATTAAAATTGTCGACGTTTCGCACCTGAGGCGTCATCAGGACAGGAAAATAAAGGTGATGCTAAGCACGGTAAGTCGACGTGTAAACCACACTAGAGGCGAAACTTGAGCCTTGTTTGTTTAAAACTCTGCCCAGAAAAAAAAACAAATTAAAGTTAAAAGTTGAAGCATGAAATTATTTTTTATGCAAATTTCACCCAGTTATGATTATTTACAACATCGGCTAGGGAAATTCACATAAAAATAATTTCTATCAATGTGGGGGCTATTCCTCAATACATCCAAAAGTCATTTGACCGTAGAAAAAAGTTTTAATTAAATTTGTTTAAAGAAACTTTAATTTTCATTGGATACAGACCTACGAAATTCGAATGTTTTATAGTTGGTCTAATAAGACATATACGGTTGGCGCATTTTACGACTTTACAACAGCCCAGTTTGTTTATCTTATAGAGATCACATTACTCATCACAATTTCCTTACTGACTAACTTGGTCACGTATCGGCTTCAGACACGTGACTCAGTCGACCAGTGTAACAGCGCGCAGTCGACTACTATTCACGTATATCCAACGTTCCATTGCTTGATTGGATAGGTAATTAAGCGGAAAAAATTATCGTCTTTGCATTCTGTTTAGCTTTATTATTTTTTCAAAAGAACTTCCCAAACGGCGTTAGAGCACAAAAACTTAAATTAAAATTTTTTTTGCAAGTTTTTGGATTTATAATATCACAGAGAACATATTTAGAGTATTAAAAATCTTGAAAAAGTTGCTGGTTTTAAATAAATGAGACTCTGGACAAAAAATTGAGTGGTACCGATTTATTCAGTTGTTATTTGAATTTAAATGCCAACTGTTGTGTAATCAATATCTACAATGTTATGAAGGTGAGATTGTGGTACTTGATCCAGATTTTTTTCTTACTTTTTATCTTTTTATAAAATTGGCTTTATGACTTCAAATTTTCAATTATTTTTATGATTGCAAGGAGATGTGTACTTTTAAGGATTAACTGATTATCTAGAAACAACTTGTAGAGAAAGATTTGTTGAATAACTAATCCACTTTGCCTTATTACGGACAGCTTTATGAATTTATAATATCATTAAATCTGTCGTAATAATGGAAAAGTGAAAATTAGTGCAAGTGAAGGTATTCCAAAACGTGGAAATATACCAATTTTCACACAAACGCCAATTACGGACATCTAACAATAACATACATTAAATATTTAGTACTAGTTTTTATTCGAGCAAGAAAGTTATGGAATTTGTTATATAATAGACTCACTCAGCTAAGACCCCATAAAATTAGGGGTTTAGCCCAATTACCTGATGCTTGGGCAAGCATCAGAAACCTTTAGTCTTAACATCAGCAGTACAATAAGAAAAACTTAGTAATTATAGAGAATGGTCGTGTCAGAGAAGTTTTATGGGGTCTTAGCTGAGTGAGTAGAATTACAACTGCTGAAATATTATGCTGCTATGGGACAAACTCCACTCAGTGGTGATATCAAAACAACATTTCACTTAGTGAAGTTTCTCTCATCTCACAGCAAATTGTTTTATTTGTTTTTCGAATATAAAACCGTATATTATCAAGTAAGCTGAAGTAATATACGGCGAAAGGAGCTGATGCACAAAACAAGGCAGAGGATACACTGTCAGAGGAGTCTGGCAAGTGCGAGAGAAGGAAGAAGAAGAAACGGAGAAAAGGAAAAGGGAAGAAGAAGAAGAAGAAGAAGAAGAAAAAGCAGAAGAAGAAGAAGGAGAAGTGAAGCATAGGGGCAAAAATCAAGGAAAGAACAGATATCAACTCTAGTTGTGAAGAAACTAGATAAATTAATCGAGGAGAATAATCTGTTAAGACAAAAGAACAGAGAAGTTAAAAAAGAAATAGAAGAGATTAAAGATGAGTTTAAAATGAAAGAGGGAAGAAAAGGGTAAAATGCTGATGAGTATCTTGGAAAAAGAAACAGAAATAGCAGAAATTGATAAAAAAAAGGAGCTGGGAAAAAATAAAAAGTTTGACGAAAAGACAAAATAAGAAAAGAAGAGCAGCAGGGGAAATAGTTATGTGGGTGAGAAAAGGAATACAAGAAAAAACCATGAGAGGAGAGAACAACGGAGACTCATGGAGAGAAATATTGAAATAGACAAAAAATGGTGGAAAATAATCACGATATACAGCAAAAAGATAAAAAAGACAATAAGAAGCTTAGAAGAAACAGTTAAAGAAAATACAGAAGAATGTACACTTATGGGAGAGGATTTTAACGGGAGAAAGAGGAGGAAATAGGAGGAAGAAACAGGAGATGGGAAAAGAAAAGACAAAGATGAGAGAGAAAATGTGGAAAATGTGAGCATAGAAGATAGAAAACACCGAAAATAAGAAAAAAGGAAAACAAATGGTACAAGAACACAGAAGAAAGCTAGAAAACGTCAGATTCAAGGAGCAAGAAGTAGAGAAAATGGAAGTGAAAGTCAAAAAATTATCAGAAGCATGGAGAAATGAAAGATAGAGATAGAGACATAAGCAAGAAAAGAAATAAATGAAAGCAGGAATAATAAAAGATACATTACTCTAATCACAGAAGATTTGCCTAGACTCTTAAAAAGAGAAATGAGAGAGAGAGAGAGAGAGAGAGCAACATTTGGGTGCTTAAATGAAAAAAAAAGAAAATAGATTTTGGATGGAGGAAAATGAGGCGAAATGCAGGATGTGTGGAAGAGAGAGAAAAACATTAGAACACATGAAGCTGGAGAAAAAAGATAATGACAATAAAAAAGAAGGAATAGAATGAATGAAAATGATATTAAGAGAGAAAGAAAGATTAAACAAGATAGAGAATGAAGTAGAATAAGTAAAGAAAAAAGAGAAATGAAATAAGAAAACAAGCAAGAAGGAAACCAAATAGCTTAAATAGTTGTATGTGAAACAATAAACAATAAACATTATTATCAATAAAAAAAAGAAGTAGAGCTTTAAAAATGTGTTTGCTGCAGTAACTCTGTTACTTTTAGGATTGTTAGGTTATTTCGTATTTATCAGGTAATAATTTTTTTGTCGTTGTTTCGGCTAGTTTCCGAATTTCGGGTGAAGCACATGAATTCTCTTATTTTTGTAATATAATTTTTTTGTTAAAATTGAACCAAATTATGTGAAACAAAAGCTTTTAAATTAAATTTTAAATCTGCTGTTACCGACCGTTAGCAACAAAACTTCTTAGTGCAAGAAAAAGACTTTTTGTTAACGATTATTTATATTACCGAAAATAAACCAATAATGGAGATTAATCCTTTATCATTTTGGATTTGAAGGAACTATAAGTAGTAATTAGGGTGGCCCAAAAAAATTAAAAATTCTAAAATTGTCAAAAAAGGATTTTTTTTGGTTTTTTGACTTGTTTTTCTCATTATTTCATTTTTTTCTTCAAAAATATCGTGAAAATCTTAGGTTAAAATTTTAATATTTAAAAGTCGTTCCAAATTTTTCAAAGATATATCTAACTAAAATAAATTTGAATATAATTAAAGTTTAGAAAAATGTCTATTTTTGAAAAATAAATAAATTTACAAAAATTGACTTTTTGACAATTACACTACAATAGTGAGAAATCTTTATTATTTTATTTTTTTTTTGGTTTTTTGATTTTTAATGTCATTTTTTAGCAGCTCAAATTTAGGAAAAAAAAATCCAGTTTGAAGTAGCTCGAAAAGATAAAAAGTTCTTGTTTTGAAAATTTCGACTTGAGATTTTCCGAATTTTTATAATTTTTCTTGTAGAAAAAAATGAAAATTGAAAATACACTTTTTGCAAATAAATCGATTTTTGGCATTTTTAAAAATGATTTTTTTTCATTTGCTGTTTAGAAGAGTTCCTTAAAAGACATTGTAATCAAAAAAAAAGAAAAAACATTTTTTGGGCCACCCGAATTGTAATTATATTGAATTTGTGATATACATATTAAAATATTTTTTAAGTAAAGTAAGTTGAAAAAAACAAAAGAAGAGAGAATTTAAAAAAAAAAAAAAGTGACAAGTGAAAAAACTTGAAAAATTGGAATGGATTTTAAATTATTGGAGAATGGAAATATCAGATTAACTGGACAAATTCGTCAAATAATATTTGTCATAAATTTCTAATGAGTAGATGTCAAACAAACGTCAAAGCTTGTCTAATAATATCGTACGTTTCTGCGTATGAACTGTTGAAAAAATGAAACTTCCATGGCAAGGCTTGATTTAAAAAAATTATGAACGCACCGTATATATAAAAAAAACAACTTAAACTATTCTAGCTGAGGGGGATGATGTTTTGCAATTTCTTATCAGGCAAATTTGTTCCAGTGATATTAATCTAGACATCAGCTGGAAAAATTTACCTAATAACGAAAGCTACTCACTGATGGACATTTTTTTTTTTAATTTAATAGAAATAATTCAAAAAAACTTACCAATTTTGTCAAAACACTACAAATTAATTATAATACCATAGAATAAGAAACACTGGGATGTAATGATGGCAAAGCAGTTGACCATCGCCTTTATATAAGGGTAGCTTCCCCACTAATTGCACTTTCTAATCGTTAAGACCTTTGAACAATTAATTTTGTATTGAAGATATGACTATTGACTTGAATTATATTTACTTTAAAGCTTGTTTAAATTACAAAATAATTGTTATGGATTTTTAAAGATTATTAAAAATAAATTACATATACAGGGTGTCTCAAAAAGTTGCCAACATATGGGAAACTTTTCTATTTGTAATGTGCTAGGAAAAAAAGTTTTTTCTGATAAAAAGTTCTGAACGCAAATGTCAGATGTCAATTTTTTCAAATCGTGTCAAAAATATGAAAAATAATCTATAATGTAATAAAAAATAATGTTAAATAAAACTAAATCAATAATGTCTACAATTTATAGTAAGAGTACATAAAAAAGAAGAAGAAATGATTTTAATGAAGAAGAATTTCATAATAAAAGAGGATAAAATTAAAAAGAAAACAAAAGCATAAGTAAGACAGAAACGAAGATAAAATAAAACATAAAAGCAAGAAAATGTTTAGATTAAACATACGATAGAAAAATTAAACGGTTTAATATGCAAAAAAAGAGAAAACATTAACAAAATAAAAAAATATAATGAAAGCAACAAAAAAAAGAATAATATAAAAACGATTGTAAATAAAAAACAGATGGGATTATCAAAATATAAGCTAAATGAAGGACATGCTGGAAAATAAGTTAATTATAAAGAAAAAACAAACATATAATTCAGAGAAAAAACGTTTAGATGAGGCTAAGTAATACAAAAACAAAAGATTGAAAGTAAATAAATGAGGAACACAGTCTTGATAAGAAGATAGACGAACAAAAATTGTTTTAATTAAAAGCATGGATTTGAAGAATCAAGAAAAAATAAACAACAGCGAAGAAAATGATACAAAAACAAAAAACAAAAATGAAAAGTAATATTTATTAAAATAAAACAGAAATTAGAGACAATTTATAATAAGAATATTTATGCAATTAAAGTAGAAATTAAACGAATAAAAATGGAATGAAAACGAAACGTGATCAAAGGAAAATAATTGGATAAAAATATCTAAAAAAAATTAAATGTGGCTATGTAAGACAAAAACCAATGATAAAATGGAATAAAATAAAGAAAAATGTAAAAAATTAAAAATGTACAAAATGTAAGAAATGAGAAGAAAGAAAACAAAAGAAAATATAGAAAAAAACTAATGTTGCATGAAAAGAAAGATAGAAGAATCAATTATTATCGAAAGAAAATAATTAGAGAACTAATTTAAAAAGAAAAACATACAGATAAGAAGAAGTTTAGAAAAGAAACAAAATGATCGAATGAGAAAAACAAATATGCAAAAAAAATAGAAATAAACAAATGTTAAACTAAAAGATATGCGATAATTTAAGTAAAAGCAACATAAAAAAAATTGATAGATGAAAAGAAGAGGCAATTTAACTATAGAAAAACAAAATTATAGATAAGGTTAAACAAAAGATAAAATAGACTTTATAGAAAAGAAAATGTTTAGATTAGAGGGAAACAAATTAAGAAAATTCAGCAACGTGTATATAGAAAAATAAAACAAAAAAGTAGTAAAGAAAAAATAAAGTTAAATATAGTAAGAGTATATAATTATGCAATTAAAGAAGAAAAGAAAAATAAAAATACAAAAAATTTTATAATAGAAGATAACAAAATAAAAAAAAGGAAAAAGGTTTAGACAAAAAGCAAAAATAAGATGGAGTGAAGAGAAAAAAATTTTGTTTATATTGAAAATGTTAGAAAAAATTATAAAATGGGCAGTACGTGAGAAAAGAGTGGGATAGAAAAAGAAAAAACCTAAAAAAAATTACGAAACTGGTGAAAAAAACAAAATAACTAACATTTCTTAGTGATTGTTTTAAAAAGTTTTTTTTTTTTATTGTTTTTTCTAAATTTGTCTCTTTATGCTTTTATAAAGTTCATATAGGACTTTTTAATGCAAAAAGTGTATTCATATCAGTTACCATAACCGTACAGCACTTTTGTACATTATTAATAATAATAATAAAAAGAAAAGAAATAGAAAATTAAATAACAAAAAAGAGTAATGAAAAGAAAGAAAAGGAACAGAAATACAAGCAGAGGAGAAAGAAAAAGGAAGAAAAGTAAAACTCAAAAGAAAAAGACGGATGAGGATTTTATTATTTTCATAGCGAATAACTTTTTTTTGGTAAAACTTTTTTCTCAAATGTTGCCAACTTTTTCATCCGCACTGTATAAGTTGACGAATTGTAAAAAAAATACGTTATTTCTTTATTATAAGGCTTTGTGATTGGATTAGCAAATATGTATTAAGTAAATATACACAAATGAGGAATTTACTTGTCACAATGGCTTTTTGATGATTTGATAATAATATAAACATTAAATATTATCACCAACTAATTATAATATTTAATATTGACATTGAAATTATTGGAATTTTTATCGATAAATAATTGCATTCTTTCCAAATCATATTGATTTTTGATAAAATATTTTTTTGTTAATTCCTCAAATGTATTTTATAAAGTATCTAATTGATTGACATTGAAATTAACAAAAACCACAAATTATGTTTTAGGCTATAAACAAAATAATTGTTTTTTTTGTTGAAAAATCTAACTTGACAACTATTTTTTCGCATATCTGCATCTGAATTGTTGGATTTATCATTCAAGAACATTTGAACAATATGACATGAACATAGCAAAGCTGCTTTCTGTATTTCCGCAAGGATTTTTAAATCCAAAAGTAATCTTCTGAGATTGTAGGGGTGCAACATCCACGTTTGATAATAAGATTATTGGAAACTATATATGCAGACTTGGACATGCTTCCTTCTTATTGGAACTCTTCAGCAAGTTTCAACAGTTTTGTATTTGAATCAATTTCAAGTGCCTATTACTTTTGTAATATGGTAAAACTAGCTATGTAAGGTCAGGTTCTAATAGATGTCGCTACATTTAAAATAACTAATAATAAATGCGGTATTTTTTTCAAATTTTAAAGGTCTCTATTAGTCACCAAAAGCAACGTGCTCTTGTTTTTTCAAATTGTTCGTATTAAAAGAATGACTAATATTACAAGAATATTTGCTAATAAGTTTCACTTCAACACAATTTGAATTTATTCTTTTGCTAAAAAAATTATAGAAGTCTGGTTCAATTTTTTTCACAAAAATAAACTTGAGAGTCAAATTCGAATGAACTATTTTTGCAAAAGCACAATAGTCACTTTAGATTGGTCTCGAATAATGTAACAATATATAGTGCTTTTTATCTTCAATCTAAATTAGATGTTGCCAATATAAGTTGTTTTGTTTTTATCTATAGTATTTCAAGTTAAAGACGAAGTGGAGATATATTATGTGCTTAAGTCGGCCTGGCCAGCCAATCAACGCACTCTCTTCCAAGTCATGTGATAGTTCAACCAATAGAAACTCCAATCACGCCGCTCTCCTTATATACCTACACCCACTTTGCCTTTAACTTGAAAATACTATAGTAGTAACTAACAAAAGCATTTAAATATGGTTTTTTATGTTTCAGATTGGTTTTAAAGGCTTTGGAATTGCCGACAATCAGTTGAATAAAGGAGCCAAGTTCATGTTTGACAGCGTCCAATATACTCTACGTCACGGCAGTGTTATAATAGCAGCAATAACTTCTTGTACCAACACAAGCAATCCTAGTGTCATGTTAGGAGCTGGTCTATTAGCTAAAAAAGCAGTTGCAGCAGGATTAAGTGTTGCTCCTTATATTAAGACCAGTTTATCTCCCGGTTCCGGAGTTGTCACTTATTACTTGCAAGAGTCTAAAGTGATAGATCCCTTAATACAGCTTGGATTTGACATTGTTGGGTATGGGTGTATGACTTGTATTGGCAACAGTGGTGGAATTGATGAGAATATTGCTAATGCTATTGAACAAAATGATTTGGTCTGCTGTGGGGTTCTGTCGGGGAATCGGAATTTTGAAGGCCGGATTCATCCAAATACTAGAGCAAATTATCTGGCTAGTCCTTTACTAGTTATAGCTTACGCGATTGCTGGAACTGTTGATATAGATTTCGAAATCGAACCTTTAGGCAAGCGCCCAGATGGGACTTTAGTCTTTTTGCGTGACATATGGCCTACCAGAAAGGAAATCCATGCGGTTGAACAGGAATTCGTTATTCCGGCTATGTTCCAACAGGTCTATTCACGAATCCAGCTAGGCTCATCCACTTGGCAAGCTTTGAATTCCCCTGAAGGGATTTCATACCCTTGGGATGAATCTTCGACTTATATCAAAAAACCGCCATTTTTTGACGAAATGACCAAAGAATTGCCAACGCTTATTCCAATAAAGAACGCCAATGTTTTGCTATTTTTGGGCGATTCTGTGACAACAGATCATATAAGTCCAGCTGGATCTATTGGACGCACTAGTCCAGCTGCAAGGTACCTGGCACAGCGAGGCCTAACACCACGCGAATTCAATTCATATGGATCCAGGCGGGGCAATGATGCCATTATGGCTAGAGGAACTTTTGCTAATATTCGTCTTGTGAATAAATTTATGAATAAAGCGGGGCCAAAGACTATTTATCTTCCAACCAATGAAGAAGTACAGTCAAATTTCTTATCCTATAGTAGCCCAAATGTAATAACGTTATATGGTTCTTCTTTTGTTGCAAAAGTTAATAGCCCCTACAATGGCACTACCCAAAGCCTAGGTTAAGAGATTAGGTGTATCCAGTAATAAGGGATTACAAAAACAGATTTTTAAATGCGACCATAAAACGTTATTTCACTGGGACTACTATAACTTCAATTGCAAATGGCTGCTTGCCGACATTTGCTTTACATAATTTCTTTTTTCAGATGGACGTTTTTGATTGTGCTGAACGTTATAAAAGTAACGGAACATCGCTGATTATAATTGCTGGCAAAGATTATGGATCCGGATCGAGCCGTGATTGGGCCGCCAAAGGGCCTTATTTATTGGTAAGTAGGTGCGCTTTCTACTCTAAAATGTTTCATCTGCACAATAAAGGGTGGTGCTTTTGTTTCATTTTTGGGGGGGTAGTAGTCATTGCAGATACTGGCGGCCGGTACCGGCTTCGCACGGGAGTCATACCGGCGCATCGGTGTATTTTTTTTCAATCTCGTAATATCTTTTAGATAGAATGTCCGATTTCAATAATTCAAAAAGTAGTCAACAGGTTTTGAGTCATCCATACTTTCCGCAGCGCATGCGATGAAAGAATTTTATGACTAATTTTTTTTACACTTTGAGCTGGTTTCAATTGGAATTTCTAATTTTTTTTCTCCTAATCAAAGTAGCCTATGCTACTCAGTGATTATGTAGCTTTCTAGTGGCAAAAGATTTTTTAAAATCGGTTCAGTAGTTACATACAGCGCCCCCAAGCAAACATGAGCTACGTACTAAATTAGCAAATTGAGGAGTAAATTCAAATCAACCAATCAGAAGCTCAAAGAAGGTGAGGTGCGGTGTGTACATAAAACTTAAAGCGACTTTAGGGTACGTGTTTAAGTTACTTTGTTCAAAAAATTTTTTCCAATTTATTTATTTTCTTTTGTTTTGTTTTTTTCTGTACTCACTTCTACTCTATTCCCCTCTTTTACTTCTTTCTTTCTTTTCATTATATCCTTCTTCCCAGCTAGCTTTCTTTTGCCTCCACACATCGTGTGCTCTAATGTTTCGCTTTCTCTCTTTTGCACACATTCTACATTTTCTTTCTTTATCCAGAATCTATTTTCTTTTTTTTCACTTCCGCATCTGAATCTTGCTGTCATCTTTCTCTCTCTCTCTCTCATTTTCTCTTTTTAGGAATCTAGGCAACTCTTCTGTGATTAGGCAAATGTACATTTTATTGTACCTGCTTTTGCTTATTTGTTCTCTTATTTCCTTCTTGTATATGTCTCTATCCTTCATTTCATCATGTAGCCATTGACTCGCTTCTCTTTTTTTCTCTCTTATTATCATTTTGATTCATTCTTTTTCTTCTTTCTTTTTTTTCATTATATCCTTTTTCCCAGCTAGCTCTTTTTTGCCTCCACACATCGTGTGCTCTAATGTTTCGCTTTCTCTCTTTTGCACACATTCTACATTTTCTTTCTTTATCCAGAATCTATTTTCTTTTTTTTCACTTCCGCATCTGAATCTTGCTGTCATCTTTCTCTCTCTCTCTCTCATTTTCTCTTTTTAGGAATCTAGGCAACTCTTCTGTGATTAGGCAAATGTACATTTTATTGTACCTGCTTTTGCTTATTTGTTCTCTTATTTCCTTCTTGTATATGTCTCTATCCTTCATTTCATCATGTAGCCATTGACTCGCTTCTCTTTTTTTCTCTCTTATTATCATTTTGATTCATTCTTTTTCTTCTTTCTTTTTTTTCATTATATCCTTTTTCCCAGCTAGCTTTCTTTTGCTTCACACATCGTGTGCTTCTAATGTTTCGCTCTCTCTCTTTTGCACACATTCTACATTTTCTTTCTTCTTTCTTTATCCAGAATCTATTTTCTTTTTTTTCACTTCCGCATCTAAATCTTGCTGTCATCTTTCTCTCTCTCTCTCATTATCTCTTTTTAGGAATCTAGGCAACTCTTCTGTGATTAGACAAATGTACCTGTTTTTGCTTATTTCTCTTTTTCTTTCTTGCTTGTCTATGTCTTTATATCTATCCTTCATTTCCCCATGTACTTATTGTCTCGCTTTTCTTTTTTTTCTTGATCTCTTCTATGCTAAACTTTTTTTTCATAGTATCCCTTTTGTCTCTTTTTGTATTCCTCTATTTGTTTTTCTACTTACCATCTTCCAGCTTTCTTTCAATATCATTTTACTACTCTTTTTCCTGCTCCTTTCAAGTCTGCACCCAAATCTTGCTTTTATCTTTTTCTCTCTCAAGTCGTCAGTTATAACAGATTGCGTCTTACCCGATGTGTTCCAATAAGGACGAAACATGTCCAAGTTTACAGATGTAGGTTGAATGAATTTGCACTGATTTTTTTGTTTTACCAGTAGGTGGCTAAGCCAAAGAAGATAGATTACGTTGTGTATCATTGTAATACGTTTGAGACAAAAGGCGCTAACGTGATAACTTGGTTGTCCAACCAGCGATACACTTTTCCTTTCAATTTGTAGCTATTAACTTTGACATTTGTCATTAAGAACATACACTTTTTGATGCAAGGCAGTTGCTAATAGATGTCGCTCGTTTAATCAACTCTTTATATTTCCAGGGCGTCCGTGCAGTAATTGCTGAGTCCTTTGAGCGCATTCATCGTTCTAACTTGGTTGGAATGGGCATCATTCCATTGCAATTTCTGCCAAATCAAACTCCAGAATCTCTAGGACTCACTGGAAAGGAAGCGTACAACATTGAACTACCAAGTAATTTGAAACCTGGTCAACACATCACGGTAGCAACGAATTCTGGAAAATCTTTTGAAGTTCTACTCCGTTTCGATACTGAAGTTGACATGTTATTCTACAGACATGGAGGCATTTTGAATTACATGATCAGAAAAATCATTTCATGAACTTAATATGACTTATCACATAGGCTCAGACCCGGTTGCACAAACGTCAATCGGCTATTTTGACCAATCAGATGGACAATTACCGATAAAATTTGATTGACGTTTGTGCAACCCGGCCTTAATCTATAGGAAATTATTTTAATATAATAACTTAATTTTTTTTTATGATTTAGAACATTTGATACAAACATATTTCTAGGCTCAAATAAGTAATGTTTTGGGTTTTTTGTTGTTGTTTAAATTGTGTGGGCTTATTACTTAGATAGGCAATATATTTTTAATGATGTTATTCTTTTATATGTGGATATAAAATAAATTTTGTTAAAATTTACAGTTTTGATCCATGGTTACAATTTAACGGTTTCGCACGGGAGCCACAATGGCGCGTTTTTTATTAGGTATTGAATACAAAATAATTTATTTGGATAAGACATGCAGATTACATGGTCTGATTTTGATTGGAATTTTGAAATGTAAAAAAGTAGTTATAGTGACATAGCTATTGTAGTAATTTCCTCTTTATAATATTCAGAGAAAGAGAATAAAAAGCAAATTTAAAAGAACCGAAGAAGAAACAACAGTTAAATAAGAAAGACATATAAGCTGTAATTGAGTAACAAAGAAAAATGGGTGGCGGGGCTGGCAAAGTAGAGAAGAAAAGAGTTCACCAAGAATTGAAGACGAACAAATCTGCAAGAGAATAGTATACAAAACAAAGAAGTGAATACAAAAATAAACAAAAGAGTGATGGAAATTTATAAATCAAGAGGGATAAGAACAGACAAGAGACAGCAAATGCAAGATATTACTACTAATTTTTGACGTATCTTGTCAATTTTTGGTTTGGGAGAGCTAAAAATAAAAAACTCATTAGAACAATACTGTATAATATATTATATAATATTAAACAACCTCAAAAATGCCGTGAAAAAAAAAAGTTTTAACATAATGTTTGGCTCCTCTCCTAAGCATCATAAGTAGATGCGGACACATTGCCCCCATGGCCAGTCCAGTTCGTGTGGACAAACTTACCTTCCTTACCCAATAACTCGTACGTATGGGCTCCAAAGTAGTCACGCTGTGCTTGTAATAGATTTGCTGGTAGAGTCTTTGAACGATATCCATCGTAGAAAGATAAAGCAGTACTCAGGGCTGGAGTTGGTACACCTGCAATTAATTGTATTGCATAACATACTCCGTTAACGTTTTTTTTTTTAATTTGGCGTAGAAATCATCCAAATCCAACCTCTCTTTAATGAATCGATAGTTCAACACGTTAATAAGATTAAATTAAGAGCACTTTAATTTTAAATTCAAAAATAAAGAGATTATTTTGACATTTAAAGTAATTGTTTTAAAAATTATGGTCCATGGCCACTTATGCCGCAAAACACCCGTTAAAAATCCTGCTTAAATAAAATTACCTATCTGTATAGCGGTTGAAACAACATTCCTCCATCCATCTTGAGCCTTTTTAAGCGCTTCAATGAAAAATGGCGCAAGAAGTAACGAACGAAGATTGGGGTCCTTATCAAACGCTGCTTTAATCTGTCCAAGAAACACTGATCGAATGATACAGCCCCCTCTCCACATCAACGCAATGGATCCGAAATCAAGCGTCCAAGAGTTAGCGGTTGCAGTTTCGCGCATAAGCATAAAGCCTTGAGCATACGATACAATTTTACTTGCGTAGAGAGCTTGTCGGAGATCGTCTAAGAATTGACGCTTGTTGGCAAGCTGAGCGGGTGTGAATTTGGCTTTCGGGCCTGGAAGGATCTCGCTAGCAGTTACTCTTTCGTTTTTGATTGCAGAAAGGCAGCGACTGAAGACAGCTTCCCCGATTAGGGTTACCGGAACGCCATAATTTAGGGCTGCGATGGCTGTCCACTTTCCAGTGCCTTTTTGACCTGCTGCGTCTCTAATCTTTGGCAAGAGGTATTCGCCTAAAATGAGAGAAATAAAGGTCAAGTCAGTCGGTTTGTGTAATGTAATCTTAAAGAATTCGGCTTGAGATTGAAGCAATTTGGTGATTGCATCGTACATAATAACTCTATCAATAATCCTATGGAAAGTAGAAGTAGAGTGATACTCTCATTCACTGTCCCTTGATCATTCTTAGAGGCCAAACCACCCCAAATCGCTTTTTGGCTATCCAAGAAGATAGTAAATCTTCCCTTTCGCCTAACCGCAACTGAGTCCAGGGTATCTTGTTGTATACACCGCTACTAGGGTAGCGACCTCATCTCTACCCGTAACAAGCAATTTGGTGAGCCTTTTACTTTATCTCAGCCGCACGACAAGAAATCAGATGAAACTTACCATTTTCATCTTTGTAATTCAAAATATCTCTGGTAATCTCAATCAAAAAGCTATCCAATTCTCCAGTATTCCACTCAGCAAAAGTATTCGCCATTTCTTTTTGGTCAAGTCCTAGCGCCAACATCAAATGATAAACTTCCCCAATAAGTTGCATGTCTCCGTACTCAATTCCATTGTGTACCATTTTAACAAAATGCCCTGCACCCGATTCTCCCACCCATTCACAGCATGGTTGTCCGTCAACTTTAGCAGCAACTCCTTGGAAAATATCCTTGATATAGGGCCATGCTTCTTTGTTGCCTCCCGGCATTAAGCTTGGACCATATCTAGCACCATCCTCGCCTCCAGACACTCCAGTTCCCACAAATCGGTATCCCTGAGCTCGCAATTCCAAGAAGCGCCTCTCACTGTCTGTATATTCTGAGTTTCCTCCATCGATGATAATATCTCCTTTTTCAAGATGGGGGAGTAATTGCTGAATGAAATAATCCACAGCGGTTCCAGCTTTGACCAAAAGCATTATTCTTCTTGGAGATTTTAGCTTTGATACTAGGTCTGGAATGGATTCGGCGCCTAAAATACTTTTTCCCTTCGCTTCATTTTCTAAGAAAGCCTTTACTTTCTCAACTGTTCGATTGTATGCGACTACTGTGAAACCATGATCGGCCATGTTTAATATTAAGTTTTGCCCCATCACGGCCAGCCCCACTAGGCCGATATCTCCTGTCCTAGAACAGACACACAATAATAATAATACTTTATCATAAAAAAGGAGTGGACGGTCATTAATATGTTTTTTCAATACAATAGTATATTAAAGACTCCTGGATTTGGACGCGCTTTAGGAAAAATTCCGTTTGACAGCCGAAAGTAAGGTTAGGATAAATTGATAAGTCTTGCTGTTTCATAAAATTGTGTTGTGTAAACGCAACATTGCTTTAACCAATAGAAAGGCAGTGTTTTAAATGCATTCCCGAAGATGCCCGATTCGTTTTGCCCATAGCAGAAGCATATAATATAGTTTCATTCAGCTTAATGCTTAATGTGCACACATTTGAATCAAAAATGCAGTTTTTTTCCAAAAATCCAGTTTTTTGATTTTTTATACCTAAGAATTGTTTAATATTTCAAAAATGACCAACAATCTTAAACTTATCTTTATACCGGGTGTATCATATAAATAGGATTCAAGACGGCTGTGCTTTTTTGGCAGTAGGTTTTAGATCGGTTCGTACTAAAAATAGGTGAAATAACTACACAGCCTGCATTTTTTTTGAGAACACAGATCAAATATTTCCATTCTCCATTTTCATGCTTTATTCCATTTCGAAAATAACTTTGATTAACTACTTATTAGCGCTCGGTTTATTCACAACTGTCAACCTATACTGTCATTGTCATTTGAGCACAGTGCCGTGCATAAATGCCGGGCCGATGCATTTGCGCAATTCTCTGGATGTGAAATGAATTTTCAATTATAGTGCGGTAAGCATGGAGACTAGATAAGGAGCACGAGCTCTAACGAGTGAATTGCCAAAGTTTGCCCACTAAAATTGTGGGTATTAAGCTTTTTTTTTCTACCACTGGCGTCGCTCATGTTCTTTGTGTACCGCTCTGAAAATAGCATCATAAATATATGTGAAGTAAGCTAGTAAATACTAACCTTTAATTTGTACTTAAATAATAAATATTGGTTTCTATTGTTAAATAATAAATCTTAAATAATAAATATTGGTATTATTTGCAATAGAAATAATAAGTATTATTTCTATTTGAAACTGCCGCCTCATTCCCCCACCGCTTTGGTACATGTCGAGCACCAGCGCCCTCTTATTTCAGTAGCCCTATTTGCATACATGGAGTTCGTGCTCCTTATCTAGTCTCCATGGCGGTAAGTTTCAATTTACAGCGCAAGGTTTTAATTTTGAAGGCGGAGGCCTTTAATAAAACCGCGGGCTGTAAAATGATTAACGCACGAATAATGTATTCAACTTTTTAGTCGAAGACTCAATTTTGCCTAATTTAAAAATTCCGAAATTTGAATTGATTTGAGGTTGACAGAGTGTTCTGCGGTTGACAGTAACAGCTCAAGTGCAATTAGTCTGTGGTTTAAAGCTCGATCGATGGTCAGCTAAGCACCACGCCACAAGATGGCGCCGACGGCGCCTTAAATTTTGTACCAAAATAATTAAACTGTCTTTATTTTTGAAATCTATAGATCTTATTAAGTGCGGTAAATTGTCCAGGTATAAACAAACTATATTTATGACCAAACAACACTTTGTTTTGGAGGTCTCTAAAAGCAGATAATTTTCATAGTATTTTACAACACGCCAGTGAGTCAAAGTGACAGATGGAAGCTCTACATGTAAAAAAGTCTAGTTACCATAGAAGTTGACAAGACGTAAATATGCCGTTTACAATCGACAAGGCTAAAAAAACAATAAGGCAAATTAATTAAATTGATATATTTAGAAAAATCTATACGCCATTGCGTAAGCGACGTTCTGTTCACAGATTGTTACCGGCTTTAGTACGAACCGATCCACGACGGACTGCCAAAAAACACAGCCGCACAGACTTACTGAAAAAACTCCTCAACAATAAATAATCAGATCATAATAAAAAACGTCCCTTCTTGCAAAAACTGCGTTTTCATTTGAAGCTCCTCAAACAATAATATGTCAACATCAAGTGCACCAACCCTGAGCATTTGGAATTACAAAATGCTTGTTACGTGCAATATGGAAAAAATAATTTCCCTAAAAGTTCAAATCCTAGGGAATAATTTTTTGTTAAAATGCTTATGCAGGGTGTATAATATTAACAGTAATCAAGGGTAGCTATATTTTTTTGGCAACAAGTCTAGATCAGTTCGTGCTTAAGCCGGTAACCTCACTTTTTATTGTATTAATTCATAAATTAATCACGTTCAGATAGATTATTAATTATTCAGGCAAAGTGGTAAGTGCCGGTATTGCAGGTGTCTATTCACAACTGACATTGACATTTTATAGTAAAATGTAATAAAATACTTGAATCAAGTCAAGACCTACAGTGCTTCCAAGCAAACATCGCATATTTTCCGGAGCTCATGTTTGCTTGGAAGCACTGTATGTATTAATTTTGAGTACTTTATTATTAGCTATCTATCACTCGTTTTAGATGACTTGCAGTTAACCTTGCAAAAGATCAAAATCCTAGATAAAATGATTATAATGACCCACTTTTACTTTTAATATTAATTACAATGACGAAAAATGCAATTTCCTCCTGCGCATTTAGGCATTACCTATTTACCGGTAATAAGAAACGTCATTATGCAATGTTACAATTCATTGATTATCTATTGTTGATAATAAATGAATTTAAATAAAATAATACATGTTTAGTCATTATTTTCACACTTACATTGATCAAATTCGCACCAGTTTCTCATAAAACCGATGAAACATAGTCTTAAATGTTAAAAAAAACATGCCCCTTTGATGTCTGATCATCCCTACCTTTTTTTAATCATGATATGGCACATTTTAAAATCAGTTTTTTTCGACAAAAAGCCACTAGGACTTTAGAAAAAATTGTAAAAAATAATTACCTTGTTCCAGCCATTTGGAAAAAAATTAATGTAAAGTAAAAGCGGCACAAGCACTAATAAAAAAATGTATATTTCGTTCGACGAATGTCGGACTAGTAAGTGACAGGCAACTGACAACAAGTGGTTACAAGCAAAATTGCCTAAAGGCGATGATCAGATCACTGATGCCCCTCTATGAGTAGCGGTTGTGGAAAGTCACATTCAATTGCGAAGGTCAATGATAAAAAGTTTGCTGAATCTAATTATTAGTACTTGATTTGATAACGAAATCACTTCAATTATGAAAACGCCGAAATTTTAAAACCACTTTTTTCTATGTATGCAACTTCTATCGCATATACTATAGGTAAATATTCAAAAAAACGCTTTATTTTGTCATCTATTTGATATTTAATTCAAATTTTGCTTCATTCTATTAATCAGCAAGTAAACATTAAAAAAAAACATTATAATATTTCATAATAATGTATTAATAAAAGCAATTAATAATAATTGAAGCTGTTCAATCAAGAGGCTTCAATTTTAGAGATCATTACCCGCCTATTAACATACGAGTTGATTACAATATTTTTTAGTTACCGAAAACTGATTAGAACTCATTTGTTTTCTCTTGGCCACGTCACTAACCTGCGCGAGCACGTGACAACTGATGAAGTAAGTGAACGCTGAAAACAGTCGACTAACTTTTAAGCCGCTGAAAATTAAATGTAATTTATGTAAACTAAATTAATCAGGAATTTTGCAAACAAGTTATAAATATTAAGACAGACAAGCGCCGAGTACAAAATTTTTGGTTTAGTTAGTGATACGAATATGAGTTTCTGCGCATGGAGAGGTGAGCTGTCAAGAGAAAACAAATGAGCTCTACTAATAATTGTTGAAAAGTTATTATAAATTTAGTTAGGTTGGACACTTTCTAATAAAAAAAAATAAAATTGTTGATTGCGGCACTAAATTTGGGCATTTCTTTATAATTAAAAACATGTGTGTGAATTGTAGAATATATTTATACAAGAAATATTGATTTTATTGCTTCCCATAGTACTGCAAGCGAGTTCACACTACATTTAGAATCAAGGTTATTACGTAGAAAACTGTCAAATTAAACGTCACTTGTCAAATGATGGCGCAAAATTCAAATAGAGTAAAAATAATCACTACAAATGTTCTCGCTGAATGATAGATAAATAATTGATTATACAATCAATTTTAGTTGTTAAGTAAGTAAACTTACGCAAAAAATGTCAAAATTGATAGTTGACAGATAATACGTCAACTGTCACAAAAGGTTATGTCACAAAGTAAAGCAACAGAACGTATTAGACATTTTTGAATTTGTTTTGAGTTTTTGAATCATGTGTCACATTGCACATGCCATAGTAACAATGTTGCCAACTATAAAATTCAAACATCTCATCAACGTAAGAAAATAACTTTTAATCATCAAAAGTCACCCACTATAAATAGTCAAAGTAAAGAATGTTTTTTTAAATTTGGCGTTAAAGATTGCCATAAATGTTTAACTTTAAATTATAAACGTCTCTTTACTGTCAAATTAAAGTGACAGTTATTAATTTTAGATCTCTACCTAATCTAACCCCACTTTTAAATTATTGAATCGATAGCTTAACAATTTAATAAGACTAAATTAAAAGCACTTGCTGTGTTATAACAAACGAAAAAATTATCTTTAATGAAAAAACCGAAAATGTTTGATAGAATTCTTAAAAACAAGCTTGAATCTATAGACTATCAACGCGGTGGTCGTTACAAAAATAAGATTCTTTCCGCAAAAAGCTTTTGTTCTTTCGAGAAAGTCATTTTAAATTCAAAAATAGAGAAATTGAGAAATGTAGTAAATATTTTGACATTTGAAGCAATTGTTTTAAGAATTATAGGCCGTTCGCATAGGCATCGCCAACTATGACTAAAATTCTACAAAACACTCGTTAAATGACAGCTG
Source organism: Lagria hirta (assembly GCA_947359425.1). NCBI lineage: Eukaryota > Metazoa > Arthropoda > Insecta > Coleoptera > Tenebrionidae > Lagria > Lagria hirta. Next base: position 3,227,149 of record OX375794.1, read on the forward strand.
TTTGTAGTTAAGAATCTGACAATTAAATCTTTATATTTGACAGCAAATATACAAAATCTTGCCTTTTAAGTGTATTGACAACACTGTGACAATAGATTGCGTGCGCGGAGATCAGCTGTTTCAACTCTAAAGGTAAAACAATGTTATTTAAGGTTAGAAACTATTGTATTTCAGCAGTCTTAAATCGTTTTCAAAGCCTTTTATTTAGTTGATTTTTTGCGTATAAATATAGTTTATAGTGTTTTTTATTGATCGCGTGCACGGAGATCTGCTGTTTCGACTCTGGAGATAAAGCAGAGTGATTTGAGGTCAAATCGTTAATTTTGTTTATTTAGTTAATTTTTGTACTATAAATATAGCTTATAATGCTTTTTATTTAGTTTATAGTGTTGTTTAAGTTATTAATTTGTTAAGACAAAAGTACTCCTCTAAAGTCAACAGATATAATTATGAATCTTGGTACTGCACTGGATTTCAAAAATTTTTTCCGATTATCAAAGTCTGTGATTTCCGTCCAAAGTTTTGTAATAACTGCTTATATTCATTTTACTGAATAAATAAGTAACGTAATTAAAAATAAAATGTAAAGTGGACAACCGCCAAACTTACGCAGGTTAACTCTTCGCTTCAGTTTTAAAAGTTTGTCTTAACAAATTAATAACTTAAAAAACACTATAAACTATATTTATACTAAAAAAACTTATTAATTAAACAAAATTAACGATTTGAAACTGCTGAAATACAATAGTTTCTAATTTCAAATTACTTTGTTTTACCTCCAGGGTTGAAACAGCTGATCTCCGTGCATGACAATAACCAGCTGACAGTAATACGTGGTAAACTTGGCAAGATTTTGTGCATTTGCTGTCAAAAGCGAGCATATTTTTGTCAATGTTCGTCTGTCTGTCTGTCATCGCGCTGTCATTTTTAGGGTTATTATAGAAATGGCTTGCCTATTATTGTTGATGTTTTTATGTATTTATTATTAATTTATTAATTATGTTAGGAAAATAGATCTGAATTGAATAAAACAGCTCAAATGGTAAGATATGAGCTATTTTAAATTAATAGCTCTAGATAGAATAATCTTTCATTATTCTTTTATTGATTTATTAAAATAGTTTCAATTTTACACAAAAATTAAATTATTCTTGTTTCTTTTTCATAATTTATTTGAGAAAAAAAAATTAGCATTGCTGTTTAGTTAATCTTATTTCTATAATTTTTATGTGGTACACTTTGTTGATTGGAATGAAATTTTTAGGACCGATCAACGAAATATGTAACAGTTGCAATAGCGGCATTTTTTTGCTACTGCAATACCCTGTGGGGCTCCTTTGTATTTGATGACACTGAAGCAATAGTCAAAAATAAGGATGTAATGCCCCAGGTTCCACTAAAAGACATTTTTGAAAATGACTTTTGGGGAACAAACATTTCGCTCAACAGTAGCCATAAGTCTTACAGACCTCTAACGATACTTTCTTACAGGTTTGTATTTCTTTTATGTAATACAACATGAGATTTTGGTTTGTTTTGCAATTAGGCTTGCCTCAGAAATGTTCTTGTGCCTACTGCCTAGCTTAATAAGAGGCATCATTGTGATCATTGGATCTTTTGTAGTCACTTTTAAAGTCAAATAATAAAGCCCTAGCATGATTAACTCTTAAGGAGTTATTACCTATTCATAACTAGAGCCAATTGAAGGTTTGATTGTGATCAATGTGACAGTGACATAAATAACGCTTGGAAATGCAAGAACTACTTTGTTTTTATGACAGTGCAATAACAATTGACTTAAAGGTAGCAAGCCGTGGACAAATCTGTCATAAATCACACTTCAACTGTTTTTTTGACTAACAAAATACGGTTCTGTATAAGACCAGACCTCTGGTGATACTTTTATTTATGACCTGATGAACGTTAGCGGTAAATTCCTATTAACTTCTACACAATATACACCTTTATAAAAACAAACTAGCTCTTGGACGACTATATCTCTGAGCATCTCATGAAAGTGTTATGTATCCTACAAATCCTGAGGACAGCGCAGGAACCAGTACACTTTCATGAGCTCGATATTTACGATATGAACGTTTCTGACAACGAATACGGTCAACAATGACTGCTTGAATTTGCAATCCTACTTTTCATTTTAAAATTGTACAACTGCAACCACTTTCTGTTGTTGACTGACAACATCATTGACAGATGCCAATTAAAAAGTTAGTTGCTGTGACATAACCTACAATTTTTTTTAATGAGCGTTATGTCAAATATTTGTCAAACCAGCGTATCCAGTTACAGTGTTGCAACTAGACAAATACAAAAGGTCTCTAAAAAGTGTTGCCAACTCAACTGCAATTCATTTTATTATCATTATTCATAAACTAAGGCAAGGACACTCTGGGTTGTAAATCTTGTTTACCTTTGTTACCATGTCCCTCGTATTTTTTCTATTTATTATTTTGTTTCACTCAAATTCTTTTGAGTATTTTTGTAGACAAGTATTTAATATTGCGGTTTTTTTTTTCCAGACTGAATGTGATATATTCCAATAATAAAATTGATGCATTCCAATTTCATGCGACTAATGTGATTTTATATGGATTATTGTGTATTTTAACAATTCCAGTTTTTGAATTGTTGCTTAGAAAAAAGAAAATCGAAAAATATGCCGACGATACCGCCTTTTTGTCTAGTTTGCTATACACTGTGCACCCCATTCACACAGAATGTGTAGCGGGCCTTGTTGGCAGAGCTGACATATTGTGCTCTATTCTATTTTTTATTGTGATTCTATTATATGATAAGGTCTTATCAAAGAAGTCTTCTATGCTATTTGGCCTCGTATTGGTGGTAACGACAGCCGCCATTTTATGTAAGGAAACTGCCATTACAGTTTTGGTAATTTTTGCTTTTATTTGTAATTAATATGCTTACAGATGTTTGCAGGGAATGTGTATGGTGTATGATGTTTGCGTAAAGAAAAAACGTAAAAAATCATGGGGGTGCTTATGTAATATATATTTTTTTCTAAGATTAACGTCGTTAATTCTTGCCGTTTTGGTGATATTATTTTATAGGTTTAAAATTATGAATTTTGAGGGGCCTACTTTCACAAGTATCGACAACCCCGCTGCGTATGCAGACAGTCTTTTTGTTAGAGTATGAAAAGACACGATTTTTCTCTCAAAATAATGCCAGAAATTCCATGAAAAATACCACAAAAACTCGAAAACAGGGCAAACCCACTTTAATTTATGAAGGAAATTGCACTGAAACGAGTGGCAGAATGCCAATTACAGAAAAGAAAAATATTTTTTCATTTGTTAGTAACGGGTGTTTTTCAAAACTTGGCGTCATAGTTCGCCATGCCTATGAGTTGGTGTAATTTTTAGAAACAATTGCTTCAAATGTCAAAATCATTACTAATTTTTTTTGTTTTTGTAACGGCCACCGAGTTGATGGTGAATGGCAATACTCAATTCAAACCTGTTTTCAGTCAAAATTTTCACATTCAACACTTTTTATCATAAAAAGAGCAATGGTTCTCCTAAAAAGAGGAATCAGAAATGTAAGACAAATAATGGAAGAGGCGCCTCGAACATTTCTTTGTCGACTTACACAACAGGTTCAATTATCAACCAATTATTTGCCCCAAAATTAAAAAAAAAGGATATTCACTTGTATCCATCCCTATGTTTCATATTCATTTGCTATAACACTGCATGTGCTTTCAATTGCTGTTAAACTATCGATTCATTAAATTAAAAGTGAGGTTAGATTTCTTCTTTTTTTTAATCGGAGGCCGAACGAGGGGTGAAGCTATTTGTTTCCGGTAGGGTATTGAACCCATGACCTCTCAATTACTAGCCAGCGCTCCGTCTTGCTGGGCTACCACGCCCATAATGGGTTAGATTACTTTCAGATGTCAAATTAATAACTGTCACTTCAATGGTGAAGGTACGTTCACAATTCAAAGTTAAACATTCATGGCAATCTTCGACGCCAAATTAAAAAAAACACCCGCTATTAGCTTTTTTGGTAAATAAAAGATTGATAGATATTTAATACAAAACAAAATATGCTTTAAGCACAAGAAAATTGTGAACGTCAGCTTAAACGCGCGACTGGAATGGAATTGTCATTTGACGGGGCCAAAAACCCAAAACTTTCTTTTTTTTCAAAGTATATTGAAATACAGGGCGTACAATATCAAGAGGAATCAAGGGTGGCTACGTTTTTTTGGTACGAATCGATCTAAGACCTGCTGTCAAAAAAGCACAGCCGCTCTTGAATCCTGTTAATAACGGGTTTTTATAAATGATTCCAAGGACGCAGTTGGCGTATGAAGTGTGCCGCCTCTTTTACTTTGTGTACTCTTATTACATAGATCATTCAAGGACACGTATCAGACGAATCTAAGTGACAAGTGACAAATCACATTAATGACCAGCGAGAACTGTCAAATTATAGGTTTCATTTCAACAAAGCGGTATTTTCAAAACTTACAGCTAACTGCGTTTTTAGAATCAGTAATAGAAACCCTGTATTATAAATCCGGTGGTTTTATGTGTCAAGGGAATAAACCGTCAGGTTAATCTCGCGGCTGTAGTGATGACAAAACGACCGAAGTTTATATAGGCCCTATTTGACATACCGAATTTGCGCAATCCACGCACGACGTTTGCGCAAATTATTTGTAATTTGTCCTGGAACGTCTTGCATTATTTCATTTGTACATACCAGATGTAATATATTTAAATTTTTAGGTTTTTACATATAATTATATTTATTTTCTTAATTTATTACTATTGTTGTGGCCTCAATGGTTGTGTTTTGACTGGTCAATGGGCTGTATTCCACTCATCGAAAGCTTTTTTGATATGCGAACTGTATTTGTGTTAGCTTTTTGGGTTTTTTGTATTATATCATGCTACATCATCATTAAAAGCGTTGTTGAAAATGGAGTGCTGTAAGATATTGGCTTTTTTTGTCGGCAGAGTGGCAAATTTTTAATTATATTGTCTGTAATTGTTCCTCATTAAAGTTCATTGTTTTGTTTGTTATAACACTACAAGAGCTTTTAATTAACGTGCTGTACTATCGATTCATTAAATAAAAAGTGAGGTTAGATTAACTTGAGATGTCAAATTAATAACTGTCAGTTTGATTAGATGGTAAAGGTACGTTCACAATTTAAAGTTAGACATATATTTGACGCGAAATTAAAAAAAAACACCCTTTATTTAGATTATCATAAAGTATAGCAGTGCAATCTGATTATCCTTGGATAATATCGGTTAAAAGCCACCAGCAGTATAAGTTGAATCACCCGGTACATTAAAAAAAAAATTGCAGACATATGACTAAAAACCATTCACTCTGATTCAAAAACCAAAAATAATGTTGAATTTTTTTAGGGACTCTCGGACTATGGGTATAAGTTTAATTATTCTTCCATTTTTGCCAGCATCAAATCTATTTCTGAAGGTTGGCTTTGTGATTGCCGAACGGACATTATTGCTACCGAGTGCGGGATTTTGCTTCCTTATTGTATTGGGATTTAAAAAAATTGAAAATGCTCAGCAGAAAAACGCAAAATCGGTACAGGATTTTCGCCAGTTTTGCCAACTGATAGAGTTATCAGTTAACATAAAATCCCTAAATTGTAATTTTTTCTTATTTTCAGACTATAATGGTACTATTTTACTTATTATGCTTTGTTTGTTGTGTTCGAACAATCCAAAGAAACTACAATTGGCTAGAAGAGGAAACCCTCTTTGCTTCCGGATTGGATGTTTGTCCATTGAACGCAAAAGTGCACTACAACATTGCAAAAATAGCTGCAGACAATAGCAATAAACTCCTGGCGCTACACGAATACAGAAAGGCCATTGAATTGAATCCCCAGTATGAGCAAGCTATGAATAATTTAGCCAATTTGTTGAGAGAAGATAGACAATTTCAGGAAGCGGAAATTTTGCTAAGAAAAGCAGTGGAAGTTAGGTAAATATTAACATTTGTAGACTTTCACTTTAAGTGTTTTAAGGTCTTATGAATCGAGTTTTTTTATAATATTTTTTGTAATTTGCCCTTTTTATGCTAGTTTTGAGCATTTTTTTTTTAATTAGAACGATTTAGGGATTTTTGGAGTGAGTTGGCAATATCTTGATTTCAAAAGCGAAAATTTTATCTGTTTGTCTTTTCTTTTGTTTTATCCAAAAATTCTAATCCTGTCAGCCCCAAAATACGAAAATGAAAGAAAACTTTACATGTAGGCCTCCCGAAATCCGTGAAATAGCAAAAATTATTTTGGTTTTCATTATTATTATTGTAAGATACTCACTTTTTTAGGTTAAGTCACATATAAACTGTGACTTTTGCATTATTGGAATCGGTTGTTCTTCCCAGACCAGTGCACTTATTATTATTATTTACACCATTCTATGCCATATTTCACATAAATATACTTTCCGTTAATTGTTCACTTCACTTTGTTGTTCAAAAATTGCAATTTCAAATCACAATATTATCGACAGATAGGTAAAAAGTCAAATTAAGTTTTGCCAACCTAAAAAGTTTGATGCTCTAATGACTTATAACCGCATCGGAACCTATGACGTAGCGTTCTCTAATGAGTCTATTAGAGCATCAAAATGGAGGCAAATTGCAAAAAACAATTTAGCTGTCTATTGTTTAATAAAACCAATAGTTATTTATCTGTAAAGCGAATAAACCGTCAGGTTAATCTCGCGGCTGTAGTGATGCCAGAGCGACCGGGCTTCATCAGCCAAGGGATTAAAAAAGGTTTATTCCCAATCGACGCACGTAATAATTATCAGAGAAAATGATTTCTGGCGATTATCAATAAAATAAGTTGGTTTACATATATACGCCTCTGACTTAATGCTCGCGTCTCCACGTAAAGACCCAAAAGAACAAGAAGAATGTAAAGTACTATAGACCTAGCGTTGGAGACGGTACCAAGACGTTCGTACGAACTTCTGACTTTGTGCGGCGAGGATAAAAAAAAAGACTTACCAAATTGCTTATTACGGGTGGAGATGAAGTCGCTAGCCTAACAGCGTCGTATACAACGAAATACATATTGGACTCACGTGGCTCAGTCGCGGTTTCTTCTTCTTGAATGGTCGAAAAGCGATTTTGGGGTGGTCTGGCCGTTAAAAATGACTTGGAATGATCCAACACGTGCCGACATTACTCCTACTTCAATCATTTGACGGTCGCACCAGCGGTATAATGACGTACGTTGTATTGTCGAATGTACCGGGGGACCCACCTAGTTCTACAAAGAACATGGCTTTTGTCTGGCTATGGATGTTTGTAAATGTCGGAAGTACACTAGATCAAAAAGGTCGAAGTGCAATACTCATGTTAGTCTTAAGTACTCAGCCCCACTCTTTGGTCGTTCTAAGGTTAAGGTTATTAAATAAAGTTGACGCATAAAATACAATAAAAAACTTTTATTGAACATCTCTAAAATTAACCAACAAAATTATAGTACAAAAAAGTGTCACAATTGTTATTACAGACCAAACTTCGCAGCTGCATGGATGAATCTAGGCATCGTTCTTACCAATCTTAATAAAAGTGAAGAAGCAGAACAATGTTACAAAACTGCTATCGAATTCCGAAACAAATATCCAGATTGTTACTACAATTTGGGCAATTTGGTTGGTGAATTACAATTTCTTTTTTTTTTGTACGTCTTAACATCTATTTTTTTGCAGTATTTAGACCTTAAACGAAATGAAGAGGCGCTGGAATCGTGGGAAAAAGCCGTTTTGTATAGGCCAACACACGTTGCGGCCTGGAGTAATACATTGGTACTGTTGGACAGTATGCGACAATATGATAAAGTACTAGAAATAGGAAAAACGGCTTTAATCCACAACCCAAAATCTGCTCCTCTCTACTTCAGCATTGCAAACACCTTAGGCAAGATTCAGCAATTTAAAATGGCTGAGTCACATTTTCTCGAAGCAATAAAGTTGAATCCAAAGAATGCTTTGTACTACTCAAATTTAGGTAAATATACAATAAATGGGTGATGGGAAGCGGCTATTATCTGCGCCAGCTCATTTCCATCATCTGGACTGTACATACAATCTATATTTGATCTAAAATTGTGCATTACAGGTGTTTTGTATCATAGATGGGCAAATAATGGTAAAGCGCTTGAAATGTACCAAAAAGCGCTGCAAATAGACCCCAATATGAAAACAACTGAATTAAATTTAAAAAAGCTCTCAATTTATCAAGAGACATCTAAATAGAAATAGTAAATACTCAAAAATACTCTTTATATCCAAGTAATTGATTGTGGTTCTATATAAATATAATATTTGAATTTTGAAGTGGTTTTGTATTGTGTATGGTTGATAGTCTTGGTGGTAGAGCTTCAACACTCTTAGAAAGGTACACCTGAGTCATGCCGTCTCTAAGCAACACAGACGCTTGTACCACTGCGCATCGAATGCGAATAAGCTGTCCCCATCTAAGAAAAATCGTACTCCAGTGTACTGGGTAGTGAAAGGCTTATGTTTTTGATTAACACCAGGACTATTCTTCGGTATTTGAAACTGCTATTGACAACATTTTGAGCAGCGCACAATACAATTACGTCCCATATCACTGCATAAATAATTTTGAATTTGTATATCACTCTATGACGTGAACTTAATTCTAATGATACACATTTTTCATTTAATAAATAAATAATATCACAAATCTCGTTGCTAAATAAATAGTAATGAGGCCAATCTCATTAATACTGGAGGTGCAGTTACAAGAAGTGTTTTATGACTAAAAAACAAAAAAAAAATGAAGATCGAATAATCAGATCTATTGTCGGTTTATGTTAAAATATGAGAAAAACATTACGTCGAAACAAAAATTCGAGATAGCCACCTCTATACAGATTAATATAGATTACACAATTGTTTTATTCACATAATACCTGAAATGTACGATACGAGTATTCTAGGCCCTATATGAAAAAAAAACTAAACATTTGTACTTTCCCCTATCAAAAGTGTCTTTTTTTTGGGACTAAATAAATACAAAAAAGAGATTAGCTGCCGTAGTCCCATCCCTCCAACCTTTCAGCTTTTTCTCGAACTGGCCCCATTGTTTTGGCTATCGCCACATTTATCTTTTGTTGTAAGTGCTTCTAATTGAGATGGCAGATCTGAGCTCGTGACACTTGCATGTTCCCCTAAAATATTCGCTAGAGCATTTCGTCGTCCAGTCCTTCCGGATTGTAAGAAATCTTCCGGTCTATTATCATCCCTGTCTGGCGTAGGGGGCTCAGATTCATCGACTTTTGTAGCAGATCGGGATGCTTGAGATGCCTCCATTACAGCCAGCATTTTCAAAACTAAAACAAAAATACATGTAATATAATTTTTTTTATATGCAAAAAACAAAAAATATGACAGGTGGTTGCAATTGTTTTAAAATTTAAGGCCCGTTCACACAAACTTATAGGCATGGCCAACTATGACGCAAAATTTTTCCGCATCAGGTCATTATTGCATGATTTACACCATGAAAAACCTGTGATTCTAATTATTTAAGAAAGACAGTTCGAACAGTACTGGGTAGGTTGGCAATTTGAACACAATGCACCTCAAAACTGAAAAAATTAGGGAAATTTAATGAACTTGAGTTGGCAAATGTGAATCTCTGTACGAAAAATCAACAGCAGAAATTGTTTATTTCATTTGTTTTTTCGAAAATCTGTATTATAATTTAGTCCATTTAGTTCCTGTGTAGCCGTTTTGGCTCTTTAAAAGCAAAAAAAATTGAATGAGCTAAGTAAAACAAAACGCAATATTAAGAATTAAAAAAAAATAAAATATGAGAAAAAGAGAGAACAAAAATAAAGAAAGTAACAAAAAAAAACATGTGGATAAGAATGAGTTTAGAGGTAAACTAGAATGAGTTTAGAGGTAAACTAAAATGAGAAAAGAGATAAAATAAATAAAAAAAAACGAATGCTAAATTAACTGATATGCGATAATTCAAGTAAAAGCCACATAAAGTAAAATAAAAAAAAAGGATCATTTGTTGATAAGAAAAAAATAATTTTTTTTCTATGAGAAAAAAGAAAATAAAAAAAACTGAATTAAAAAAACATGTTGATAAGAAAAACAGAATGAATGCTAAATCAAGAGATATGCAATATTTTAAATAAAAGCTACATAAAGAAAAATTTAAAAAAAAAGAAAATTTGTTCATAAAAGAAAAAGAGAGGAAGAATTTCATATGAGAAAAAGGAGAACAAAGAAGAGAAAAATGGCCAAATAAAAACTAAATTAAAAAAAAAAGCTTAGAAACGAACAGAAATGAAAAAAGAAACGAATGCTAAATTAAGAAATATGCGATAATTTAAGTAAAAAAGAGGAAATTTTGTTGAAAAGAAAAAAAGAGAGAAAAATAACAAAAAAAAACTGAATTAAAAAAAACATGTTGATGAGAAAAAGTTTAGAAATAAAAGAAAATGAAAATAAAATAAGAAAAAAATTAAAAAAATAACAGAAACGACTGCTAAATTGAGAGATATGCGATAATTTAAGAAAGCCACATAAAGTAAAATTAAAAAAGGAACTCTTGTTGATGAGAAAAAAAAGAACAAAAAATTTTTCTATGAGAAAAAAGAAAAAAAAACTGAATTAAAAAAACATGTTGATAAGAAAAACCGAATGAATGCTAGATCAAGAGACCTGTTGATAAAAAAAAAGTTTAGAAATGAACAAAAAAGAAACGAATGCTGAATTAAGAAATATGCGATAATTTAAGTGAAAAAAAGGAGATTTTGTTGATAAGAAAAAAAGAGAAAAAAATAACAAAAAAAAAACTGAATTAAAAAAAACATATTGATAAGAAAAAGTTTAGAAATGAACAATAATGAAAATAAAATGAGAAAAGAGATGAATAAACAAATAAAAAGTAACGAATGCTAAATTAAAAGATACGCGATAATTTAAGTAAAAGCTACATAAAGAAAAATAACTTGATAAGAGAAAGAGAGAGAATTTTGGTATAGAAAAAGACAATAATATACTATTTGTCGAAAACAAACTTAGATAAAGTCGAATAAGGCATAAACAAAAGATAAAATTAGAGAAACGGAGAAAACAACATAAGATAGATAAAAAGAGTACAGAAACGTATGGATAGATATAAATAGAAAAAAAAAAGTAATGAAAAGAAAGATAATGTTAAATAAAGCAAGATAGATAATACATGCCACTAAAGTCAAACCTAAAAAAGAAAAATGAAAAAAAAAAAGTTATTGATAGGAGAAAATTAGATAATAGAACAGAACAAAATTAAAAAATACAATAAAAAAAAACTTTGTAACACAAAAACGAAAAATAATATAGAATATAATTTAAAAAAAATGTTTAGATTTAAAATAAAAAAACAACAACAAAAGAATGATAAACAAAAAAAATTAAATACAGAAAGACAAGAAATTTAAAGTGAAAACTAAATTAAACAAAGATAACTGGTATTTGGGGTAAAATGGAAAATTCTGATAAAAAGAAGAGACATATTATAATGTTAAATAAAGAAAGACAAGGAATTTTAAGTATACCCCAAATAAAAAAAAAAGAAACATATTTTATTAGATTATAATCATTGATTGGAGAATATCTAAATAATAAATTATAAAAAATAAAATAAAAACAAACAAAGAACAAAATACAAATAAAACAAATAAAGACAAAATAAAACAAAATATACGTTTTTTGACTATTTCAAATCTTTTTCTTTTTACAATACATTTGTTGTAAATGCCGTACTATTCAAATTTTGATTTTTTTTTAATTTGTTTGTTTATGTTCTGATGAATTCAAATCGGTTTTTTTAAACCTAAAATTCAAGGACGCAGTTGTGTGTGAATTTTGAAAATACCGCTTTGTTGAAATGAAAAAATTTGACAGTTCTCGCTGGTCATTAATGTGATATGTCACCTGTCACTTAGAGTCGTCTGATACGTGTCCTTGAACGATCTATGTACAAAGTAAAAGAGGCGGCACATTTCCTACGCCAACTGCGTCCTTAGAATTATTGATAAAAACCCGGTATATAATTGATGGTGTGTTCTTTTATTATACTGTTACATGACTACAAACATTTTTATCACGAAAAATAAAGTAATTAAAAAAAAAAAATTTATAAAAGTTAATTAGTGGTATCGTGTTGTTCAGACAACACATAACTTTACGTCACAATGGCATACCGTATCCAATAGTTGGCATTTGTTTAACTTTTTAAATTACTCACTTTCTATTGTCATTACTCATTACTTCATTACTTATATAATAACAAAAAAACATTAACTTTTTTTTCCATGGCACGTTAATTTCATATTTACGTTGTAGCATAGTTTATATTGATTATGTAAATGAAAGCATGTTTCTAATTGTTTTTTTTTTCGAATTTTTCGTTTACTAATTATTACTTCCAAGTAATCCATCACAACAACAGCAGCCACCCCATTCGATGATCAATCACAACTTTCGCACAAAGTTGTATGCCACCCCAAACGCGCCCCATAATTGGGCGTTTTAGGGATGATAAAAATTTTAATTCCACCAATCAATTGCAAATAACACCGCAAATTTAGGGACGTAAATTGATTCTCTCACAAATAATTAGTGATAGTGGAGAGAACAAATAAAAAAAAGGCAAAAGTAAAGAAAACACATAAATCTATTGATGGGAGGCGCTTATAATGAAAGAATAGAAGAAAAAAGAAAAGGAAATTGGGGAGAAGAAGAAAAAGATAATAGTACAAGAACAAAAGATAAAAAAAGCAACAGAGAAGAAATAAGATTAATAAATATAGTAGAAGAAAATGACGCTGGAAGACAAGAACGATATCAGACAGCTAAAAGAGAAGAAAAAAAAAGACCAAAGTAAAAAATACATAAATCTATTGATATTGTGCAAAAATAGAAAAAAAAATAAGAAGATAAATATGAAGATGATAGGGCAAGAACAACAGAAGATAAAAAGAAGAACAGATAAAAAATAAGATTGATAAATAATAGTAGAAGGAAACCTCACTAGAAGAACGATATATAGCAGAGGCATCAGACACCTAAAAAAGAAAGAAAACAAAAAGAGACAAAGTACAGAATACATAAATCTATTGATGGGAGGCGATTATAATGAAACAATAGAAGAAAAAAGAAAAGGAAGTTGAGGAGAAGAAGAAAAAGATAATAGTACAAGAACAACAGAAGATAAAAAGAACAACAGAGAAAAAATAAGATTAATAAATATAGTAGATTAAAATGACACTAGAAGATAAGAACGATATATAGCAGAGGCATCAAACAGCCGAAAGAGAGAGAAGAAAAAAGAGACGAAGAAAGTAAAAAAGACATAAATCTAGTGATATAGTGCTAAAATAGGGGAAAAAATGAGAAGAAGAAGATGATAGTAGAAGAACACCAGAAGATAAAAAGTTCAACAAAGAAAAATAAGATTAATAAATAACAGTAGAAGAAAATGACACTAGAAGAACGATATATAGCAGAGGCATCAGACAGCTAAAAAATAAAGAAAACAAAAAGAGACTAAATACAAAATACATAAATCTATTGATGGGAGGCGATTATAATGCAAGAATAAGAGAAAAAAAACAACAGAAAAAAAATATGATTAGAAAAAAATGACACTAGAAGATAAGAACGATATTTAGCAGAATCATCAAACAGCTGAAAGAGAGATAAGAAAAAAGAGACCAAAGTAAAAAATACATAAATCTAGTGATATAGTGCTAAAACAGGGGAAAAAAATGAGGAGAAGAAGAAGATAGTAGAAGAGCCGGAGAAAATAAAAAGTTCAAGATTAATAAATATAGTAGAAGAAAATGAGACTGGAAGATTAGAACGATATATCGCAGAAGCATCAGACAGCTAAAGGAGAGAGAAGAAAAAAGAGACAAAAGTGAAGAATACATAAATCAATTTCTTTACCTTTAAGAAAACGATAATTGAAAACAAGTTTGGAAATTAAAAAAAAAGAAAACGCAAAAAAAGTTAAAACAGCATTGAGAAAAAATAAATAAAACAAAAGAAGTAATACAAGAAAAAAATAGAAGAACGCCAAAAAGAGCGCTTTTTTCAGCCGTATGGCAAAAAATGGACTGATTAACCGTTCTGAGATTACTCCCATACCAATGTGTGCTGAATCCAATTGAGCGCTCATGTAAAAGACCAAGTAGCTCATAAAAGTTCAACGTTTAAATCAGCAGACTTTAAATGAGAGAATGGAAAAATAGATAGAACAAAAAACAAAAAAAAGAGATAAAAACAATAAGAAAACAAAAAAGACGACAAAAAGAAGAACATAAAACAGACAAAAAAATACTAATAAAGCTGAAAAGAAGAAACTCAGCAGGAACGGATGAGATACCGAATGAGGCATGGACGTATAAAACTCAAAGAGGAGTTAGAGAAAGACTGAGAGAACTGTTCAACGAAGTGTGGAAAGTAGAAGCGTTCTCTCAAGAATAAGTTTCGCCTCTAGCGTGGTTTACACGTCGAGTTACCGTGCTTGTTCCTACTTTTATTTTCCTGTCCTGATGACGCCTCCACCGATAGAGTGCGAAACGTCGACAATTTTATTAAACCTTTCGACACGATCTTTTCCGAAAGATGTCAATACAGTAGAACTCCAATTATCCGAACTCCGACGATCCGAATCGCCGATTATCCGAATCACAAGTCTTGACTTGACTTGTCTTAGCTTGCCGTTGTGCCTACACTGACTTCCCCCCGCGTGTGTAGGCACAACGGCAAGTTAAGACAAGTTCCGGCGCATTGCAGTCACGGCGCACCTGTCATTGTTTGTTTTGATTAGCCAGTGTGCTATTGACCTTGCTACGGCTTACTTTTGTTTATCAAAAGTAAGTACTATCAAAAATTCGATTATCCGAATATTTGATTATCCGAATGGGTCCCGGTCCCCATTAATTCGGATAATTGGAGTTTTACTGTATTTCAATAAAAAGATGAAATTTTTTGAACAGTAGGTTAGAAATAGGGAGAAAAACAAAAGAAAACCAGCTGGAAAAAAGACATAGTTAAATGAAAGAAAGAAGGAATAGAATGAATGAAAATAATAAGAAAAAAGAGAGAAAGATTAAACCTGTGACAGGAAATGCAGTAAAAAGCGAAATAAAAAGAAAAAAAAACAAGCGAGAAGAAAATGAAATAATTTTTTTTTACATTCAGATTTGAGCAAATTCTGTTACAAAAACAATCCGAAATTGAGGTTAGGTTAGCGGCAATCACGAAAATGACGTTCATTTGACATAAAAATGACACCTCTTCAATAAAAAAAGTGCATTTTTTTAAGCCAGAGAATCGCAAAAACAATATTTTTGCTGTTTCAAATTTGGCGTCAAATGTTTAACTTTGAATTGTGAACGTACTTTTACCACCGAATCGAAGTGACAAGTTATTAATTTGAGATCTAAACCTAATATAACCTCACTTTCAATCTAATGAATCGACAGTTCAACATGTTAATGAGATTAAATTAAAACTAGTTCTAGTGATATAACAAACAAAAAAATTAACTTTAATAAAGAAATAAGGTTTAAAACAAATAATCAAAATATCGTCCATCGACTTCAAGGCATTTTGGGCCTCTTTCAGTTTATAGTTCCCGGAACGCAGCTTCTTATAGAAAGCTATAAAGAATTCAAAGGACGTTTATTTTACGTCAGTTGTACTGTCACAATCTATAATTAAAAGTTAATCAAAGAAAACATATTTATATCGTATCGATTATGTCTAATATGGGTCAACTGTTATCATAGATTAGATAGAATATTGTTATGACCTAAATTATCATGTTTTATTTAAAAATTAGAGATAAAGCAATTATTTGCACTATACTCTATTTTTTTTGTCAAAACCGGATGCGCGCGCATCATGAAAAACCCTACATACAATCTAGCAACTTAGTGAATAGTGGACAAAAATGTGACGTCAGTTGCCAAGAAATCTAAGCTTTGCGATGCAAAAAAACAGAAAAAATGCACGCCGTTAAGGAAAAATCCTGTTTGACAGTCGAAAGTGAGGTTAGGATAAATTGATAAGTCTTGATGGCACCGCTGTCCCATAAAATTGTGTTGTGTAAACGGGACATTGCTTTAACGATTCGTCTTGTCAATAGCCGAAACATTTAGTTTAATACCTTTCATAATGAGTGTTCATTTAAAGTTGACGTCGAAGCTTGCCATGAATCTTCAACTTTGAACGTAGAAGCTCATTTGTTTTCTGTTAACGGCTCGCTTCTTTATGCGCAGAAGCTCAAATTCGTAATTGTTTGCTATTACTGACTAAAGTGCTTGCGCTTGCTTGCCTCAATATATTTAACGTCCCGAATACTTATAGCATATTAGAATCGTAATTTAATTTAGTTTACGTAAACTACATTTAATTTTGGAATTCGAATGTTTTCAGCGCTCACTTATTTCATCAGCTGTCACGTGCTCGCGCAGGTTAGTGACGTGACAGCCGCCAAGAGCAAACAAAAAACAAATGAGCTCTACCTTGACCATAGAATGAAAGTTGTGACAGCCATTGATTTGACATCTGAACCTAACCTATTTTGTGAGTTCACATAACCGTCTAGATAAAACGAGATCTTATCCCTAAAGAAGCAGCATATTTTCAGTAAAAGTGTTAATAAACCGACAACCGAGGTGATGTACTGCTTAGGGATACAAGCAAATAACCTTTTTTTTAGTTTTGTGGCAAGTGGCGGTTGATAATTGAACTTGTTGTGAAAGTCGACGTGGCGCCTTTTCCATTATTTGCCTTACATTTTCGATAACTTCCTGTGTTCTACATTTTAGGGAGCCAATACCGTTTTTAAGATGACACGGGCCAGTCATACGAAAGAGTTTAATGGGTTACATTATGATGACAAGTGCATCGGTAAATTTTTGGGGAAATATTGTGTGAAAACTATTCTAAATTCCAAAGCAAAGATATTTAGTGATTATTTTGACATTTGAAGCAATTGTTTTAAAAATTATGGTCCGTTCAGTTATAGGCAGGGCCAACTATGACGTCAAATTTAATTTCTTTTTCCAGCTTGTCAGCGGTCGTCAAAGCGAAAAAAAAGTTTCTATTATATTTTGTTTCAAATAGGTCATTCTACAAAATCGTTTTGTTGACAGCGTCATTGAAATTTGAAATGAAATAATAATAAAAAAAGTGAACAATAGCTGTCGCATAAAGTGCTTCCTAGTTGCTCGTTTTCGAACGTGCCGTAAATGACGATTTGAATTGAATTAGAACAATAAATGCGCCCGACAGTCACATTTCAAAGACAGAGATGAGAACAAACAATAAAACAAAACGTGACAATACCAATGGAATGAAGTGTTGCAAAACCACAAAAATCAATGAAATCCATAATCTGATTAGGAAAAAAAAACCCTAAATATTAATTGAAAATAAGAAAAAAAAAGTCATTGCATGCAATAAGTAGTGCTCGATATTTGGAAACAAAAAAAATTTAGGAGGCTACTGTCAATAACCTTTTTTATTGTTGTTGGTTAGTGGGCTGTGCTCAAAGCCAACTATGATAAAAATACTACACTTGAATTGTAATAATAATGTGGGGTTGTTAATAATATAGTAAATAAACCTATTATTATAATAAGCGAATTAATAATAATAATTAATAAGAAGAGGTACAAAGAGTGAGCGAGCGAGAGCACATTTTCCTGCATGCTTCCTACCTGATTTTCTCGTTAATTTCACTTTTCTTTTACGCACAACATTACCGCTTGTTTGGGGATTCAAACCGGTCGAACGTTTTTGAGGCATTTTTTGGTTTTAGAAAAAGAAAAAAAGGATGACCTACCATCAAGACTAGGGTGCAGTACCCCACCCACGCTTATTGCAAAATCGAACTAAAATTCACTCTAAAATTTTTAGGTCGGAAATCACTGATTTTTCGCCGCAATTTCCCCGGAAAAATGCCATTTATTTCGACTGTTCAGTGTTCACATTTTCCTAATCGCACGAGCATGAGAGCCTGACGACCGCCCCGCACCGTTTGATGTCGATGTCGATGCGATGTGACGATAATCAACAATGTGCGTGCGTGCGACGTCATTTTACGTCATTTTGCCTTGTAAAAGACGAATCAAGAAGGCTCAGAATCCGCTTATCTAGAATGTTTATTAATATAATTTCTCTGAAAAAAATTAAAAAAAGATTTATTTGACAGCTTGTTTTTTTTTAAATAAATTTATTTATAATATATTCTTACTGTTTTCTTGCATTTTTCTACTAAATAATTAAAAAAAATAGATGTTTACTGCGGCGACCTCTAGCATACTTTTCTTAAATTAAAAGTAGCATTTGCTTAACATTACAGATATCTACTTTTGTTTAAATTGTATTCTAAATTAAACTACATGAGATGTTGTTTTTTTCAAACCCACAAATTAACACACAACGTGTTCAAGTCAAATCTAGCATTTTTTCACAAAATAATTAAAAAAATATATATGATAAATATGTTGATTACAGAGACCTCTAGCATACTTTTTCTAAAGTTAAAAGTAACATTTGTTTGGCATTACAGATATCTGCTTTTGTTTAAATTGAATTCTAAATTAAATTACATAAGACGTCGCTTTTTTCAAACTCACAAATTAACACACTACGTGTTCAAGTCAAATCTAGCATTTTTTCACAAAATAATTAAAAAATTATATATGATATGCAAAGCCCGTTGATTTTTTATAAAGTACCGACACGATTTAAAATTTGCTTGAGTAACGATTCTTTGCCGGTAGGGAGCGCTGTGGCAAAAATGCGGTCACTGTCAAAATAGTGATAAGCATAAATTGTTACAGCGTCCTCTACCGGCAAATAAATCGTTACCAAAGCAAGTTTTAAATCGTGTTGGTGCTTTATAAAATCAACGGTTTTGATAATATGCATAGATTTAATACATTAGATATAGCTATGCTTGGTGAACATACTTCGGTTCTTAAAAAACATATCAACGAAATTGGTACATCTCTCCATTTCTTTCTATATTTAATGAAACACATTTTTCATCCTTTTCATCATATTTGTTGTATGTCGCACACGAGTCTATAGTGATTAAACAAACACGAATTTCTACGATTTTAGTCGACAATCAACGATGCAATGCTTTGCTGTCAACTTATTGACATTTGTCATACACAATCTAATAAAATACGAAAATTAGGTTAAAAATCAATTTTATTTTGGAATGAATAATTATTTATAAATAAAGGTTTTTTCATCAGTGCTAATGATTCTTAATTATTTTATCAAAAAACTCTATTCCAATTTCAAAATTTCACCAACTTTTAGTTGTGTCAGACCCATGTAAACTTTATTATCCGCTTCATATTTTATCAGCTTACAAACCCACAACTGCATCGTGACAATCACAATAATAAAAATAAAAAACTTCTCTCCTATGAATTTGTAAAGTTGAAGTTAGGCTTTAAGAAAATAGCGAAACATTAGAAAGCTGGAAAAAAATAAAAGTTGAGGTTGAAATCTCAATAAATAAAATTACCTTCAAATTATTAAATATTTTTCTTGACAATAATTATTTTCAATTTTTAAGTGATTGAACTAAGTTTTCTGTTCAAATTATGTGATTAGAAAAATTTGAATAGAAACGTCAAAATAATTCTAGTGTCATGCTGACGTAGCGTACTCTGCGTCTACTGATTTCTGCTTTGCTATTGGTAGGAACCTCTCTAAAGGATAGCGCTATCGAATACTAATGCAGTTGAGAGTGAGGGCAATAGATGGTACGTCTTGGCGGACTATCGCAGTGCATGGCTGTATCTTGTTATAATAAATCTATGATAATATGTTGATTATAGAGACCTCTAGCATACTTTTTAAAAGTTAAAAGTAGCATGATATCTGCTTTTTTCTAAATTGCATTTTAAGCTAAATTACACAAGATGTCGCTTTCTTCAAATCCTAGCCAAAGCCCGTTGATTTTATAAAGTACCGACACGATTTGACAGTTCAAAAATTAGTTTTTGTAACGATTTTGTTTCCGAGAGAGGCGCTGTCTTACTTGTCAACTTGACACAAAAATTCAAATTTGTGTCAATTAATAATTTAATTAAAATTATTAATTTTAATTAATTTATTATATACTTCCCTTATATCTTTATTCGTTGATAAAAATTACCAAACCTTCTATTTTTCAATGTTTTATTTGCGTTTTTTGGTATCATAATGAAGAGCGGATCGAAAAGGTCGAAACAAATTTCATGACTTCTGACTTCTGTCACGTCAAAAGAAATTGCCATAGCGGCCTCTAGCGGCAAAGAAATCGTTACAAAATCGTTACCAAAGCGAATTTGACCTCGTGTCGGTACTTCAACGGGCTTTGTAAATATGCATAGATTTAATACATTAGATATAGCTATGCATGCTAAACATACTTCGGCTCTTAAAAAACATATCAACGAAATTGGTACATCTCTCCATTTCTTTCTATATTTAATAAAACACATCTTCCATCTTTTTTATCACATTTGCCGTATGCCGCACACGTTTTTATATTGATTAAACAGAGACGAATACGCACGATTTTAGTCGGCGATCGTCGCTGTCAATTCATTTGACATATACAATTTTTGAATATTTATATTCAAAATGAGATCCAATATTGTTTGTTCTATTCCTTATAATCCATTCACAAGCAAAAAAATATCCTTTCATCGGTGTGTATGCTTGAATTCGTTTTTCAATTATATATAATATATTAAAGAAAATAAAAGTTGAGGTTAAATCTTAGCAAATAAAATTACTTACAAATTATTAATTATTTTTCTTGACAATAGGTTGTTATGTCTAAGTTTTCAGAGATTGAACATGTTTTGTTAACAAATTACTGTGATTTTTTGCAAAATTTGACACGAGGCATAACCTATAACAAGAGGACAATGATAAATCTCAAAATAATTCAATTAATCGTCAAATTAAACGTCAAATAATAAATGTCATTTTGCGTCCACTGCTTTGCTATTGGTAGGAACCTCTCTAAAGGATAGCGCTATCGAATACTAATGCAGTTGAGAGTGAGGGCAATAGACGGTACGTCTTGACGGACTATCCCAGTGCATGGCTGTATCTTGTTATAGTAAATCTATGTAAATATGTTGATTACAGAGACCTCTAACATGCTTTTTCTAAAGTTAAAAGTAACATTTGTTTGGCATTACAAATATCTGCTTTTGTTTAAATTGAATTCTAAATTAAATTACATTAGACGTCGCTTTTGTCAAACTCACAAATTAACACACTACGTGTTCAAGTCAAATCAAGCATTTTTTCACAAAATAATTAAAAAATATATATGACATGCAAAGCCCGTTGATTTTTTATAAAGTACCGACACGATTTAAAATTTGCTTAAGTAACGATTCATTTGCCGGTAGGGAGCGCTGTGGCAAAAATAGGGTCACTGTAAAAATAGTGATAAGCATGAATTGTCACAGCGTTCTCTACCGGCAAATAAATCGTTACCAAAGCAAATTTTAAATCGTGTCGGTACAAAATCAACGGGCTTTGATAATATGCAAAGCCCGTTGATTTTATAAAGTACCAACACGAGTTCAAATTTGCTTCGGTAACGATTCATTTTGCCGGTAGGAGACGCTGTGACAGTTAATGTTTATCACATATTATTATTGACAATAATAATATTATTGTCAATAATATTATTATTGACATTTGTGTTTTATTTGAAAATAAGAAAATATAATATTATCTCAAAGCCAATGTCAAAATGGTGATAAACATTAACTGTCACAGCGTCTCCTACCGGCAAAATAAATTGTTACCGAAGCAAATTTGAACTCGTGTCGGTACTTTATAAAATCAACGGGCTTTGTAGACATGTTGATTACAGAGAACTCTAGCATGCTTTTTTTAAATTAAAAGTAGCATTTGCTTAGCATTACAGATATCTGCTTTTTTTTAAACTGCATTTTAAGCTAAATTACACAAGATGTCGCTTTCTTTAAATCCTAACCATAGATTTATTATCGTTAACTGTATAATCTTTTATTTGCCCGCCAAATTCAAATTAACCGTTTTTGGCATTTTCTTTTCTTCCTCCCTTTTTCTGTACTCTTCTCCCTCTCTAGCTTATTTTCTCTGTCTGTTTTTTTCTCTCCTATACTTGTCTCATCCATTCTCTTTCTTCTCCTCTGTCTTTTAGTATCTCCTCCCGACTTATTCTCTCCCTTTCTTCGTTGTTATCTTCTTTATTCTTTCGGGTTCTTCCTTTTACATTTATTCCTAAATTCTCTTTTTTTTTTCTATACATTTTTTTTCGTCTCCTTTTTTTTCCACTTTTTTAACGCTCCCACTGCTTCTGTCTTCCGTTTTTTGCATTCTTGATCCCACCACTTGTTTCTTTTCGGTCCTCCTCTCCAGATCTCTTTCTTCTCTGTTGCTTCTTCTGCGATCTCTCTTAGTTCTTCTATCATCTTCTTAAGTTTTTTCTCGCAAAAATTTTTCTTTTCCAGTTTTCTTTTGTATTTCTTAATTTCTTTCTCATCTCATAGGTTATCTCTGTTTGTTTCTTTTCTCTTCTTGTGCCTTTTTCTTTCTTCTTTTCCGCTCTTAGCCTCACTTCTAGCGGAAGATGATACGATTCCAATCTCTTTCCTAAACTCTAAATTCTTCTACCTCTTTCCATAATTCTTGATTTGTTATCCCATAATATATCACTGACTCCCCCTTCCCACATAGATTCAATTTCCTTCCTCGTCTTCTTCTTTGTTGTCGTTCAGTGTTTCTCACCCATTCAGTTTCGTGAATTTTTTCCCCTCGTTGCTTTCTTATTTATCTTTAGTCTTTCTGTTTTTTTCCCTTTTGTTGCTTCCTACTCTCTCACTCTTCTCTTCCCTACTCTACAGTTAAAGTCTTCCCCTATAAGCAGTTTTCTTCCTCCAATTTCTCTTTTCTCTTGTTGTAATTGCTTTATCGTGTCTTCTATCTTCTTACTATAAACTGTTATTATTCTCTACCACATATTCTTTACGTAGACGTTTCTTTTTATGTAATCCTGCTTTTTTTCTCTTGCTTTTCTCTTCTCTCTCAGTGTCTTTCTTTCCCCTGTTGTTATACCCTCTCTTGATCTCTCTTTTTTTTTCTTTCGTGGCTTCTTGGCACTCTTAACTGTAGTCCTTTGGTTATCTTTTCAATATCTTCTCTCAATGCTTCTCTTCCACCCAAGTCTCTACAATTTTACCATGTATTCTTCTAATTCTTCTTGTTTTCCCATCTATTCCTGCCACATTCTATGTTAAAATTCTTCTTTTCTCCCTTGCTCTTTTTTCATTTTAGTCTCGTTCTTGTTCCTTTGCCTGGGTTGCTGTCTTTTTCTTTCCCATCATTCCCTCGTGCCCTCTTATCACTTCTTCTTATCACTCCTACTCTATCATCCCATGCAAATTTTACCCCTTCTATCTCCACCTTTTTGTAGCCAACATTTGTCTTCTTCCCTTTCTGTCGCTCCCCTTTTGCTAGATCTCTCAGTTTCTTCTGCACCTCTCTCTTTTTCTTCGTCATATCATTCATTAATGAATACTTTCTCAGATCCCTCCTATTTCCTCAACTTTTTTTTCCTTTTTATCACTTTCACTTTCTCTTCCATGTCTTCTATCTTCACTAATAGCATGTTCTCTCTTATTATCGCGCAGCTTTTAATCTTTGTTTCCACCCCATTCTCCTTCAGGAACTCTTTCACTCCTTTCTTTTTCTTTATCCTTTTATCATGTTCTTTCTTCTCTTTTCCAGCTTTATCTTATCTTCTATTTGCATTATTTTTTTCCGTCAACTCTTTCTTTTTCCTCTCCCACTGCTTTCCTTTTTATTGTCCTCCTTAAGTCCTCTCAATTGCTCTCTCACGCTTTTGGTCTCTTCTCTTTAACTCGCTCCATATCTTTTTCAAAAGGTCTTCCATTTTTCTTCTGCTCTCTTTTTTGATTGGCGATCTTACTGTTTTCTTCGACCGCGAGAATATTTCTCTTGCTTTTCCTTCTCCCTCTACTTTCTCTCTTCTCTAGTCTCTCTTTTTCTTCTTTTCTTCTATTTCGCTTTTGTTTCCTGCACTGTAAGTTCTTTTTCTATACTTGTTCATTTGTTTCAATATCCAGGCAGTTCTTGCAGCCTTACAGGCGTCGTAATGAAAAGAGAGAAAAAGAAAATAGAATAGATAGAAATGATAGAATGAAAGAAGAAGAAGGAAAAAAGAAAAAACAGGGAACAGAAAAAATCAGGAACTCTTCCACTTCTTTCTTTTTTTTTGCCTTTTTATTATGTTTTGCCTCCTTTTTCTTCTCTTTTTCAGCTTTGTCTTATCTTCTATTTGCATTATTTTTTCTGTCAACTTTTTCTTTTTTCTCTCCGACTGCTCTTCCTTCCTCTTTAATTCTTCTCTTAGCTTTTCTAATTTCTCTGTCACTTGCGCTTTCATCTCCTTATTGTCCTCCCTAAGTCCTCTCAATTGCTTTCTCACGCTTCTTTCTGTTCTCTTTAATTTGCTCTATATCTCTTTCAAAAGGTTTTTAATTTTTTTCTGTTTTTTTTCCTTTCCTTCTCTACTTTCTCTCTTCTCTCTTCTCTCTTCTCTCTTCTCTCTTCTCTCTTCTCTCTTCTCTCTTCTCTCTTCTCTCTTCTCTCTTCTCTCTTCTCTCTTCTCTCTTCTCTCTTCTCTCTTCTCTCTTCTCTCTTCTCTCTTCTCTCTTCTCTCTTCTCTCTTCTCTATTCTCTCTTCTCTCTTCTCTCTTCTCTCTTCTCTCTTCTCTCTTCTCTCTTCTCTCTTCTCTCTTCTCTCTTCTCTCTTCTCTCTTCTCTCTTCTCTCTTCTCTCTTCTCTCTTCTCTCTTCTCTCTTTTCCCTTCTCTCTTCTCTCTTCTCTCTTCTCTTTTTTTCTTTCTTTCTTTTATTTCGCTTTTGTTTCCTGCGCTGTGAGTCTTTTGTTTATACTTCTTTTTAATATCCGCCAGTCCTTGCAGCCCCACAGGCGTCGTAATAAAGAGAAAGAAAAAGGGAATAGAATGGATAGAAATGATAGAATAAATATTTGAGAAAAAGTTAACATTTTTGTCAATTTCTTGACGACATTTGTTTATTATGAAAACCAGTAAATTATAAGAAATTACTCGGTTCAATATAAATCTAGAGTTTATAGACGATCACGTCATATTTAGGAGAATTTTCAAATTTCCAAATGATAACCTCTGACTGATAAAATGATTTTAATTATTGACAATTGTGCTTAGCTGCTTATAGATTATTATTGGTGAGATCTATCCTACTTAAGCTATATAAAGCTTTAGCTGTTAAGTCAAGCAGTTATTTGTTAAGTCAACTGAAACAATGCAGCTTAAAGCATTACTAATCTGCTCGTTATTTTGGGAACATGCTTTTTCCGATTCCGTCCTAAGTTTAGTGGTTTCTACCACAGAATCTTTGAAAGAAAGCAGCAGCATTTTATCGGAAAACAATGTAAGTAAAGAATTACCTAAAGTCTATTCACTTTCAAGAAAGAGCGCAAGAAAACAAATGAATGCAGGCTCCACGTGATCACATCTATAAAGTGGGTTTAAATATATTAAAAATTATATTTTTTTATCTGTATTCATTTGTCTTTTTTTTAAAATTTTTTAGAAGTTTGATGTCTGTACTATATATATCGTTGTTATCTCTCTTTTGTTTTTCTTTAATTTTATCCTTTTTATTATCTGTTCTATTTTTTTTTATTTTACTTTTTCTTTTTTTATTCTTGATATTATGTTTATTGTTTTTTTATTAATATAAATTAATAACTTTTATTTCTCTATTATACAGTGTTTTAAATACTATACTATAATATAATATAAAAAATATAAAAAACTTGTATTTCAACTGTCTTTTTTTTGATTTTTTTCTTTCCTTTTTCTCTCATTCTACCCCATTCACTAAGTTGAATATTTTTCTTTTCTCTTCTATCATTTTTATCTTTTTTCCTCTATTCAAAATTTGTTGTTATTCTTTTTTCTCTCTTTTTTTTTCTACTTTTATTTTTGGTTTTTTTTAATGTTGATCTATTTGTTTTCTTTACTCTTTCTCCTTTCTCTTCATTTATATAAATCTGTATTTTGTTTTGTGTCCTTATTGCTTTTATTCTTTTCTGTTTTTGTTGTTGTTTGTTTTGTGCAAGTTTTTTCTCTAATTTTGTATCTTTCAATGATTTTTTGAATTTTTTTATTCACAAATTTTTTTTTCAACGGTTTTTTATATGCTTTATAGAAAAGTAGACCTTTGAATATCTACTTTTCTTTCTCGCTCTTTTTTTTGTTTTTATTCAAAATTTCTTACCTATTTTTTTCTATCATGTTTATTAATCTTATGCTTTCTCTGTTTTTCTTTATATCTTTGGTTGTTTTTTTACTGTTATCTTTATCTTCTTTTTTATATGTTTTTTTCTATTCTTGCATTATAATTGCTTTTTATCAATAGATTTATGTATTTATTTGTCTCTTTCTTTTATTTTTTAGCTGTTCTGATGTCTGTACTATAATATATCGTTCTTATCTCTTATTGTTTTGCTCTAATTTTAACCTTTTTATTATCTGTTCTATTTTTTTTTTGTTTTTACTTTTTCTTTTTTTATTCTTGATATTATGTTTATTGTTTTTTTATTAATATAAATTAATAACTTTTATTTCTCTATTATACAGTGTTTTAAATACTATACTATAATATAATATAAAAAATATAAAAAACTTGTATTTCAACTGTCTTTTTTTTGATTTTTTTCTTTCCTTTTTCTCTCATTCTACCCCATTCACTAAGTTCAATATTTTCCTTTTCTTTTCTATCATTTTTATCTTTTTTCCTCTATTCAAAATTTGTTGTTATTCTTTTTTCTCTCTTTTTTTTCCACTTTTATTTTTGGTTTTTTTTGTTGGTTTTTTTTTCAATTGTTGAGCCATTTGCTTTTTCTACTCTTTCTCCTTTCTCTTTATTTATATAAATCTGTATTTTGTTTTGTGTCTTTATTGCTTTTATTTTTTTCTGTTTTTGTTGTTGTTTGTTTTGTGCTAGTTTTTTCTCTAATTTTGTATCTTTCAATAATTTTTTGAATTTTTTTATTCACAAATTTTTTTTTCAACGATTTTTTATATGCTTTATAGAAAAGTAGACCTTAGAATGTCTACTTTTCTTTCTTGCTCTTTTTTTTGTTTTTTTGTTTATTCAAAATTTTTTACCTATTTTTTTCTATCATGTTTATTAATCTTATGCTTTCTCTGTTTTTCTTTATATCTTTGGTTGTTTTTTTACTGTTATCTTTATCTTCTTTTTTATATATTTTTTTCTATACTTGCATTATCATTGCTTTTTATCAATAGATTTATGTATTTATTTGTCTCTTTTTTTTTATTTTTTAGCTGTCTGATGTCTGTACTATAATATATCGTTCTTATCTCTCATTGTTTTTCTCTAATTTTAACCTTTTTATTATCTGTTCTATTTTTTTTTGTTGTTACTTTTTCTTTTTTAATCTTGATATTATGTTTATTGTTTTTTTAATAGTACCTATATAGTTTTTTATTATTTCAAAAACAAGCGTATTTTTATTTAAATTAAAAACTTTTATTTCTTTACTATACAGTGTTTTAAATACTATACTATAATATAATATAAAAAATATAAAAAAACTGTTATTTAAACTGTCATGTTTTTTTTTTATTATTTTTTCTTTTTTTCTTCTTTCATTCTACCTCATTCATTAAGTTGAATATTTTTCTTTTCTTTTCTATCATTTTTATCTCTTTTCCTTTATTCAAAATTTATTGTTATCCTTTTTTCTCTACTTTTATTTTTGATTTTTTTTGTTGTTTTTTTTTTAATTGTTGAGCTATTTGTTTTCTCTACTCTTTCCCCTTTCTCTTCATTTATATAAATCTGTCTTTTGTTTTGTGTTCTTATTGCGTCTCTTCTTTTCTTTTCTGTTTTTGTATCTTTCAAGAATTTTTTTAACTTTTTTATTCAGTTTCTTTCTTTATCAACTGTTTTCTCTATGCTTTTTGTAATTTTTTGTGATATTTTATTTTTGTTGTTTTCCTTTTTTTTATTTTCTTTTTGTATTTCTAAAGGCAAACAAATGCCTTGATTTTATCCTTTCTCGTATTTCAAACTTATGCACTTTTTCTTATGCTTTCTGATTGATTCCTTTGTAGTATATTACAGTTTCCATCTTTATACCTTTAAATGTCTACTTTCCCTTCTCGTTTCTTTTTTGTTTTAATTTTAAATTTTCTACGTATTTTTTTCTACTATGTTTATTAATTAATCTTATGCTTTTATTGCTTTTTTGTTTTTTTTTAATTTTGGTTGTTTTTTTACTATTATTTTTTTTATATATTTTTATTTTTTCTCTTCTTGCATTATAATCGCTTTTCATCAATAGATTTATGTATTCTTCACATTTGTCTTTTTTTTTAAATTTTTTTTAGATGTCTGATGTCTGTACCATATATATCTTATTGTTTTTCTCTAATTTTAACTTTTATATTAGCTTTTTTTTTTCTTTTTACCTTTTTCTTCTTGTTTTTCTATTTTTTTCTATGATTGATATTAGGTTTTTGTTTTTTAATAGTACTTAAAATTTTTTTTAATATTTTGAAACAAGCGTATTTTTTGGTTTCGAATTAATAACTTTTATTCCTCTACTATGCAGTGTTTTAATTACTATACTAAAATATAATATAAAAAATATAAAAACTGTAAGTTAAACTTTCTTGTTTTTTTTTCTCTTTTTTGATTTTTGTCTTTTCTTTTTCTCTCATTCTACCTCATTCACTAAGTTGAATATTTTTCTTTTCTATCATTTTTATTTTTTTTCCTCTATTCCAAATTTGTTGTTATTTTTATTTCTCTCTTTTTTTTCTACTTTTATTTTTGTTTTTTTTTGATTATTTTATTTTAAATTGTTGAGCCATTTGTTTTCTCTACCTTTTCTGTTTGTTGTTTGTTTTGTGCAAGCTTTTTTTCTAATTTTGTATCTTTCAATGTTTTTTTTTAACTTTTTTATATAGTTTCTTTTTTTTTTCAACTGTTTTTTATGTGCCTGTTGTAATTTTTGTTAATCATGTTTATTAGTTAATCTTATGCTTTTATTGCTTTTTCTGTTTTCCTTTTAATTTTCGGTTGTTTTTTTACTATGGTCTTTTTTATATATTTTTTTTTTTTTTATTTTTTTGATTAGGTTTTTTTTTCTTTGTTTTTAGTTTTTTTCATTTTTATTCTTAATATTATGTTTATTGTTTTTTGAATAGTACTTATATATTTTTATATTATTTTAAAACAAGCGTATTTTTTTTTAAAACCAATAAATTTTATTTCTCTGTTATACAGTGTTTTAAATACTATAATATAATATAATATATAAAACAGTAATTTAAACTATTTTGTTTTTTTTTGATTTTTTTTTTCTTCTTCTCTCATTCACTAAGTTGAATATTTTTGTTTCCTTTTCTATCATTTTTATCTTCTTTCTTTTACTTGTCTTTCTTTATATCTTTTTTCGCTTTTATTCTTTCTTTTATCTCAATGTATTCTTTCGTAATGTTTCTCTCACGCTGCATTTTTTTTTATTTTTCTCTATTTAAAATTTGTTTTCTCTCTTCTTATTTCCACATTTAAATCTTGGCAATTATTTTCCTTTCTCTCTCATTCTCTCTTTCATATAGCCTGGTAGTTCTTCTGTAATCAATCTCTCATATTTTTGATTATGTTACTCATTTCTCTATTCACCCATTGCCTTGCTTTTCTTTTTCTCTCAATCTCTGAACTCTTTTCTTTTTTACTATTCTTTTCTCTCTTTTCTGATTCCTTGGTTAGTTTTTTTGATCATCACTTTCCTGCTTCTATTCCTTCTTTTTCTTTCTTTTTCTATTTTATGATTTAGAGTTTTCCATTTTTAGAGACCATCCATCTTATATAATTTTCTTGCACTTTTTCTATCTCTATCCTTTTTTTTTTCTATTCCCAAATTTCCGTTTTATACAACATTACACTTTTTACCAGACTGTCAAACATTAATTTGTCATCTGTAATTCATACTTTTCTATAAATTTTATTCCTGTTATTCTCTACACCTGACTTGACCTGACCTGATGGTCTGACTTTACCTGACCTGACTTGACCTGACCTGACCAGGCTCTACAAAAAAAGCTAAGACAAGCCTATAATGGCTCTCAAAACCGAAAGTAAAGAATTTTGTTGTTTACAAACGCATTTTATTTGAGCAAAAATGCATCAAATTTGCTTTTAATTTAGAAAATATTTTTTATATATATATAATAACTTGATTTCCCCACTGTACAGTGCCTAATTATAATGTAAAAATTAAAAATAAAGTTAAAAATGGAAAAAAAACTCTGATTTAATGTGTCTTCGCTTTTCTTTTGTTTTCTACGAATTCTTCTTTTCGGTTTCCTGCTTTTTCTATATTATTCTTCTTCCATTCTGCCTCATTCACCCAGATTTATTTTTTTCTTTCTAAAATTTTTGTTTATTCTATTCCCTTTTCTTTTTTTTTGTGCTTACGGTTAGCCCTTTAGCAGCAACTAAACAAATGTACCGAATGCCAGCTCCGCTCAAATTCCTGCGCTCGGTATCACGTAGACTCTATGAATGAATCACGCATTGATTACCTCTTACACTATTTACTATTACTCTTTCTTGAATCTGAACAGATTATATTTTATTTGTTTTTATACAGAAAAATGCGATAAATCCGCAAATTTATGCAATGGACATCCAAACAAACATAACCAATCGTTTTGCTACAACACTTGTAACAAGTAAAGTTAGGAATCTAAAAAATAAAGCTGCGGAGACTACATTTTCAGTAATTTTACCCGAATATGCCTTTATATCTCATTTCGAAATGGAAATCGGAGGCAAAGTATTCGAAGCATATGTGAAGGAAAAAGAAGAAGCAAAAAAAATTTACGAAGAAGTAAGATTTCGGATAATGAAGATGGGTTAGGTATATAATTGTTATCTTTAGGCGGTGTCGCAAGGGCAAAGTGCAGGTCACGTCGAACTGAGTGCTAGAGATTCAAAAACTTTTACAGTATCAGTCAATCTTGAACCAGAAAGTAAAACCATTTTTCGCTTGGTTTACGAAGAACTTCTTCAAAGGCAGCTTGGGCGGTATGAGCTGGTCGTAAACATACATCCTGGTCAAATTGTTGATAATCTGAATGTGGCAGTCTATATCAACGAAAGTAGACCTCTAACTTTCGTACAAACTCCATCTTTAAGAACTGGCAATGAAGTTAGCAAAAATGATCAAAATCTTGATCCATCAGCCAAAATAGAGCGGATCAATGGTACTTTGGCAGTGGTGCAGTTTCATCCCGACATCAAACAGCAAAAAGAGTTCGCTCAGCATCTTGGAGGTACCAAAGAAAAAGGCTTAGCTGGGCAGTTTATCGTCCAATATGATGTCGAAAGAGATCCTCAGGGAGGAGAAGTATATCATCTGTTTTTTCAAAATTCCATCACTTTTCTCACGTAAATATCATTCCAAAGGTTCTGGTACGTGACGGGTACTTTGTGCACTTTTTCTCTCCATCGGATCTGGTACCACTCAAAAAGCATGTGGTGTTTGTCTTGGATCATAGCGGCAGCATGTCTGGAAGAAAAATTAAACAACTGACTGAAGCAATGCAGAATATATTGTCGCAATTAGCTCCAGATGATTTGTTTGATATGGTGAGGTTTAGTGATGAGGCGGCCGTTTGGAACATTACCGAAAACAAGTTTGATCCCGTTGGAATTGGGGCACCTCATTATGGGAATCTAGAGCCGGAATTAAAGGTAAGCGGTTTCAAGCCAACAAGTTTGGAGCTAATTTAAGCCCGAAAAACTTTTTCAAAAATTTTTTGACAATTGTTTTTTGCAAATGAATCATCCCGTGCTGCTGATATTAGCAATATTATTGCTATTACTATTTTTCACGCAACAAAAACTCTTCTTTGTTTTAATAATTTATAATATTTTGTGACGGAAAACCCAGAAATCAGAAACTCAGAAAAACCAAAAAATGCAAAATCAAAAAAAGCTGTTTAAATGACAATTTTTTTTCCTAGAAATTGAGTTTAGTTATAATGCAAGAGATATTCTTTGATTATTTTTTATATTGACAGTAGAGGCACAGCCGTCTCTACTTAACAAGCCGTGAACAACAACTTGGCAACAGCGTTAGCGGGTCTATTGTGTCTTTTTTAAATTATAATGAAGTTTAATTGAAAATTAAACTTCAAAGAAGATTTTTTGATTAAAAATGTATTGCAAGAAACGTGTCAATATCAAATTAATGATATTTTGGGACAAAAAACTCAGAAATTTGACACATTTTTCTACAGCTATTTATTTTAGATATGTTGCTAAAAACCAAAAAAGTGCAAAATCAAAAAAAGCTGTTTAAATGACAATTTTTTTTTCTAGAAATTGAGTTTAGTGCAAGAGATATTCTTTGGTTATTTTTTATATTGACAGTAGAGGCACAGCCGTCTCTACTTAACAAGTCGTGAACAACAACTTGGCAACAGTGTTAGCGGGTCTATTGTGTCTTTTTTAAATTATAATGAAGTTTAATTGAAAATTAAACTTCAAAGAAGATTTTTTGATTAAAAATGTATTGCAAGGAAGGTGTCAATATCAAATTAATGATATTTTGGGACGGAAAACACGAAAATTTGACATATTTTTTAACAGCTATTTATTTTACATATGTTGCTAAAAACCAAAAAAGTGCAAAATCAAAAAAAGCTGTTTAAATGACAATTTTTTTTCTTAGAAATTGAGTTTAGTTATAATTCAAGAGATATACAACTTGGCAACAGCGTTAACGGGTCTATTGTGGCTTTTTTTAATTATAAAAAAGATTATTGGAAATTAAACTTTAAAGAAGATTATTAGAAGAATTTTAGATTATTTTCAATAATTTTCGATTTAAAAGTTTTTAAACGTCTTTAAAAATTGTTTTAACTTTTTTTAAAATATTTTTTAAAGTTTTTTTAATTTTTCAATAATTTTAAGAATTTTTTAGAATTTTTTAAAATTTTCAAAAAATTTTTAAGAATGTTTTAATAATTTTTAAAAAATTTAACTAAACTTTTATATATAAACTAGTTAGGACAAATATTTTAATGTTTTAAAATAGTTTAAAAATTTTAATAAAAATTTTAGATTATTTTTAATAATTTTCGATTTGAAAATTTTTAAACGTCTTTAAAAATTGTTTTAACATTTTCAAAATATTTTTAAAAATTTTTTTAAATTTTTTAAAATATTTTTAAGAATTTTTTAGAATTTTCAAAGAATTTTGAACAATTTTATAATTTTTCAAAAATTTAATTGAGCTTTTTATATATAAATTTTAAAATTTATTAATACGTTTTAAAAGTGCTAAATATAAAAATAAATTACTATAAACTAGTCAGAAAAAATATTTTAATGTTTAAAAAAATTTAAAATTTAAAAAAAAAATTTTTAGATTTTTTTTAAATAATTTTCAATTTAAAAACTTTTAAACATCTTTAAAAATTGTTTTATCTTTTTTAAAATATTTTTTAAGGTTTTTTAAATTTTAAAATTTTTTTAGAATTTTTAAAGAATATTTTAATAATTTAAAAAAAATTTAATTGTACTTTTTATATATAATTTTTAAAATTTATTGCCACGTTTTAAAATTACTAAAAGTGATAATGAATTACTAAAAAATATTTGAATGTTTTGAAATGGTTTAAAAATATTTTAATAAGAAATTTAGATTATTTTCAATAATTTTCGATTTATAAATTTTTAAACGTTTTTAAAAATTGTTTTAATCTTTTAAAAATATTTCTTAAAGTTCTTTTAAATAATTGTAAAAATTTTTTAAAATTTTTTAGAATTTTTTAGAATTTTTTAAAATTTTTTAGAATTTTTTATAATTTAAAAAAAATTTAATTGATCTTTTTATATACAATTTTTAAATATTCTTAATGTGTTTTAAAATTACTAAAAGTGAAAATACATCACTAACAACTAATTATAAAAAATATTTGAATGTTTTAAAAAATTTAAAAACAAAAATTTAGATTATTTTCAATAATTTTCAATTTTAAAATTTTTAAACGTCTTTAAAAATTGTTTTAATTTTTTTTAAATATTTATTAATGTTTTTTTTTTAATTTTTTAAATATTTTTAAAATTTTTTAGAATTTTTTATAATTTTCAAAAAATTTTTAAAATTTTTTTAATAATTAAAAAAAAGTTAATTGAACGTTTTATATATAATCTTTAAAATTTATTAATACGTTTTAAAATATCTAAAAATAAAAATAAAATACTAAAAAGTAGTTAGAAAAAATATTTGAATGTTTTGAAATGGTTTAAAAATTTTGTAATCAGAAATTTAGATTATTTTTAATAATTTTCGATTTAAAAGTTTTTAAACGTCTTGAACAATTGTTTTAACTTTTTTTAAAATATTTTATAAAGCTTTTTTAATTTTTAAATAATTTTTTAAATCTTTCAGAATTTTTTAAAATTTTCAAAAAATTTTTAAGAATGTTTTAATAATTTGTAAAAATATAACTGAACTTTTATCTATAAACTAGTTGGGAAAAACATTTGACTGTTTTGAAATGGTTTAAAAAACTTTTAAGAAGAATTTTAGATTATTTTTAATAATTTTTGATTTAAAAATGTTTAAACGTCTTTAAAAGTTGTTTTAACATTTTCAAAATATTTTTAAAAATTTTTTTAATTTTTTAAAATATTTTTAAGAATTTTTTAGATTTTTTAAAGAATTTTGAATAATTTTATAATAATTTTTAAGAAATTTAATTGAGCTTTTTATATATGAATTTTAAAATTTTTTAGATTTTTTAAAGAATTTTTTAATAGTTTAAAAAAATTTAATTGAACTTTTTATATATAATTTTTAAAATTTAGTAATATTTTTTATAATTACTAAAAGTGAACATAAATTACTAAAAACTAGTTAGAAAAAATATTTGGAGGTTTTGAAATGGTTTAAAAAATTTGTAAGCAGAAATTTAGATTATTTTCAATAATTTTCAATTTAAAAGTTTTTAAACGTCTTTAAAAATTGTTTTAACTCTTTTTAAAATATTTTTTAAAGTTTTTTTTTTATTTTTAAATAATTTTAAGAATTTTTTAGAATTTTTTAAAATTTTCAAAGAATTTTTAAGAATGTTTTAATAATTTTTAAAAAATATAACTAAACTTTTATATATAAACTAGTTAGGACAAATATTTTAATGTTTTGAAATGGTTTAAAAATTTTTTAATAAAAATTTTAGATTATTTTTAATAAGTTTTGATTTAAAAATTTCTAAACGTCTTTAAAAAGACGTTAAGACTTAAAATTTTTAAGAATTTTTTAGATTTTTTAAAAAATTTTTAATAATTTTATCATAATTTTTAAGAAATTTAATTGAGCTTTTTATATAGAAATTTTAAAATTTATTAATACGTTTTAAAAATACTAAAAATAAAAATATATTACTAAAAACTAGTTAGAAAAATATTTAAATGTTTTGAAATGATTTAAAAAATTAAAAAAAATAAAATATTTTCCATAATTTTCAATTTAAAAATTTTTAAACGTCTTAAAAAATTGTTTTAACCTTTTTAAAATATTTTTTAAAGTTTTCTATAATTTGAAAATTTTTTAGATTTTTTAAAGAATTTTAATAATTTAAAAAAAAATTAATTAAACTTTTTATATATAATTTTTAAAATTTATTAATATTTTTTATAATTACTAAAAGTGAACATAAATTACTAAAAACTAGTTAGAAAAAATATTTGGAAGTTTTGAAATTGTTTAAAAAATTTGTAATCAGAAATTTAGATTATTTTCAATAATTTTCAATTTAAAATTTTTTAAACGTTTTTAAAAATTGTTATAACTTTTTAAAAATAATTTTTAAAATTTTTTAAAAAATTTTAAGAATTTTTTAATAATTAAAAAAAAATTTAATTGAATATATAATTTTGAAAATTTATTAATACGTTTTAAAATTACTAAAAGTAAAAATAATTTACTAAAAACTAGTTTGAAAAAATATTTAAATATCTAAAGAAAGGAAACAAAAGACTGACTCACTTAAAATACGGCAGAATGGACAAGTCGAGTATAGCCGCGCACGCCTTTCGTAAATTTTTATCAATTTTTTGATTTAGATTCGTAAAAGAGCAAGATATTGGTTTATTGTGCTCTTCCTTCTTGAGCTGTTTGAAGCATAGCTCAGTCTATAACTTTCCATCCAATTCCAGAACTGTAATAAATTCTAGTAACCAGGAATTTTATGGCTTTTAAGAAAGTTTTTGACTTAAAAACAATGATTCTGAGATCTAAATCTTTAAATCATGACTTCTGAACAACTATTTAAGAACTTGGTAAAAAACTATTTTTTGGTATTTAAGAGCTATGGGATAATTGTATTTTAGTTGTTGATAAACTAACTGCTGTTGGTGTAATGTTTAGGAACACGGCCTTCCTGACGCTGTAGCTGCAACCGAAGGCAACATTCGAAAAGCTAAAGAAGCTGTCAAAAACACGTATGGATTAAGTATGACCAACATAATAGCGGGGTTAGAAGTGGGATTATATTTAATAAAAAGAACCGAAAGCAAATTTCCAAAAGAATACCAACCAATGATCATATTTCTGACTGATGGGGTGGCAAATGTTGGAATCTATTCCGGAGATGAAATTACAAGAATTGTAAAATGACTGGCGGCAGCTAAACTGTTGTGTGATATTATCAATTTTGTAGATATCAACTATCAATTCTGGAGATCGTAAAACATCAATTTTTTCATTATCATTTGGAGCCAGTGCTGATAAAAAGTTTCTTCGAAAATTATCTGCTGAAAATTTAGGATTTTCTCGGCATATTTTTGAAGCATCAGATTCTTCTTTGCAATTAGAAGATTTTTATCGCAGAATCTCATCTCCATTACTCAGCAATGTGACATTTGAGTATGTCGATGCAGTAACAGATGTTACAATATCTCATTATCCAATTTTATTCAATGGATCCGAGCTTGTAGTGGCTGGAAAAACAAGTGATGATCAAGTGTCTTAAATATTCGATATTATCAATAATTATTTAAATCTAATTCTAGATGAAAACATAGATATCCTTAAAAACGTTATTGCTATATGTCCTACTGGCCCCGTTCAGTTTAAAGCGCAAAAAACCGAGCCGGTCAGTTCTCTGGAAAGATTGTGGGCTTACCTTACAGTTCGACAAATTTTGAAAAAACGGGAAACTGCCAGTAACAAAACTGAACTAACGAAAAAAGCTCTAGATTTGGCATTAAAGTATTCATTTGTCACTTCAGTCAGCTCATTGGTTGTGGTAAAACCTAACAGAACTGACCATGTAGAAAGCAAAGATGCAAATCCTTCTTCAAATTCAGGTCAGTATAAACGTCAGTCTGACAATTGTTTTTTTCTAATAACATGACCGCTTCTCAGATTTCAATTTTCTTCAGAAACTACCTCAGCGACAGTCAGGTAAGATTAGATCAAGCTTTTCTATCAAATAGGTTGTTGACATAAGTAAGACAGTTCTGAAAAATAAAGTATAAAAAGTAGTAAAGAATTGGGTTTTTTGTGACAGCTGCGCGGAAAAGAGATTGAGTGCTCTTGCCGAACCAATGCCGTAGACTCTTCAGCCACAAAATTTGACGTCTTCCTGGAACTTTTCATCCTTGGATTTTTCCTTGTACAATGAAATGTAGTGGCTTAAACTTGGCGTTTTTCATTACATGACGAAAGTAGAGGAATTTTTGATGGTTAAGAACAGTTGGGCATCTGTGTCAACTTTGACATTTGTGACTTTGTTCATCCATGACATTCTGCGCATATGACGGTACATCCACATCTGAAAAGCACTGCTTGGGTTTTAAGATGTTGGGTGAGGGCTCAGCCTTCTATACCATAGAGCACAATACGTTACATTCGACCATCCTGACACGAACCTCTGTGCTGAGGTTTCTATTTGTAAAGATCTTTTATAGTTTAACAAAGACGTCTCTTGCTTGTTCAACACAGTTTCTAATCTTTTGACTCATCTCCCATTTGTTGTTAACAAAGCAGCTTAGATATTTAAAATTGTTGCATTGTTCAATATTGTCTCCTCGCAGGTGAAGGGCTGCTGTTACACTTTCGGCTTTGCTAATAACTATCATTTTTGTCTTTTCAATTTTTATCAAAATGCCATATTTTGGACTTGCCTCTTTGACTTTATGCAGCAGCGTTTGAAGTCTGTTTGTTGATGATGCAACAAAAACCGTGTTGTCAGCGTATCTCAGGTTTTGGATAAACTGGCCATGTACTTTAATACCTTTGTCTTGTAGAGCGTTTGCCATGATTTTTTCTGAGTACAGGTTAAAAAAACTTGGTGATAGCACGCAGCTTTGCTTCACTCCTAATCTGAACAAGAAAATTTTGCAATAAAATTTTGTTTTTGTTTAGAAAATGGAGTATTGGCATACTCCATACTTGCATGTATTGCGAATTTTCAGACAGCAAATCCTTTATTTTATTTAAGACTTAAGACTATCTAATGCGTAGTGCTATTATTTAATGCAACTGGGAGAGTTTTCGAGCGCTTCTTTTATCAAAGATCAGCGATTATTATAAAGATTTGAGTTTTTGAGACAGCCGCGTGGAAGAGAGATCGAGTGTTCTTGACAAACCACTGCCGTAGGTTCTTAAGCATAATGAGATGTAAAAGTTTATATTTGTTGTTTTTCATTACATGCTCAAAGTAAAGGAGTTTCTTTTTTTTGATGGTTAAGATCAGCTGAGCATCTGTG
Organism: Lagria hirta; assembly: GCA_947359425.1. Lineage (NCBI taxonomy): Eukaryota > Metazoa > Arthropoda > Insecta > Coleoptera > Tenebrionidae > Lagria > Lagria hirta. Next base: position 3,266,168 of record OX375794.1, read on the forward strand.
TCAACTCGAGGTAAAACTTTTGTAACTCTGTCTATCTATAATATTCTGAGCATATGACGGTACATCCACATCTTAAAAGTACTGCTTGGGCTTTTAAAATGTTGGGTGAGGGCCAAGCCTTCCATACCATAGTGCACAATACGTTACATTCGACCATCCTGACACGAACCTCTGTGCGGAGGTTTCTATTTGTAAAGATTTTTTTAATTTTAACAAAGACATCTTTTGCTTGTTTAACACAGTTTCCTCATCTTCCATTTGTCGTTAACAAAGCAGCCTAGATATTTAAAATATTTAAAACGGAGATTAGTGACCATTATGTAGATTTTAGTTTTTGAGACAGCCGCGTGGAAGAGAGATCGAGTGTTCTTGACAAACCACTGTCGTAGGTTCTTTAGTATAATGAGATGTAATAGTTATTTACCTAACGAATTCGGAAAGTGAAATTTCCCACATGAGCAATTTGTTTGCAGCACTCCCTTCGGTCGTGCTGCATCTATTGCGAATGGGGAAAATTTCTTTCCAAAAAAGTTAGGTACAATTTTTTTTGCAACAAATAACTAATTTTTTAATAATAAATAACTTAATTTTTTGATAATAAATGATTTAGTTTTTCCCTTTTTTTGTGGTTGGTAGCGTTGCCCACGCCGATTATCTAATTTTTTAAATTTGAAATAGTTTTATTGTTTTGTTGCTATGGTTTTATTGAAATAAAAGAGCATCGTTTTAAAAATTTATTCCGCCATTTTTTTCTGCGAATTTTCGATTCAAATTTGTAAATATGAGCGACTCCGATAGAGAAATTTTAACTCCACCTGAAATTAGAGAATCTGCAAATAGAGCCGTATCGAATTTGCTTCCTGAGAAAAGCCGCTCGAGGTACGAGCGATTTTTTTGGTCTGTATACTCTATGCTTAAATTTTGCTTAATGGTAAAGAATAACGTAGATATTTCGATATTTTATAAACTTTTTGGAACGTTGTGTTATTAATCAATTACTTACTATTTTCAATCGTTTTCTTACTTATTTGGCAATAAATCTTTTGTGTTGATTATTTACGTATGTGATCAGAAACAACCATTTTATAGAATGGTTGTGTGACAATTGACAGTTTGACGTGACGTCTCTGGATTTCAATACAAACCTGACTAAGTCATTTCCCCTAGTTTCGCTTGCAAAGGAAAAAACACCGCGGTGTGGAAAAATTGTCTTTACATGCATTGGGAACGAACGGAAACTACTGATGTTTGAGCGATGAGGGCAAAAAAGTTTATACTTGTCGTTTCTCATTACATGCTCAAAGTAGAGGAGTTTCTTCTTTTTGATGGTTAAGATCAGCTGAGCATCTGTGTCAACTCGAGGTAGAACTTTTGTAACTCTGTCTATCTATAATATTCTGAGCATATGACGGTACATCCACAGCTTAAAAGTACTGCTTGGGCTTTTAAAATGTTGGGTGAGGGCCAAGCCTTCCATACCATAGTGCACAATACGTTACATTCGACCATCCTGACACGAACCTCTGTGCTGAGATTTCAATTTGTGAAGATCTTTTTCATTTTAACAAAGACGTTTTTAATGATCAGCCGCGCGGAAAAGAGCTTTTTCCGAACCACTGCCCTAAGTTCTTCAGCCACGAAATTCGGCGTCTTCCAGGAGCTTTTTATCCTTGGATTTTTTCTTGTATAATGAGATGTAGAAGCTTATGCTTGTGATTTCTTATTACATGCCCAAAGTAGAAAGGATTTTGATGGTTGAGAGCAGATGGGCATCTGTCTCAACTCGGCGTAAGACTTTAACATTTGTAACTCTGTCTATCTATAATATTCTGAGCATACGCCGGTACACCCACGAAAGCACTGATTCTGTTTTTAAGATGTTGGGTGAAGGCCAGCCTTTCATACCATAATGCACAATACGTTACATTCGACCATCCTGACACGAGCCTCTGTGCTGATATTTCTATTTCTAAAGATCTTTTTAATTTTAACAAGACAGTTTTTAATTTTTTGGCTCATTTCTCATTTCTCGTTAACAAACCAGTCTAGATATTAAAATTTGCTGCATCGTTTAATATTCTCTCCTCGCAGGTGATGGGCTGCTGGAACACTTTCAGCCTTTCTAATAACAACATTTTTGTCTTTTTAATGTCAGACTTGCGTTTTTGACTTAATCTAGCAGCGTTTGAAGTCTGTTTGTTGATGAGAAACGTGTTGTCAGGGTATCTCAGGTTTTTGATAAGCTGGCCATTTACTTCAATACCTTTGTCACTGTTCTGAAGGGCGTCTGCCATTATTTTTTTTGAGTACAGATTGAGCACGATTGGTGATACCTCACAGCCTTGCCTCAGCTCCTTTTTGATTTGTATCTCTTGTGTTTCATGCTTTTAGATTAGCACTAAGGTGACCTGGTTCCAGTATAGGTTTGCAATAGTGCGTAGATCTCTTTTGTTGTTGAATTAATATTTCATGCCTTACTGTGTCGAAAGCCTTTTCAAAGTCGATAAAGCACATAAATAAGTCAAGTTCTCGACCGAACTGCGCAGGTCTTTCTTTTCTCTCATTTCTCTCACCTAGCCGGTACTTGCCGGCATGGTTCTGATCCTACTTTGAGGCCGGCATTGAGGTCTCCCATAACCTCTTCTTTCTTAGTTATCTTTAAGACATGTTTTAAGTCTCCATAGAAGAGCTGTATTGTTCTAATCTCGGGTCGGTGCATATACTTAGATTAGGTTGATTTGATGTTTGTCTGCTGTCTGCTTTTTGATCTGTAGCATACATACTCTACCTGAGTGGGCAACAAAGTTGCGCACAGCGTTGTTTACCTTTTTTTGTAATTATATGGCATTGTGTACACCCCGCCTTCTTTCCATCTCATCTCAATTCAATTCCCAGAATCAATTTTCCCTTAGTAGCTTCAAATTCTTGCAAAATAAACGTTTTCTGCTTCAGGAAACGTTTTTTATTTCAAAATAATGAATTGATTTTTAAACAAACGCAGTAACCTTAACAACATAAAAATAGCTGCACAATACTAAAGTTTGCATGGACACAATTTTAGTTGAGATCACTCATTTCTAGTACCTAGTTCTAGTATCTCTCTTTCCATCTTGATTATTTCATATAAACTTCTAACATTCTATGTTGCGACTGTTATCGCTGTCTTTTTTCTTTTCTTCTTTTTTTTTCTTCTCCAACACAGCGTTCAAAACTGTTTTTCCTCCGGATATCCGAATAAGGGACTTACTACTGATTTATGTTTAGAATTAAACGTCATAATAATTAATAGTTTTTTTTTAAAATACTCTGCTATTATTCGCTTTAGAATGAATAAACAGCACGATGTTAACTGTTAACCTCAAAACAGCACACTTTAGCAGCCTGCAGTACTTACGTCAGATCTTTTGGTGGCTTATTTTAGATGTGTGCAAGAAAGAATAGTGTCGTGACATAGAAATAATTTGAAAAGTTGCATTGAATATTTTCTGCTAGTTTATCATCGACATACGTTCTTTATTTCAACGTCTACTTGATAGAAGGACTTTTTGATCGCTTGAAATTTTTAATAAATTATGTTTTAATTTTTAGCATTTATTATTGGTGGTCCACATTATTCATATTCGGGATATGGTAAGTTATTAAAGTACATTTTTTTATCAAATTTACACTAAATTGCGATTTTTTTTTAATTTTATTTAAAAAAATTTTTTGGTTTTACAGAGTGAATTAGGTTTTTGCTATTAATTTCATTTAAATTTTGCTAACAGAAAAGGAATCTAGTGCAAAAATATTTAAGATTGTATAAGATGCTTAGTTTTACAGAATAGAACATACTTTTTTAGTTTCGATAAAGCTTTTTTATGTTTTTAAAAATAATCAGACGCATGAAAAGTCTTTGATCCACGGCTAACAAACTGCTGATAGAAAGCAAGCAAACCGGAAATGTTTTATTATGGAAGTGATTAAAGTAAGCTATGAAAACTATAAAAAAAATTTATTTTATCAACTTTAATGAATCAATGTAAATATGAACATTTTTTGTTCTTATTGGAACTCTTCAGCATGTCGCAATTGTTCTAGATTTGAATAAATTTGCAGTAAATAAATCATAGATATCAATGTTAATTAATACAAGCAAACATTTTTTTTCAACAATGATCTGGAGTAGCTTTATTTGAATAAAAATGAGCATAAATTTGTTACTGAAAATTTATTAAAATTTTTTGCGACTAACTGAAGAGTTCTAATAAGAACGAAACATGTCCAAGTTTACTAAGTTTAAATAAATTTGCATTATTCTATTATTTTACTCGTTGATGGTTGACCGAGAAGATAGATTACATTGTAATAACATGGTTGTCCAACCAGCGATATACCTTATTTGTATTTATTAACATTGACATCTATCATTTATAGTATAACATATATGCATTAAAGCATATAGACATTCTTTTATCATAAAATTTTTAATGTTAGTTAGCTTCTAATAGATGTCGCACTTTTTAGTAACTTTACTTAAGCCACAGCTAAAAATCACTTAACTGGTGCTGGTCTGATATAAATTTTTATTCTCATTTTAATGTAAATAATATATGTTTTTGTTGTTATTTACATTTATATTTTGTTTATAGCTCTATTATAAAATTTATTTTAAATTACTAGCTTTTTGATATTTTGTAATTTTTAGTTTGACGTTATAGGTGGCTCAAGTGACGTTATAAAAACAAATGATTTTCATGGCTTGCCGAGATGGTGTTTTTTGATATTATAATTATTATTTCGTAAATATTTGTTGTATCAACATTATTTTATAACGTTTATTTTTTGCAGATCTTGGGACTCGCCAATATTTGAGGAGACCTCTTTCTCGTGGTATATTACATTATAATTTTCACACTTAACATAGATGCAGAAAAAGATTTAATTTATTTCTCAATTAATTATATTGCTTTAAAATTAATTTAAATTAATATTAAATTATATATAAGAAGTGTTTTTTTTTTTAATTTCGCGTTGAAGCTTGTCATGAATGTTCAACTTTGAACTGATGTGAACGTACCTTTACCATTGAATTGAAGTGACAGCTATTAATTTGACATCTGAACCTAACCGCACTTTTAATTCAATGAATTTGTATATTATAAATTTTGCGTTTGTTTTAAAAAATCTTGTTCCGCATCTGAATATTTACACTATTTGTTTTTTTTAACGCATATTTTTTAAGGAATCTATTATGATATGACGAGTAAAAGCCGCTCTCCACATAGACATTGGACTGCTCCACCCCAAATTATTTTAAATCCACCCACATGGATTCAAAATTTGAAAAACAATAACGAATCGATTACCACATCTCAAGGTAAGGAAATTATGTTTATTGGCAAAAACGAGCGACATCTGATAAAATGTCAGTGTTGATAGATACAATTTGAAATGAAAAGTATATCGCTGATTGGAAAATCAAGCTATCACATTAGCGCCTTTTGTTTCAAACGTATATCAATGATTAGAATGATTAGATGAATAGAAAAATTTTATGATTTAGATTAGTTTTTAGCTTCTAATAGATGTCGCTTATTTTACCATTTTACGAAACTAACAGGCACTTGAGTAAATAAAAGTCACTGCAAATTTATTCAAATTTAAATCTGTTGCAATTTGCTGATGAGTTCCAATAAGAACAAAACTGTCCAAGATTTACAGATATAATTTGAATAAATTTGCATTTATTTTTTTATGTTTATAAGGGTGTCTATAAATGTGGATAAAATTTTTTACAATTTATAAATTTTAGGTGTTTTTACACTTGGTAATAAAGGAACAGGCGGAACACAGTTTGCATGTTTTAATACACCTTCAAACGTGACGGGTGTATGCACTAGTGTCTTTGACTGCCCCCAAATGTATGCAGAACTGACGGATCTAGCCACATATTTAAAATATTTTTGCCCGCTTAATGAGTAAGAATTATTTATTATTATTATTATTATTATTATTATTTTTGTTTTAGATTTGCAGGCGTGTGCTGTCCAAGAAAGCAACCATATTTTGCTGGAAATCCATAAAACGTGTATTTTTGGAAATTTTAAATAAACGTTTCTGATTTTCCGATAGTTTTTCAATATAGAGAATAAAAAAATATTTATTATGCTTTGCGCCCGTTTGTGTTTAAATTTATTAAAACTTGTGAAAGTTGCTACGCTTTAGCTTACTGCTACGGCTACGCAATACCACTCACACTTGCAAAATATCATATTCTAAACTGGTGATCCAAATAACTATTGTGACACCAAAGTAGAAAAATACTGTTTGGAAATGTGACAACACAAAACCAGTTTTCGTTTTTTGGTTAAAAGTGCATGTCTAGTATCAATCGTTTTATGTAACCTTTAAAGATTTGCATATAGGATGTGCACCCTTCGGGTGCTTACTTTGTCTCTTCAGTAACAAATAATGCAGAACAGTGTTTTTCCTGAGAAATGTATGTTTAATCATGGTGTGGCAGCATTGATTCTTAATTTTTTGAATATCAACGAGCTTTATAAAAGAAAAATCAAAACCACTCATTGTATAAATTAACAAACATAAACTGTGAGTAAACAATTTTTTCTTGCTACTCTAGTCAAAAGTACGTGGTTTCGATTCTACGGCAGAAAGTGTATCTTTTATGCACTGCACTTTCTGCCGTGAAATCGCAGCCGGAACCACGTACGTTCGACTGGACTAGCAAGAAAACTAATATACACTACACGGGCAGGAAATTTGATAGCCCTGAACTGCGCGCCATTATGGCGCCGCCTCGAGCATTATGGCGCCCAGTGCAGGAATTTCAATTTTCTGCCCTTGTAGTGCAATATACTATTTTAGTTTATCCCAAAACAGCTGTATTCACGTAATGTCAATTGTTTTTTCGGTTAGGTGTGCCATGTTTAATTTGCAAAATTAATAATTTTTTTTATCAAATCAAATAATATAAATTATACAAAAAAATATTAAATAATAATTATTTGATAGGTCTATATATTATTAAGTTTATTTCTTAGTAATTAAACTTTTTTTTTGGCAGATAATTGCAAAACTTTTTGACATATTTGCAAAAAACAAGATAGTTTTTTAGTTTTTTTCCTAGATTGCTTATAACTTTTGCACGAAACAAAGACGAAGAATTCTGGAAATATGTAGAAGAATTTGCGTTATGGTGATTTATATGAGCCACTCTGTATATTAAATAGCAGATTGAGCCAATTGAATTAAATTCTTAATGTAAAAATGTATTTGTTGCTGTGATAAACAAACTTAGACATAATAATTTACTTACAGTTTTGCCTGGCAGATTTTCTACTGCCACCTATTGGTATATTGTGCTTTCTTTCCTTAAGCTGTTCGAGGTGTATCTTAGTTTATAACTCCAAAGCTGTAATAAAATCCAATTTTGAAAGTTATCTAATTAATCTATGTTGCTGAATTATGTCACAATAAATGCATTAATAATTATTCGTGTCAATGTGAATTAAGTATTAATTTAAAAACTTGTTTAGTCAAAAAAATTTATATTATTTTATAAATAGACTGCACAAAACAAATTTTGTTTATCAAAAATGTAAAAAGTCTTTGGTAGTATTAAAAAACAATTATATGATAAATATTTACAAACATCTTTAGATTGCAATACGGTTAAACTAATTGTAGTTAAATAAATAAAGATAACAAACAAAATTAAAAAATAGCTAAATCAGTTTAAAAAATTATTAGAAAAAAAGAACAAAAAACAGACAAAAAAATTGAAGCAGAAGAGGAAAGAGAGAAACTAAAAAAAAGAACGGATAAAATATCGAATGGGACATAAATGTATGAGAGAGAAAGACTGAAAAAAAACAAGAAAAGTGTGAAAAAGAAAAAAAATTTTCCCGAAGTAGAGAGAAGAAATAATAATACCAATCTACAAAAATGAGAAAAAGTTAACAAAAGTAACTTCCGGGGAATAATCCTTCTCAATACGATGTACAAGATGTGTGTCTAAAAAATTTTAAAAAATGTAAAAAGAGTGGGAGGATTACCAGATTAGCAAGCGGGATTTAGAAAAAAAAGAAGGCTAATGGAGAATGTTTTAATTGTCGTGGGAAAAATAAATAATGAGTGAGTTAGAAAAGGAAAGAGGAGGAGTATATGATGTTTGTAAATTTTAAAATATCCTTGACAAGGTAGATAAAGTTACACAAAAAAGAAAGAAATAGATGAAAAAATAATAGAGAAAGTTACAGAAATATATGAGAAGACAAAGTGTAAAGCAAATGTGAATAAAAAAAAACAAAGAAGAATTAAGGCAATATGTAATTGATAATGAAAGAGAGAGAAAGACTGAACAAGACAGGAAATAATGTGAGTAAAAATAAAAATAAAAAAAAAGCAAATAGAAAAAACAACCAAGATGAAATAAAAAATAATAGTTTAATGTTAAAATCTAAACAAAATAACACTATAGATGCCTAAAAAGGTTGGCTATTATAAATTTGTTCCGGTTAGAAACAAATTCTTTTGTTTTGGTCAAAAAACAATTTTTTTGCTTTTTTCTGGCTTTGCAACTGCAAAATTTTTTTATCATTTTGTCAGATAAGAGTCAGCGAGAATGTATCATATTATAAACACAATTTAGATTAAAAATATTTTTGCAATTATTTTTGGCTAATTTATCAATTTTTTTGTGCACTTATCAACATATTATTGCAAAATACATTATCTAATTATTACATTACTACACAGTTTTAAATTTATCAACAACATCCATGGCATGCCAACAATTTAAGACAATTACCCAAACTTTCACCGTTATTTTTCTCCACGACATTTTGTTTTAGAGTAAATCAAAAATTTTAATTAAAAGGTATAACCAAATTAAGTGTGTTTCTTCATTTATTTGGTTCAAACTGTAAATCGTTTGTTTATTAAGAGAGAAAGATAGTCAGATAGCGTGTTGCTGTTGTTAATAATGTGTTGTTTTGTGCCCTAATTGCTGGTTTTTAGAATTTGGGAAAATAATGAATAAAGGAGTAAAGGGAGGCACAAATATGTGCTAATTTTTTTAATATAGTTTAATATCTAAAGTTTACGTATTATCTTCATTGTAAACATTATAAATTTTTTCTGAATTTTAAAAGCCCCCATAGTCTAAAGAAAAAAAGTTATAGAAAAGTCAAGTGTAAAATTTTTAGTAAACTGTTTAAAAAGATGAGCATCTATTCTACTGAATCTACAAGTTATTAAAGTGATTGCAAAAAAAGATTATTAGAGCAATAAAAAGTTAGTGTTTCATAATATTTTATAGTCTTTGAAAAAAAATTTTTTAAAATGGTGTAAGCGCCGAATGCAAAATGGCGCCTAAATTGTTCAAAATGGTGCCAAATGGTAGAACTAAATGGTTCAAAAACAACCAAAAACACTAAATGCATTAGTCAGAACTATAGTGACACATAATTTTTGTAGTGTTGGCAAGATTTTATGTCAAAAAACTGTTTTTTTTTTCAGATTATTGAACATCTATTGTTTTTAATTAATTTTTGATTATCTAACAATGTGCGCCTAAGTACTATATGTAAGTGTGCTAAATCTCAAGTCAAATTTTAGAAGATTACGTTACTAGAATTGACCATAAGAGCTGTCAGACTCTGTACAGTTGTAGTAGATGGCTGACAATGATGAAGTTTGCTAATATGATTTTTATGCGTTATTAATGTATTATGGTAGAGCAATTTGATAATGATTGTATTTTACAATAAAAATATGGCTCTAATTCAATAATACTATAATTATTGTCCCGGCGCCTCCACCATTATTCACATTGCGTCATAAAAATTACTCTTTTCAATACTTTTATTATATTATAATATCTATTTTTGAAACATATTATAATTATTTACAATTTATGCTAAATGTTGTATAACATAATATTTGAAAAAAACAGATTCAAATGTTTACTCACTGAAATCAAAATGGCATTATACAAGCTACACAAATTATTTAAGCAAATTATTACATCACATAGTCTTCACAAATTCAATCAAAACGCATAACGTTTATAGTCACAATGTATAGACGTACGAATATCAAACATTCTAGAAGACTACGTTTTTAATATGAGGAAAACAGATAGATCTAAATGTAGTAAAAACGCTGTAGAACAGCGCAGCAAAATTATTTAATAATAATTACAATTAATTGGGAATGTTAACAACTACTTTAATTATACAATTAACGTTATTAGAAACATCTATTTTTGGAACACCAAAAGGGTTAATTGTTAAGAGTTAATCTGCCTCACTAGACAGAGTAATCTGCTCTTTCGAAATTCGGACTCTTCAATGTACGTTTCTGCAATAGATGACGACTTCCAGCCGCTCAAGCGTTTTACTTAAAATTGGTTTATAACTTGATTATATAAAAAATAACAAAAAACAACTGAATAAGTTTAACAGAACTTCTTGTTATGCGAGTGGTATTTATGCCACATAAAATAATTTAAAATCTCTAGCTGCACAATTTTAAAGTAAATTTATCTGTAAAGTGTCATATTTAAAAAACACTTTTTAGTGTCGCAATAAGCATTATAGTGCGGTAATAAACTTTTTTACCCCACTATTGTGACAAAGTGAAGACATATTCTAAAAAAATTGTTTATAACTATTTCTACCGTTTAGAATATTTTGAAAATTAAGTAGAGACGTTGTTCCCAAATTTGCCTTACTGACGTTACTTGCAGAACCTACAGCAACTGAAGAGCCCATTATTTTCTTTTTATTTTCAATTGACGTCTCTACATATCCCTTTGCAATACTGTCAGATTTCCTGCTTCCAGAGTATGCATATCTACGTCTGAATCATTCTGAAGATCTTCGAAAACAATGTTCTGTATACGTTGCTGGGTTAGACAATCCTAATGCAGAAGCGATTTTTTCAGGTCACTTATTTTCTTAAGAAACTGATGTTTCTTTTCTTTGCAAAAAATGTGCAACTTTTAGAGCCGATATTCTTCTGATTTTTTCTTGAAGAAAGCCACATACTGATGGTACTGGCTTATGTCAATTTTTTTCTTTATTGATATCAACGTCCGCAACATGGAATACTGAGACCATAAGAATGATGGCTTCAGCTTTTCTGCTTGGTCAGCAAAGTACCAAAGAACCACCTTTTCAGAGACTTGACAAATAATCTTGATTTCTATCTATTTTCCAAAACATTTGTACACCATCTTGTACTGCTCTTTAGATATATCAGGAATCAATGAATTTATGACAGACTTCTACATCAGAAGACAAAGTTTCTTGTAAATCACTCATTTTTACACTATATTTTGCTGCCACTGGGAAAAAAGTAGACATCTTCGTAGCTGCGGCGACGTAGACACAGATTCTTGTAAGCCTATTTGATGAAACAAGAACGAAATGTAAACGAAATTCCAAACTTAAAAAAAATATTTGTTCACGGGTCAAATCAGATTAAACGTACGATATTTGTATCCTAATGTGTCGTTAAGAACTCGCCTGCGGCTCGTTGGTCAATTTTTCTATCGGGTATCGTAAAATTGCACATTAGGATACTTACAAACTAGATTCTGTAATTCTTTCTAATTTTTTTTTTGCTTTTGTACATTGACTTTTCTTCTGTTCTTAATCTTTCTAATACTTTACTCATTTCTTCTATATTTCTTTCTCTGATTCATCTCTGTTTTTATTTTTCTTTCTTTCTTACACTTGTTCTAAATTCTACATTTTTTTCTTCTATTTATTTTATCCTCATACTTAGTCGCCACTAAATACATATACGCAATCTTACTGTATTTCGGACTCTTCAATGTACGTTTCTGCAATAGATGGCAATTTCCGCCAACATGGTAGCTACAGAACGACGGAAACAATGCTCTGTGTACATTTCTGAATTTGGTAGCTTCCGAAAATCCGGATTCGTCTTGGGGATTTTTAATGCCCACCGGTTGACTAGTACACTGTTTCTTTTGGTAATTGACAGAAAACTATTGTGAAATACGAATATGATATAATTTACTTATTTATTATACTTTAGTTTAGGTTTTGCTTTGTCAACAAAATTTGCCTAATTTTGAGGGACAATAGAGCACTATTGATGGCTTCAGTTTCTTTGACTTGAAAAATACGCCAAAAGCACTTTTTTATACATTTTTGATGCTTTTCTACTTTTTAAAAGATCTGGTATTCTTTTTCATACATCATTCAATATTTTTCGGGCAAAAATGTACTTTTTGGATTTTTTTACATTATGATGGCAGTTTTTCTTCTTCTTCTTCTTCTGTTGATTCTTTATTGTACCTACATTTCGTATTCGCTTCGGACACAAAACGCAAAAAACTAGAATAAAAAACAATTGTTGAGAGTCATCTATAGTGTAACGCAATGGAAATTTTGATTCAAATCTATATATATAAAAAAAAGTCGTCTTTGTTACAACACTTATAACTCGAGAACGGCTGGACCGATTGCCATGGTTTTTGATTTGTTGGATTTGTTTCCGTCCCGAATAGCAGAATACATCTTAAAAACAATGAAAACTCGATATGGGTAATGAATACTTAATCATTTCAATAGATGCTGATTTGTTTATTACATGTCAAACATTTGTTGTACAATCCTGTCAAATAGTGTAACAACTATTATTTTCTTTTAGAGTTTATGGCCTGGTTTCTGAGACCTTTAAGCCGAAACTTTATTTTTTTCTGAAGACATCATGTGTGCGTTCAGAAATTTATTTTTTGTAAAATGTCTACAAAGTTCAAGTACTGTTATATTTGTTTTTAGTTCCCGAAAATAATACCTAAGATTTATTCTACATTATAAACATAAAATCATCGGAAAGGAAGGAACGGAATTTAGGGAATAAAAAATCAGTTGGTAAAGGTTATAAGATTAAGGAAAAAAAATCTACAGGTTAACAAAAGTGTAAATGTCTTTTTATAGGTTGTCTATGATTTTTCTTGATAAGCTATTCATACGTAGTGGTTATATACTCTTTGAGCTATTGTCTATGTCTCGAAAGTTCAGGCACTGTTATTATATTTGGTCAATTATCTGCGAGAAATTGCACGCGTCGATACTTAAAAGAAAATTTAAAGATGAGGAAGTTCTTATTCCAAGGATTCCGATGATCCCAACGGATATGCCCTTTGAGTTTAAACGAATTCAATTCTCGATTCGTCTTGCCTCAACACATCACAGGGCCAATCCTTGACTATTTGTGGCCTCAATTTAGAAAATGCATGTTTTTCTCATGGTCAATTGTACGTGGCATGCTCACGTGTCGGCAAACCATCCGCTTTATTTGTTCTTGCGCCTGACCAAAAAACAAAGAATGTCGTTTACCACAAAGTGCTTGAATGAAAATCCTATTAATAAATTAATCCGAGTTTTATTTTTTTTTCCCAATCTGCACAACATAGTTATCAATCATTTTTTTCTGACATGAGTTTGAAGTACTTAATTATTATTTTTTATTTTTATTATCATTCTGTATGTATGTTTTCATCATCATTAATCATAATAAAATACTTTTTTGTTTCTATCTATATAAATATATTATTTTGTATCATTGTTTTACGTTCATAAAAGCCTAAATTAGTTCAGCTGAAAAGTAACACGACATTCATTGACTGTTGGGCGGTACGAAGTTCGCCGGGTCAGCTAGTAATAATAATAATTTCTAATAATAAAATCTTAATTAAAATTAATAAATCAAACGATAAACTATCGATTGCATAAACAAACTGTCAGATAATGCATTGTTTATGAAGTAATTAAGCACAATCATTTATTGTTGCTTCAGTTTAAATATTTTTATTTTCTTAATCTTCAAATGAATGTTCGAAAATCATTCTATTGGAAGTTATGATTTTATTAAGTATCACCTTATACCCCTACTACCCAGCTCAAAACTAGAATAAATATAAATAAAGTTATTTGTTGTTATAAAATTCAATTGAAAGTATTAATTATGGCTGGTATAGTATTCCAAACACTTCCTTCCGGCGGCCTAAAAGTCAAAGGCTTTGATCAATATGCTGATGGCAAATTGGCGAAAGTCTACAAAGAATTTATCGGCGATACGAACCTCAGAACGAAAAACTATAAGGATTTTCTACTGGATCTATTCAGACAAAACGGCTGCAAACGAATTTTGGATGTTGCCTGCGGAACGGGGTGACTATCAATTGTTTTCATAGCTAAATCTAATCATTTCATCCTATTAGAATCGACTCAATTATGCTTCTGGAAGAGGGATTTGAGGTGGTTTCGACCGATGGATCTGACAAAATGTTGAAATCTGCGCTAGAAACAAGGTGGAATAGGAGGAAAGAGGCTGCTTTTGACAATTGGAGTAAGAAAAAAAATTATTTTTACCAAAGTGTGGTGGCGTAGCTTGGCTGGAGCCAATACATAATACATTCCAATAATAACTGCTCATTTTATCAATAATAACAGTGTATATATATATATATATATATATAACTTGCTACCTTTTCAGCGTCCATACATATAAAAATTACGAATGATTCAGCGTCCGCAGCCATTCAGCGTCCATATACAGATGCTGAAAAGTTTTCAAAGTATTTCTGCTTTCTGCAATGTCTTTATGACAATCTACTATTTTTTTTCATAAATGACTAAAGCTTGGTTATTTATATTTGCAATAACAGTTTTCTTCCTTGAACGGTTCTTGTCTGGAAAAATTATTGGGTGGACGCTGAAAAGCTGCAAAGTGTATACAAAATATACACATCTAGTTCAAGGTTTCCTCGTTAGCAGCGCTAGCAGAATATACGGTATATTCAGTTTTGAAGTATGCCATAAACAGATTGCAGCTATTCAGCGTCCCCTAACACGGCAACCTTGTATTTTTGTAGAGTTTTAAAATTAGCTTGAGAAAATAATTCTTCAAGTAATCTAAAAAAAAATGCAACTTTTAGTACTTAATTTTTTCAAGAAAAAGAAAATACAAGAATGTTTAACGAAGCAATAAAGTTTTCACTAATTAACTAAATTTGATTGCTTAAAAAAATGTTATAAACAAACTTTGCTGATAAGATTTTTTATAAATTTCATAATTGTCAACAATATTAGTTTCAAGAAAATGTTTTTTAATAAAATAATTGTGTTACAACGCATGTTTTGTTAAGCAATTGGTTTTTTTTTTGTCAAAAATTAATATTAACTTTTTTTTTTCAAACAAGTTATTATTTTGTGTGTTATTATACAATAACTATCTCTAATTTTTAAATATAATCAATAACTAATTGATTTTTAGGATTTTTTTTGCCAGAAATTCATAGCAGAATTTTAATTTTATTCTATTATATTATTATTTATAGTTTTCTATTTGTAATAGTATTCATTCAAAAGTTTTTTTTGTTCAATTTTTTGAAGAGCTAAATAATAAGTTAGCAAACAGAAAATACAGAGAAAAATGAAAAAAAAAAGTTTAACAAGATGAAGAATTTACATTTACATAGATAAAATTTTAGAAAAAAAAAATTAAAAAATAAATTAATAAAAACCCTAAATAAAAATTTAAACAATAAAAAAAACGTAGATAAAAGTACAACAAAAACCAAATAATAACAAAAAAAAAATCAATAATAAGAAATAGAACAACGAATAAAAAAACTATTATAAAATGAGGTAAGAATAAAATATAGGTCTTTTAAAAATAGATAAAACAGACGGATGTCAAATAGACTTGACAGAAAGATGGTTAGATAAACAGAAAAGAAATTAAAAAGACATAGAATCTAGAAGTGGCACTAAAAGTCAGGAAGATGTAAAAGATAAATAAGATAAAGATAGTGGTGATCAAACTAGACAAGTGGGAAGAGGAAAAACTGTAATTAAAAAAAATTAAGGAGAAAATGAGAAAAAACATATTTATAGACGAAAAAAGAAAAATTTAAGATAGTCAATAGCAGAAGAAAGAAGAAAAGGAAAGAATGCTAAAATAGGGTATAAGACAATTTGGGAGAAGAGAAAATGTATGAAGTAGAAGAGAGAATTCGAAAAACGTTTTAGAAAATAAGAAAGTTAAAAAAAGCATTGAATATAACAATAAGCACAAAAAAGAACACGAGAGGTAAGATAGGATGTAGAAAAATTAGAAAAAGTACGAGAAAAAACACGGGGAAAAGATGCAGAGGTTAAAAACACAAGAAAACAGAAAAAAAAGAAGACAAAGCAGAAAAGAGAAAAAGATGTAGAAAAAAAGAAAGTTTAAAACAACAAAATAAGAAGACTCTCAAAACTAGAAAAGACAAAAAAAAAACATAAAAAAAAGAAAAATATAAAACAAGAGAAAAGAGTTGATCAAGAAAAACCACAAAAAAACAGAAGACAAAAAGAGAGTAAGAAAGAAATGGATACAAAAAGGTGGACCAGAAAAGAAACAGGCAAAAAATAAAAATATTAGAATAAATAAAAAAAAGCGAATTAAAAAAACCAAAAAATAATGTTCAAAAGTAAAATAGAAAAAAACTAATAAAACCGAAACTTAATAAAAAAAATACACAGTTAAAAAAGAAGAAAAGAAAGAAGACGATGTACTAAAAGCAGTATTTTGAAATGTAGCAAGAATAAGAAATCCAAAATTTGGGAATACATAGAGTTCAAGATAATAGAAATGGTAGAAACATAGGTAAATAAAAAAGACTGGAAAAAAAATCTCTGATATAAATACAGATAATAAATGTAGTACAGACTGCAGAGAAAAAATGTTAGTGCTTGATTGTTTACGAAAAAGTGTGCTAATGTATACAGCAAAACGTAGAGAGAAATTTTCAGAACAAAATTAAAAAAAAATTTTTTAATCAAAATTTTTTTCGATGCATTATTTTTGATTTTTTTTTTATAAAAATAAATTATAACAAACAAAATTTAAATCATCACGTGATCTTGTTTAATATTTAAATAAAAAAAGCTTTAACAAACAAAAAAATTATAGATCCAGTATTTAAACTTTTATGTCAATCTTATTACAACAAACATTAGATGAAAATTAGTTAATTAACAATCAAATATCTTTTTAAAAAAATTGACAAAAATGTTTATCTAACAAAGCTTTATTCTCTGCTTGAAGTATTCTGACGACACCATAATTTTTTCAAACTTCTAAATTTATATTATTAATACAGAATGCACTTTTTCTTGCATTTTATCACAGACTTTATTCATTTTGTTATGTGATAAAAAAATTTGCAATAGCAATCTATTTCTAAAGAAACAAAAGTGTTACTACATATTTACAAAATTTTAAAATCTTGCAAGAGTCTTCGTTGTAGCCGATTCAATCTGAAAGTTCATAGCGGCAACGCTGCCAGACGCTGAATGGGTCCAATCTGTTCAAAAATATACATTTGGACGCAGAATAGCTGCATTATAGAATGTATATTATGGACGCGAAAAAGATAGCAAGACGAATGGACGCTGAAAAGCTGCCAAATGAAAATTTTCAATTTAAACTAAAAATAATGCTCCTAATTTAATATACATTGAATTTCTTAAAACCTCAGAAAAAGCCCCATCTATGGGTAATAAGAGATTTTAATATACAGAGGTAGACGCTGAAAGACTGCATCATGGAAGGACGTTAAAAAGGTAGCAAGATGTATATATATATATATACACTATGTATAGTATTACTAGACGTATAAGGTCTAGTATATATATGCTTGAGTCTGGGTCAGACTATTGATGACACAGAGCTTTGCAAGAATTATACTACAAATATCTAGATATTTAAAGAGCTATAAAGCTAAGCCGATTACTGGTACGCAAGTGTAAATAAAATAAATACTAAAAGTGCCACACAATCAGTATGCGACTTATGCCCTAATCTTTAAAGTTAATGATTAGTGCTCATTTTTACCATTTTAAGCTTAGTTTTATGGGTCTTTAAGTATGTTGCTCTTTACTAATAAGTCTGTAATGAATAGTAATCCGCGAAGCCAATTGGTTGGAATTGTATGATACTGTCAAAGATATTATTGGAGAAGGTTTCGATGCAGTGATATGCTTTGCTAGCTCTTTTGCACACATGGTTGACTCATATGGTGATCAAAGAGAACACAAGTACCTATTGCCCACATTTACAACGAGTGTGTTTTAAAATTTGGGGTCTTAGTTGGCCATGCCTATGTGAACTGGCCATAATTTTTAAAACAACTGCTTCAAATGTCAAAATAATTACTAAATTTTTTTATTTTTGTAACGGTCACCGAGTTGATGGTAAATGACAATACTGAATTATTTAAGAAAATGTGTCTCTAAAAAAAGAACAAAGAATTTTATCAAAAATGTAAGGCAAATAATGGAAGAGGCGCCACAAACATCTCTCTGTCAACTTTTGCACCACTTGGTACAAAATTTTAATCGTTTTTCTATCAGCCGAAATACAGCCATAACTTACCCTTCAAGATTCTGCGACCTGTGACTTTTTTTTGTGACCCTATTTGAAGAACTCATTTTTTTAGCAACGCTTAAATAACTTGGATGAGTTGCGTCTGGCAATAATTGCCAAAATTGTTAGCAAATGTGAGTAACGCAATTGTTTAAAGAGTCCGCAAATGCTTTAAAGTTTATTTGTTATAAACCTTATTTTTTTTATTAATAATTTGATACTTTTCATGTAATAATTCCAAAAGTGTGTTTGTGAGGTTTTAGGGTTAGAAAAAAGAATGTTGTTTATTAAATTTTGAAGCACATTTACTGCACAAACAACGTTTCATGTGATCTTCATCAAGAGCATCATTTGACGAGGCAAACCTGATGAAGCTTAAATTTTAAGCAAAACGTTGTTTGTGCAATAAATGTGCGCTGAGATTCAGTGAACAACATCTTTTTTTCTAACACACTTTTAGAATTTTAATTTAATTTAATTATTGACGTGTTGATTTATTAAATTAGAAGTAAGGTTAGATTAGGTTCAGATGTCAAATTAATAACTGTCACTTCAACTTGATGGTAAAGGTACGTTCACGTAAACATTCAGGGTCATCTTCGACGCCAAATTTAAAAAAAAACAATGGTAATTATTTTGACAAAAAATAACAATTTTTAGATTAGCTTTACAAAACTTTGAAAAATGTCTAAAACCAGGAGGTTTACTTCTAATTGATCATAGAAATTATAACCAAGTTATTGCTGGAGAATCAGCAAACCATTGTGTCTTCTACGAGGTAATACATAGTATATTACACTACAAGGGCAGAAAATTGAGATTCCTGCACTGCGCGCCATAATGCCCAAAGCGGAGCCGAGAGCATCATCGCGCGCAGTTCAAGGCTCTCAACTTTCTGCCCGTGTTTGTATACTAGTTTTCTTGCTACTCCAGTCAACAGTACGTAGTGTCGGCTGCGATTCCACGGCAGAAAGTGCAGGACCTAAACTGCGCGCCATGATGCCCTCCCACTAAAAGAAAGCGCGCGCATAGCTCTACCAGTGCATGAAAGATACACTTTCTGCCGTGGAATCGCAGCCGAAACCACGTACTTTCGACTGGAGTAGCAAGAAAAACAATTTATTAATGCTGTCATTACTAATTATTTTATATTACAGAGTCCTTCTATTTCTAATGTAGTCACATCCGTTTTATCTGTGAGTGGCAAGCCATCTCTGGTTGTGCGAGATTATTTTCTTCAAAATAAGAAAAATGGCGATTCTGTAAATGGAGTGGCTCAAAGCAATGATAATTCTTTAATGTAAGTATAATAGAAACGTTGCAGATATACACGACAGGCTCATAAAAAAACAAACAGACAACAAAAGTAAAAAAAAATTACAATCTAAAGTGTCGCGTGTCTTGTATAACTGCCTCGTATATCTCAACCGTTTTTACAATAAACGCTATTTATCTAATTATTTATACATTTTAGTGAGTTGAGGTTAATGTTTTATCCACACATGATGCAAGATTTTAGAAACATGTTGAAGGAAGTATTTGGTCCCAAATCAACATTTACAACATTGGGAGATTTTAAATCTTTAGATGAAGTACAAAATCCGACTCATTATATACATGTTGTTGAAAAACAAGTGTAAACATTGTTTTTTCTAATAATAAACAATTGTAGAAAAATTAGATTTTTATTAATCAAGCATAATCCTACTAAAAAGTTGAGAGAAAAAAAACTGTTAGTTTTGGTTAACGCATTTATGAATATCTATAGATTCGGCGTATTTGTTTGACTAAAACTTTAAGTTGTTAATGCTAATTATTTCACATACTGCTCGACTTGTCAATTTTGACATATTTTAATTGAGCCATTTGTTCTTTCTATCTAATATGACTTTGTTAAACCAGGTTAGGTTAAGCTTAGACTGTAAATACCGGTTCAAGTGTACTTTAGCATAATTTAGTCAAACGTTTTTATAAATGTCACGGTTATTAATATATGCTTAACTTCAAATAAACTGGTAATAGCATTTTATAAAAGAACCTTTGGCAGTCAGGTGGCTGACGATAGTGCGTCTGGAATCTAGTCTAACCGGAATTTTGGGTTCGAATCCCACCCAGGTAAAAATTTTTTTTTACGAATGAAAGGAGTACCGTAGATTATTATCTACTTTCAGTCTATTCAGCCTTGTGCAATAATTTTTTTTTCCTTAAATTTCTGAAAAAATTGCTTTATGTCTCAATCGGGAAAATTCAGCTAAGTACACCGGCCACTGCTTTAGAAGATCTGCAGTAAACGCCGGTAGAGACATGTTTAGACATAATTTAGTCAAACGTTTTTATAAATGTCACGGTTATTAATATATGCTTAACTTAAAATAAACTGGTAATAACATTTTATGAGAGAGCCCTTAGCAGTCAGGTGGCTGACGATAGTGCGTCTCGAATTTGGTCTAACCGGAATTTTGGGTTCGAATCCCACCCAGGTAAAAATTTTTTTTTACAAATGAAAGGAGTACAGTAGATTATTATCATAAACTAATATAGTTATTATAATCGTTACGTACGTATCAAGGTTGACAGTTTTAGTTTAAATTCGCAAAAGTTGACGAAAGAGGGCATTTATTTGCTAAGAATGTAATAATTTTAGCCTGAAACACCTCCAGGCAGTTTTTGAAAAAAGAAATTAAATAATTTTAGCAGGTCTATATTTTACGGGTTTTATGTAATAATCTACTTTCAGTCTATTCAGCCTTGTGCAATAATTTTTTTTTTCTTAAATTTCTGAAAAAATTGCTCTATGTCTCAATCTGGAAAATTCAGCTAAGTACACCGGCCACTGCTTTAGAAGATCTGCAGTAAACGCCGGTGGAGACATGTTAGAACTACAAATCGAATCATAATAATCTATGATTTGATAAAATTTGTAAACTTATGGTTCCTTTATTGCGTAATATTGTAAGATTTTGAACAATCACTGTTTTATTGTAAAATATATTTAAACTTGTTTTGTTACAATATGAATATAGTGAGTTGGACTTTCAATGTCGTCCAAACTTTTGAAATCTCCCAAAGTTGTATATTTCGATTTGGGGCCAAAAACTCCTTTTAACATATTTCGGAAGTCTTGCATCATGTGTGGATAAAACATCAGTCTCAGCTCGCTAAAAATTTAAATTTATTGTAAAAATAACAATTGAGCATTGTCAATACTTACGTGACTGATTTTTCATTTTTTGCAATTGCGCCATTTTCAACTCCATTTTGGGTATTTTCAACTATATAGTCTCGAATTACCAGAGACGGTTTACCGCTTACAGACAAAATGGAAGTGGTGACGTTTGTAATAGAACTACTCTAAAATTAGAAAATTATTTAGTAATTTTTGTCGTATAAAAGAAGTTTTCGGCGTACTTCGTAGAAAACACAATTTTTTATTGGAGCTTTTCCATCAATCACTTGATTGTAATTTCTGTGGTCAATTAAAAGAAGACCACCAGGCTTCAAACATTGCTCAAAGTTTCTAATTGCTGATCTAAAAAAAAGTGTTTAATTTTCAAAAACTAAAGATAGTCGACAATTATTATATTTAAGGCCATTAAACCATCAGCTAACTCTAATTAAATTTGACAAGTTTGACCAAACTGGGATATGGAGTATAACTAAAACTTGAGCTATTATGGATGTGTTTTCTTTTGGCAGATTTAACATAAAATTAGTTTCTTGACCTGACCTGACCTGCAGTTTTTGCAATAAAAAAGACTGAAGAGCTACAATTTATTACTGTCAAAATCATCCAAAGCACACCTCAGGGGGTCGTAACTTTTCTTATACTGTAGAGCTTAGAATAGGAAATAGACTGCATACGATATGCCATTGATATTGTCCAAATTTGAAAGCAGCTTCTAGAAGGATTTCAAAATTGCCAAACTATTTTGCAAATCCGTGAGGGTGAGTATTAACTCATCAAAAACTCATCGCCTAGACAGTAAACTTCTATAGAAAACTCACGAAAAAAAACTACTAGGTCTGCAGAAATCTAGCAGGTAAACCCAAAAATTCTGGGATGGATGTATACTATGAGACAATAGCCTAGCTTTCTAAGACTGAACCCACAAGAAAAACCTCAACAAGGTACAAAGACTAGCATGTTTATGCATCACAGGAACCATGAGAACCATTACAGACTGACACGTCTACATCTAATTATAGCAAAAACAACAAACGAACCTATTCTGACTGAGTGAAAAGGGCACCAAAAATGTAAAATTGCAACTCACATCAGCAGCCATAAGAGCAAAAGGTAGTCGACTATTATTATATTTAAGACCATTAAACCATCAGCTAACTCTAATTAAATTTGACAAGTTTGACCATAGGGTTTAAAGCTACCATAGATTATAACTAAAACTTGAGTTATTATAGATTTGTTTCCTTTTGGCAGTTTTAACATAAAATTTGTTTCTTTAACAAGTCTGGTTTCTTGACCTGACCTGACCTGACCTACAGTTTCTTGAATAAAAAAAACTGAAGAGCTACAATTTATCATTCATTACTGTCAAAACTACCCGAAGCACACCCCAGGGGGGGGTGTAATCTCTCTTACAATGTGGAGCTTATAATAGGAAATATACTGCATAGGATATGCCATTGATATTGTCCAAATTGGAAAGCAGCTTATGGGAGGGTTTCAAAATTACCAAACTATTATGCAAATCTGTGAGGTTGAGTAGCAACTCATCAAAAACTCACGTAGAAAAAACTACCAGGTTTGCAGAAATCTAGCAGGTAGGTTCACCTGCTAGATTTCAAAAATTTTGCGATGGATGTATACTATAGTTATCAGACCTATCATATCCTATAAGGCAATAGCCAAGCTTTCTAAAACCGAAAAAGTACTTACAAGAAAAACCTTGACAAGGTACAAAGACTAGCATGTAGAAGCCATGAGAACCGGTGCTAGAGGTTATTACAGATCTGGCACGTCTACATCTAATTATAACAAGAACAGCAAACGCAGCAATTCCAACTGAGTGAAAAGAGTACCAAAAATGTAAAATTGCAACTCACACCAATGGTCAAGCAGCCATAAGAGCACTAAGTTTTTTAGCCATTAGTTCCAGAATAGCATGGGATTGCGGAGACAAGTTAAAGAAACTGGACAAGAATAACAATTTTTTTCTCGTTTGTATACTTGGACAGTCGGAAATCGAGGGGATCAAGAAAGCTGATAAGCTCACAAGAGAAAAGCCAAAATCATTTTGTGGTTTAGAGAAGCACACCTATAGAAAAAAAATTCAAAATGAAAGAAGAGGCGAAGTCTTTGGCAGAATATTTCTGGTTTGAGAAATTCTGAGAAATTTCTTAGAGGAAACGACTATGCTAAAGTCTACTTAAATTTTACTAAAAGTAGGCTTCTCATCATCACAGGTTTCCTTACCGGTCTCTGCCGTCTAGGAAAGCACCTGGTGAGACTTGACCTAAAAGATAGTGACGATTGCAAAGAAGAAGAGCAAACTCTCGAACGTCCGGTAACAGAATGTTTGTCGGTGTCGGTGATAGACTACGGAATAACAAATGAAGAGGTGTGGGGAAAAGTAAAGAACTTTAAAAATAGGGGACAGAATAAAGTCAGACCACCTTCCAATAGAAATAAGCCTAGAAGGCCGAAATAGCCAAACAGAAGAAAAAAAAAAGTAAAGCAGAAGAAGGTAATAATTAAAGTGTGGAACGAGCAAGGCGTGAAAAAATACAGGAAAAAGCTGAAAAACGTCAAATTCGAAGGGCAAGAGATAGAGAAGATGGAAGTGGAATTAAAAGAAATACTAGAAAAGGCAACGACAACAACAGAAGTAAGCAGTAAAAGAAAAAAAAGCAAAAAAGAGAAATGAATGGTGGGATAAAGAATGCTACCAGCTAAAGAAAAAAGCCACAAAAGCGCTAAGGGAATTCAAAAGAAAGCAAGTAAATCGAAGAGTTTTCTTAAAAGCAAAAAGAAAATATAGAAAAAATAAGAGACAGAAAAGAGAAGAAGAAGATAAAGAAATAAAAGCTATTAAAACAGAAAGAGATGTGTGGAAGTACATAAACAGAGAAAGATTAAGAAAAGAAGCGGCGAGTGAAGAGATAACAATAAAAGAATGGGAAGAGTTTTTCAATGAACTGCTGAAAAGAGAAAAAGAAGTAGATATAGAAGAACCAGCGATGCAAACGGACCAGACAGCACCATTAGGAACAGAAATTACACGGGAGGAAGTAGAGAGACAGATAAAGAAGCTGAAGAAGAAGAAGGCACCGGGGAGGGATGGAATACAGAATGAACACTGGATGTATGGGACGAAAGGTGTGATAGACAGATTGGTAGAGGTTATGAATGGAGTGTGGAGAAGAGAGGGATTCCCGACAGGTTGAACAGAACGCATAATCTGCCCTATCCACAAAAAAGGAGATAAAAATAAAGTAGGAAACTACAGAGGAATAACTCTGCTTAACACAGGGTACAAATTGTATGCGTCAGTACTGAATGAAAGACTGAGAAAAGAGATAGAGAAAAAGAAGACAATACCAGATAACCAAGCGGGATTTAGAGAAGGAAGGGGAACTATGGATAATGTATACAGCCTAGACCACTTAGCGAATAACGAGATGAAAAAAAAGGGAGGAAGGCTGTATACACTTTTCATAGATTTTAGAGCAGCGTTTGATAAGGTCGATAGAAAGAAAATGTGTGAGAATATGAGAAAAAGAGGAGTAAACGAGTGGCTGGTGAGAAAGGTAGAAGAGATCTATGTAAAAACAAAAAGCAAAGATAGACCAGGGGAGAAAGAGAGTGAGTGGTTTGTAACGTCAAAAGGGGTGAGACAAGGGTGTCCTCTTAGCCCCTTGTTGTTTACAACCTACATGGCGGATATGGAAGAAATGTTTAGAAAGGCGCAAGCTGGGGGATGTGTGATTGGAAGAGAAAAAGTGTGGAGTCTAGCGTTTGCAGATGATGTGGTATTAATAGCAAAAAGCAGAAGGGAGATGGAAGAAATGATGACGAACCTAAAAAAGTATGTGAGGAAAAAAAAGCTAGAAGTGAATGTAAATAAAACAAAGATGCTGGTGTTCAACAAAAAGAAGAGGAAAGAAGAAAAGAAGAATTGGGAATGGGAGGGAGAGAAAATAGAGAGAGTAAAAGAGTTCAAGTATTTTGGGTATACGTTTAATGGAAAAGCTACGAACAAAGCGCATGTCAGAGAGTTGGCAAGGAAAGCAAACAAGATAGTGGGATGTGTATGGGGAATAGGAGAGAGGAAGTAGGGAGGGGATTTTAAAAGGAAAATAATGATGTTCGAGAGCTTGGTAGAGAGCGTATTGATGTATGGGGCAGAAATTTGGGGATGGAAAGAACAAGAGGAGTATTTGAGGTGGGTGCTAGGGGTGGGCAGAGAAACCTCTGGGTATATAGTAAGAGAAGAATGCAAGAGAAACAGGCTGAGAGTGAAAGCGAGGAAAAGAGCGACTAAGTTTGAGGATAGAATGAATGGAAGGCAAGAGTGTAGAATATTGAACGAATGTTGGAAAGAAAAGAAAAAAAATTTGGAGATAAACGAGAGAGAAAAATATTACAGAAAAAATGGGTATGCAAGTAAAGAAGTGGAAAGATTAAGAACAGAAGGCAAGTGGATGAACGCAGAAACGAGTGAAAGAGATAGGGATGTAGAAAAGCAAGAAAGATGAGAAAAATTTAAAGAATCCAGGTACAACAGGAATTATGAGAAATGTATGACAGAGGAGATCCCGGTGTACCTGGGAAGAGAAAGTGCGAAAGAGGGGAAAATAATGGCGAGGTTCAGGTGCGGAAATGAGGAGAGAGAGAATAGGTATTGGATAGAAAAGGAAGAGAGACTGTGCAGAATCTGTTATAAGGAAAGAGAGACAATAGAGCACATGTGGAATGAATGCAGTGAGATGAGAGAGAGAAAAAGAGTAGAAAGAAAAGAAATACTGAAAGAAAATAGAGTGGAGATAAAGTGGATGAAAGAAGTATGGGAGAAAAGAAAAATGAAGGACAAAGAAAGAACAGAGAGGGTAGAATAGAAAATGAAATAAAATGAATTGTAGATAGAATATTTAAGCCGGTATAGGCAATAATAAATCTTATTAGTAGTAGTAGTAGTAGAGAACACTTAGAGCAGGAATAGAAACACGTCATCTTTGAAGCCATCCCAGCTGCTGAAATTTATTACAGCTTTGGAGATGAATGAGAAGCTATCAACTGAGATATACCTCACGAAAAGGGAGCACATTAAACCAATAAGTTGCAGTGCAATAAATACCCTATTTCTAATCGAATTGAATCTAAATTTTTCTAGAGAAGATAAAATTTATAATTACATATGTTCTCTCTGATCACCAAAGGAGTCAACCATATGGGCAAAAGAGCTGCCAAAGCAAATAACGGCGTCAAATCCTCCATCTGCAATATCTTTAATACTGTCATAAAGTTCCAACCAATTGGCTTCGCGAATAACTAAAAATAAGTGGTTGATTAAAAATCCAAAAACTGGAATGGCTAATATTTACTCCAATTATCAAATGCTGGTTCTTTTCTGCGGTTCCACCTGGTCTCAAGTGCAGATTTCAACATTTTATCAGATCCATCGGTGGAAACAACGTCAAAACCTTCTTCCAAAAGCATTACGGAGTCAATTCTAAAATTGAAAATTAAAAAAGTGTAAAAAAAGTCTTAAAATATCTTACCCAGTTCCGCAGGCAACGTCTAAAATTCTCTTACAATTATTTTCCTTGAGAAGATTCAATAGGAATTGTTTGTAGTTTTTTGTTCTCAAATTGGTATCTCCAATGAAGTCTTTGTAGACTTTTGCCATTTTGCCATCAGCATATTGATCAAAGCCTTTGACTTTGATACCACCAGACGGAAGAGTTTGGAAAACAATACCAGCCATGGCTTAAAAAAATACTGCTTTGGAATTCTCGGCACTATACAGGTCTACCACCTGCCAGAAAAATTTTTGTTGTGAGCTTTTCCGACTATCATGTAGTCATCCATCATCAGAAGATTGATAAAAATTTTTTTGGCAAGTGGTAAAAACTGTGTTAATAATAGATGAAAATCAGTGTGAAGTATTCTTACTTTTAATTTGTGGTAAAAATTGAAGGTTTTAACTAATTGCTGATGCTTTTGAAAGAGGATTTATGAAATATTCAAGAAAATAATCTTATATAGTGGGATCTGTTTTTTTTTTTATTTGATGGAGGGGTGGAATTTTTATTTTAATAGTAAAGTAAGTCACTTGTAGACGTATCATTGGCGTAATTTTCAATCAGATGACATGATCCTTGATAATTATCAAAAATGTAATCACTAATTATCCTATTAGTAACCAAAAATTTTGACCTTAGCATCAGTTTGGAACATGGCTAAGCAACTTTTTATCTCATTGATGATTGAAAATGACCAAAAAATAATTGCGATATTTTCTGATGTAATAGAATATCGTTTAAATCTTAATATAACTACTTCTTCGGTTACAAATTTTGTAAACAAATTAAAAAATCTTAATTTTGAAAATTATGTGTATCGCAAGACCGGAAACTGGATTTTGCAATTTAAACTGAAGCCAAG
Source organism: Lagria hirta (assembly GCA_947359425.1). Lineage (NCBI taxonomy): Eukaryota > Metazoa > Arthropoda > Insecta > Coleoptera > Tenebrionidae > Lagria > Lagria hirta. Next base: position 3,294,252 of record OX375794.1, read on the forward strand.
GTCGAGGCTTTTAATTGAAAAACCAAAAAAATTTTTTCTTTTTGGTTTATTTTTATCTTGGTAATTATTGCATTCGCTAATACAGCCCCTTGAAGAGATTCGGAAGCTAATTTTGCCAAAAATTCACTTTTTATATAGAAGAAAATGACAGTTGGATACATTAAACCAGAATCACCTTATAATTAGAGTTTTATCTACGTGTAAAGTACCACTTTGTCCACTAGTGGAATAATGAAATTACTTTATATAACTAGTGAAATAATGGAAAATATAATCTTAATAATTGTTTATTATTAATATTAACATTTCTTATTACATTTTACTTCGTTTTCATTAGTAGAACTTTGTGTAGAGCTTACTTGTTTTCTCTTGGCGGCTGTGACGTCACTAATCTGCGCGAACATTGACAGCTGATGGAATAAGTGAGCGCTGAAAACTAGTTGACATTGGTTTCAGAACGCATAGTGTCTAAGTTTTTGGAAAATCTGTAGAAACAATGGATTTTTTTGGTCTTTTGTTGGATATTCTTTGTGATATATAAAATTCTCAACCACAGCCGTCTCTACTTAGCAAGCCGTGAACATCAACTTGGCAACAGCGTTAGTGGGTCCATTGTGGCAGTGGTGAACTTTTTATGATAAAATAATGTTGTATTGTCTAATGATAGAAGGGTGGGAATGATTTTTGGCATTGGGGGTGGTTCTGGATCGGGCTCATAAGGGTCTTCATCTTGAGTATTATGGGCTAGAAAAATATTAAGATTGGGTTTCGTATTTGAGCGGTCTTGAAGGGCTTGTCGGAGTCGATCAGCTAATTCCTGAAACAATGAAAACAACTTTTTGACAGGTGGAAACCCAAACAGGACCGGGACTTGGCCTGTTGAAAACAGCACGGAAGTACCAAGTCTTTTTAAAGAGAAGAGATTTAAAAAAGTAACAAAACTTTTTAACACCATTTAAAGGTCGTTCGGTAGTCTGGTGGCTGACGATAGTGCGTTCAGAATCTGGCCTAAGGCTTACACAGAAATTTACAGACAGGGAAATTCTGATACAGACTACAGTAATGAGAGCTCTAATTAACTTTGAGTGAATAATATATAAAAAAAATTCAAAAATTAAAAAAAACCATAAAACAATGGAAAAAAAGCAACAAGAAAAAGAAAAAACGTTCGCACAAAGGAACAGAATAGCAAGGTTATCTCAACAGAAAAATAGAGATAAAAAAGATGAAGAAAATGCTTGAAAAATTAAGAAAACTAGTGAGAAAATTTAAATTCAAAAACAAAAAAGTAAAACTCAAAAAAATAAAAATCAAAAGAAACCAATCTAAAGAATAAGTCACAAAAATAAAAACTAAAAGGGATAAAAAGAAAATTCTGATTCGGACTAAAGTAATTGAAGCTCTAATTAACTTTGAGTGAATCATATATAACAGAACTCAGAAGTTTAAAAATAAATGAAAAACAATAGAAAAGAAGCAAAAAGACAAAGCGTTGGCGCAAAGCAAAAAAATAGTCACCTCAACAGAGAAACAGTGAAGAGAAAAGATGAAGAAAATGCTGGAAAAATTAGGTAAACTAATAAAAAAAGCAATAGAATTTAGAATCAAGAAAAAAAAAGTAAAAAAAGAATAAACAACAAAAAGAACCTAAACTGCACAGAAGAAAAAAAATTTATGCTAAGCTGAATTATAAAATTAAGTAATAAATAAAAAAAAGAAAACCAAACTAACTGAAGAATAAGTCACAAGAATAGAAACTAAAGATCAAAAAGAAAAAAAAAATATACAGACTAAAAAATTAGAGCTCTACTTATAACTTTCAGTAAATAATATATAAAAATTTTTTTTAAGTTTAATTAAAAAAGCAAAAAACAATAGAAAAGGAGCAACAAGGAAAAAATGTATTTACACAAAGCAACAGAATAGCAGATTCACTTCAACTGAAAAAGAAAGAAGAAAAAAGATGAAGAAAATGCTGGAAAAATTAGATAATCTAATAAAAAAAGCGAGAGAATTTAGAATCAAAAAAAAAAACTAGTAAAAAACGAATTACAAGAAATAACAAGAAAAACAAACGTAAACTGCAAACTGAAAAAAGTTTGAAGCTAAGCTAAATTATAAAATTAAAGGAAGAAGAAAAAAGTAAAGAAAAGAAAACCAAACTAAAGAATAGGTCACAAGAATAGAAACCAAAGATCAAAAAGAAAAAAATATATACAGACTAAAAAATTAGAGCTCTACTTATAACTTTCAATAAATAATAAATAAAAATATTTTAAGTTTAATTAAAAAAGCAAAAAACAATGCATTTACACAAGCAACAGAAAACAAAACTAGTAAAAAACAAATTAAAAGAAATAACAACAACAAAAACGAGGGCTGCAAACTGAAAAAAGTTTGAAGCTAAGCTGAATTATAAAATTAAAGGAAGAAGAAAAAAATAAAGAAAAAGAAACCAAACTGAAGAATAGCTCACAAGAATAGAAACTAAAAATCAAAAAAAAAGAGATACAGACTAAAGAAATGGGAGCTCTGCTTATAACTTTCAGTAAATAATCAATAAAATTTTTTTTAAGTTTATTTAAAAAAGCAAAAAACAATGCATTTACACAAGCAACAGAAAACAAAACTAGTAAAAAACCAATTAAAAGAAATAACAACAAAAACAAACGCAAACTGCAAACTGAAAAAAGTTTGAAGCTAAGCTGAATTAAAAAATTAAAGAAAAAAGAAAAAAATAAAGAAAAGAAAACCAAACTGAAGAATAGGTCACAAGAATAGAAACTAAAAATCAAAATGAAAAAAAAAGAGATACAGACTAAAGAAATGGGAGCTCTACTTATAACTTTGAGTAAATAATAAATAAAATTTTTTTTAAGTTTAATTAAAAAAGCAAAAAACAATGCATTTACACAAGCAACAGAAAACAAAACTAGTAAAAAACAAATTAAAAAAAATAACAACAAAAACAAACGTAAAGTGCAAACTGGAAAAAGTTTGAAACTAAGCTGAATTATAAAATTGAAGGAAGAAGAAAAAAATACAGAAAAGAAAACCAAACTGAAGAATAGGTCACAAGAATAGAAACTAAAAATCAAAATGAAAAAAAAAGAGATATAGACTAAAGAAATGGGAGCTCTACTTATAACTTTCAGTAAATAATAAATAATTTTTTTTTTAAGTTTAATCAAAAAAACAAAAAACAATAGAAAAGAAGCAAGAAGAAAAAGAAAATGCGTTTGCACAACGCAATAGAATAGCAGATTCACTTCAACTGAAAAAGAGAGAAAGAAAAAGATGAGAAGAAAATGCTGGGAACATTAAGTAAACTAATAAAAAAAGCGAGAGAATTTAGAATCAAGAAGAAAAAACTTTGGAAATTCTTTGTGATATATAAAATTTTCAACCACAGCCGTCTTTACTTAATAAGCCGTGAACATCAACTTGGCAACAGCGTTAGCGGGTCTATTGTGGCAGGGGGCTTAGCTGAAACCATAGTACATCACAAAACTATGTCACTAACCGCACCTAACCTCAAAAAAATTGCCTTTGCTAAATAGAGCAATTTGCCAAAACAGTAAAAGACATAATACACATAAACCACAAACAGTTTCACTTATTTGAAGTCTGAAACAAAAGCATTCCCACCCGAAAAATTGAATAAACATACTTGAAACTTGAAGTAGTGAATGCCAATAGACCCGCTGGCAGCGTTGTCACATTTATCTGTTCACGGCTTTTAAAGTCAAGACGGTGCCTCATACAATGGCCTGTATGAGTTTCTGTGCTTGCCAGATTCAAAAATGAGGCAGCTCTTGAAGTTTCCAAAAGGTCGTTACGGAAATAAATAAAAATATTTAACAATAAATTTTTATTGTGAATTTTTGTCTATGTTAAAAGTTGGTAATGTACAATTTTAAAATTGCAGTATATTATGTTGTTTTAAAATCAACAAACATAATTTACTGATATAAACAAGTAATTTTGTTTCAAACAGTGTTTGATCTGTCAAGTATATATAAACACTAGAATGGCCCAAAAAACAAAAAAAATTTTTTTTTAGTGTTTTACCTAAATATCTAAATTTACAATGTTTTGAAACCTCCAAACAGCAAATCAAAAAAAAAAAAATTTAAAGATTATTTTTAATTTTTGAAAATTGTCAAAAATAAATATTTTGTTTTTCAACTTTTTTTTTTATTTCATTTTTTTTTTTTGCAAAAAAGATTTAAAATCAAAAAAAACATAAACTTTTTATTAAAATGATTATTTTTAGAAAATAAATAAGTTTTAAAAATTATAATTTCTTACAATAATTGTCAGTTTTCATTTGTTTCTCGTGCTTTTATTCCATTCTTTAGATTAGGCTTACAAAAAAGCTATTTAATTAAAATCAAGTCATTTGTAGTTCAGAATAAAGCTGTTTGATTGGTTGGTTTTGAAAATTCAACCAATCACGTAACAAATTAACTTTCATTTTAATTAATGATTTAATTCAGCTTCTATAAACCCACTCTCAGTATGTCAAATTAAAAACAAATCCAGCATATCTTAAAAAGATATAAAGTCTTGTTTACATTAAACAGATAATTGATTTTAATTTAATTTAAATTAATTAATTCTATTTTTAAGAAAATATTAGATTTTATTAATTTTAACAGAAATTTATTAAAATTTTGTATAATTTTATTTACAATAAAAAGATAATTGATTTCAATTTAATTAATTAACATAAATTTAAAGAAAAACTACACTTATTTTTTTATTAATTTTAACGAAAAATTTTTAATTATTTTTTATTAATTTTAACGAAAAATTATTAATTTATTAAATTTACAAAAATACAGAATCTTGTCTTGAAAAATTTTGAAACATTTAAAACGACTTTTAAAATTTTGACTTTAAAAAAAATTAAAATGATTTTTAAAAATAATAATTTCAAATCAAGATTTTCAAAATTTTTATCAGTTTTCTAAAGATTCAAAAAATATTAGAGCGACTATCAAAAATTAACATTTTGACTTTAGCATTTTTCCAAAAATTAAAAATTTTAAAGCAATTTTTAAAAATTAAAATTTTGTCTCTTGAGATTATCAGGATCTTTATCATTTTTCTAAAAATTTAAGAAATTTATAGCAGCTTTTAGAATTTAAGATTTTGACTTAGAACTTTGAAGATTTCTATCGTTTTTCTGAAAAGTTAAAAAAATTATAGCAACTTTGAAAATTAAGTTTTTGACTGGTTATTTTTTGGGTCTTGATCATTTTTCTAAAAACTTATAAAATTTAAAAAAATTCAAAACGACTTCTTAAGTATAAAAATTTCGGTTCAAAAGTTTTAGAATCTTTTTCATTTTTCTAAAGATTAAAAAAAATTTTAAAGCAATTTTTAAAAATAAAAATTTTGATATAAGATTTTCAAAATCTTTCTTATTTTTCTAAAAATTAAGCAATCTTTAAAAATTTAAATTTTGACTCTGAATTTTCAAAATCTATACCCTTTTGTAAAAAGTTAGCACATTTAAAACGATTTTTAAAAATCAAAATTTCGACACAATCTTTATCAATTTTTTAAAAAACTTTAAAAAAATGTGACTAAATAATTAAATTATAAAAGTTTAAAAGTTTGACTTAAAATTTTCAAAATTTTTATTATTTTTCTAAAAAAAATTATACCGGTTTTTAAAAAATAAAATTTCAAGTTAAAATTCTTAGAATGTTTATAATTTTTCTAAAAACTTAAAAAATTTAAAACTTTTAAAAACAAAATTTTTACTCAAGATTTTCAAAATTTGTATAAACTTAAAAAATTTAAAGCGACTTTTAAAAATAAAAATTTTGGTTTGAGATTTTTAGAATCTTTTTCATTTTTCTAAAAACTTAAGAAATTTTAGCAATTTTTATTATTTTTGTAAAAAAAATTAAAACGGCTTTAAAAAATAAAATTTTGAGTTAAAATTTTTAGAATGTTTATAATTTTTTTAAAAAGCTAAAAAAAATTAAAACTTTTAAAAATAAAATTTTTACTTAAGATTTTAAAAATTTGTATAAACTTAAAAAAATTTAAAACGACTTTCAAAAATAGAAATTTTGATTTAAAATTTTCAGCATATTTACCATTTTTCTTGGAGAAAAAAATAGAAAACTTTTTTTTATAATCTGATTTTAAGCGATTTTGTAGATTTTTAAAATTCAAAATACCTCCAAAAAAGTTTTTTTTGACTTGTCGCTTGAAGCGGATTTTTGAAACATTTACAAATTTCAATACAAAACTCAAAAAAAAATTCTTAGTTTTTGGGCCACCTTAATAAACAAAATCTTATTTATTTATAATAATCATCCTATAAGTTATTGTTTTTTTATTCTATATGTGTTCCAGAAATAAGTATTAAATTTTTATATCGTTTACCATATTTTCGTATCTAGATTAACAGGTGGTTTTTGCAAAGCTTGATTATACTAGTTTTATTCAAAACATAAATAAATGTCAATAAATTAGCTACAAATGTTTGTAATTTTTATGCACAATAACAATATAATTAAAATTAAAAAACCGAGAAAATATTTTTTTTATAATCAATAAAATTAATCAATAAAATTAGCGTTTGACAACGCAAAACTCAACTTTTATGAAAAATGTCACTTTGTCGCTCACGAGCGACACAATCCAACCAATCACGTAGCGTTTTTATAACAAAAAACCGTGATTTAAATAAATGTATAGTTTTTTATAAAAAAAATTTTTTAATTTATTTTATTTTTCAAGAAATTAAATTGTAGAAAAAATCTCGTGTGTGAGGCAAGCACAGAATTTATGTCCGATTTCTCAATCGACAATGAATCATTTTGCGCTCTTAATGCGCAAATAGCTAATTATAAATTTATTATTTATACATTTTGGCGTTTAATTAGCGGTGATTACAAAATGCATTAATGTATCAAATTGTTTTAGGTAGTTCAAAACAAAAGCAGCTTATAGGACACATTATGTACAAAAATAAAACGTCATTAAAAGTATATTAAAAACAGTTGTTTTTTGAGCTATTTTTTCAAATTTGCGTCTTTTTTCTTTAATTTTGTTATATAAAATTTTAAGCTCTAAGAAGTTTTGTTGCTAGCGGTTGGTAACAGCAGCAAGTTATTTAAATTCAAAAGCTTTTGTTTGACATAATTTGAGCAGAACATAATATATGTGCTTAGAGCTAGCCAAATCAACGACTAAAAATTTATTACTTGTAGTAAACAAATTTTTGCAGCTCAGTCTTTCATTTGAATCACTAACCACTTTTCAAAACAATTTCAGTTTGAAATTGAACACGAATTTTCTTTCAAAGATAATCGGTACATAAAATAACTATGACATTGACGTAATTATTTTTTTGACAGCTATGTATACCAACCTCTAAAAATTTATAATATCTACAATATAAATGTAAAAGACTCTAAATTGGAACCATTCATAAGCTTATTAAAGACTCAAATTTGAGAAAATATCAGTTTTAAACCAGCCTACAAAAAAATTATAATTTTTAAGTTTTTGTGTAATTATAATTAAAAAAAAAAAAATTACAAAAAGGTAGAAATCAGAAATTAAAATTTTTAATTACGATGGTTATTAGGACTTGTTGGAGTCAGAATTCTGCAGGATTACAAACTTTTCGCTAATTAAATAATTACTTATTTCTCAAACACTTAATTAAAATTGTATAGTTATAAAACTTGCCTCTAATCATAATTAACGAATATTTTTCAAACCCTAATTGAATCTTATTTTAAGAAAATGTCTTAAAGTCTGTCTGGTCACAATTTTTTTTTCGCCGATTTTGTGTGTTTCTAGGTCTGAACGGTATCTAGTACGTATTTTCAAAAATTTGCCTAAATTTATTTAAAACTATTGATGATTTCTTCTGCCAAGCGCCGCCTCTCCTTCATTAGCATCATTAACTTCGTAGTATAAAGTGGATTTGACTTTGGTCAGCCAAAGCTTTGTCAAGAAAAAGTTTGCTATCATGCAAAATAACTTGTTCAATACTGGACAGAGGATTGCTTGATGGATTACCGCACATATTCTATAGAGTTGTCCTTCGAAAGGATCCAAAACGGCCGGACACAACATGTGATTCAAATTCACTTCAGTTGGCTAAAAATTCAAAAAACATCATCAAACAGCAGTAAACAATGAAAAATCAGTTTTAAATCCAAAAAGCAACAAAATTAAGCCAATAATCTCAAAAATATTATCTAAAATTTGACGTCAAAGATTGCCATGAATGTTTAATTTTGTAATTGTGAACGTACCTTTACCATCGAATTGAAGTGACAGTTATTAATTTGACATATGAACCTAACTTCACTTTTTTTTTAAAAGACCTCGGTAGATTAGTTGACCAAACGAAAGTACGTTGGAGACTGGTCCGACAAGATATGGGTTCGATCCGTTCATATACTTGGCCAACTTTGACGCCAAATTTTCAAAGACACCCTTTACCATGTATTTGTTAATTTTGCTTGCAAATAAGACTTAATTTTAAGCATATCACACTCACTCAAGTTACGGCACAATTAAAACTAGACAGTAATTAGCCGCCATATTTGAACACAGTAGCCGAATGAAATAGTTACTTAATTAAAATTAAAATTAATTTGTTACGTGACGGTTTAAATTTTTGGAAACAACCAAATTTAATCAAAATTAATTTAATTTCAATTTAAGTTAAGTTAATTCTTCACCTGATTGGTAAAATTTAACCAAACAGCTAACGAGAGAAAAACCTAAATTTTAAATGTAATTGCAATTAGTATAATTTCAGGTTAATTTGTTTTCTGCAAAACCTACTCTTGTTAATTAATTCGTTACGTGATTGCTTAAATTTGTGAGAACAAAACCAATCACATATCTCGGTTTTAAATTTAATTAGAATTATTTTAATTTTAATTGAAGTTACTTATTGTAAATCTACTATAAACGTGAGTTTGTATTAGCCGACTAAAATATTTAATGTGCGTTAAGTTAATTCTTTACCTGATTGGTTGAATTTAAGAAAAAATTTAAAAGAATTTTAATTAAAGAAAAAAGTTAATTTTAAACTTAATTGCTATTAATTTAATTTACTTTTTGTAAATTTACTTTAAAGTGCGTTTAGAATAGCCGACTAAAATATTTAATTGTAAGTTAAGTTAATTTTTTACCTGATTGGTTAAATTTAAGAGATCAATCAATCAAAGAAAGACTTTGATTTTAAATTTAATTGCAATTAATTTAATTTTAGATTAATTTACATTTTGTAAATCCTCTGTAAAGGTAGGTTAGTAGCCAACTTAGATAATTAATTACAAGTTAAGTTAATTCTATAGTTGGTTAAATAATTTTGAGAGAACTACCAATCATTTTCCTCAAATACCTCACATTTTCAACCCATCACGTAACAAATTAATTTTAATTGTAACCAAATATTTAATTTGGTTTCTGTAAGTTGATTGCTGAAAAGTTGATTTAATTATTGAATTGCAAGTAAAGTTAATTCCTTTTTGCTAATTGGTTGAATTTAAGACAACAGCCAATTAAAGAAATGCCTTAATTTTAAATTTAATTACAGCAATTAATTAAATTCTAGTTTAACTTACTTTTTGCCAAATGAACTCTTATAGTGGGTTTACAAAAAACAAGTTTAACAAAAATTAGGGTAATTGCGATTAAATACCAATCTTTGATTGGACAATTTTTGATTGATTATTCTTGCAATTTTAACCAGTCACGTAACAAATAAATTTTAATTATAAACAAATATTTAATTTGTTTTCTGTAGACACGCACACTAAAAGTGGGTTAGAAGCTGATATAAATAAATAATTGCAATTTGAGTAAATTCTTTAATTAATTTGTTAAATTTAAAAAAACAGCCAGTTAAAAAAAATCTTGATTTTAAATTTAATTGCAATTAATTCAATTCTAGTCTAATATAATTTTGCAAAATCTATTAACATGGTGGGTTTATAAAAAGCACATTAAGCAAAAATCATGTTAATGGCGATTAAATACAAAATCTTTGATTGAAAAAATTTTCAATAATTTATCTCACAATTTCAATCACGTAACAAATTAATTCCAATTTGAACCAATTATTTAACTTTGTTACTGTAAACACGCAATTTAAAGATGGGTTAGCAGCTGATTTAAATAATTAATTGCAATTTAATTTAATTTTTTACTTAATTAGTTAAGTTTAAGAAAACAACCAGCCAAAAAAAAATTTGATTTTAAATTTAATTGCAGTTAATTCAATTTAAGTTTAATTTACTTTTTGCAAAACCTATTGTTAAAAATTATGTTACTTGCGATTAAATACAAAATTTTTGATTGGAAAATTTTTCAATAATTTTTATCACAATTTTAACCAATCACGTAACAAATTAATTCCAATTTTAACCAATTATTTAATTTGGTTCTTGTAAACACGCACTTTAAAAATGGGCTAGCAGCTGATTTAAATAATTAATTGCAATTTAATTTGATTCTTTACTTAATTAGTTAAGTTTAAGAAGACAACCAGTCAAAAAAAAATTTAATTTTAAATTTAATTGCAATTAATTTAATTTTGGATTAATTTATTTTTTGCAAAACCTATTGTCAAAAATTAGATTACTTGCAATTAAACAGAAAATCTTTGATTAGAAAATTTTTCAAAACTTATTTTCACAATTTCAGCCAGTCACGAAACAAATTAATTTAAATTCTAACCAAAAATTTAATTTAGTTTTTGTAAACAAGCACTCTAAAGGTGGGTTAGAAGTTGCTTTAAATAATCAATTGCAATTTAAGTAAATTATTTTAAATTTAATTAATTAAATTTACTTAATTTGTTAAATTTAAAAGTAATCAACTAACAAAACTTTAAATTTAGTCTTAATTGCAATTAATTTAGTTCCAATTTAAGTAATTTTTGGCAAATCTATTGTTATGGTGGGTTTACAAAAAGCAAATTAAGCAAAAAATTATGATAATTACGATTAAATACAAAATTTTTGATTGACTAATTTTTAAATAGTTATTTTTTCAATTTCAACCAATCACGTAACAAATTAATTTTAATTTTAACCAAATATTTAAATATTTAGTTATTGCATAATAATTAATTTTAATATTGTAATGAAATTAATTAACTTTATTTCAATTAGGTTGCCACATAAAAAAGTCATTTAATTCTAGTTTTTTTAATATTATGATTTGTTTTTTGATGATTATGATTCAATAGTAAAACAGCGTGTCATAATAAACGCTTTCCGTAAAATTTCATTGCTGTCCAGTTTTTTTTGCGCGCAGTTGTACCAACGTACGTTGGGGCAAAATCAAATTTAAATTTTGATTTGTCGGCACCAGTGTACATTTCAATTCAAAAACATAAAAATATCATTTTTTAGTATAAAACAAGAGAATACGTACAATTGCAATTGTTTGTAAAAACCCAAAATGATAAAGAACGTTTATGCTGTAGCTGAAAGCATTCCAATTAATGTCTGTAAATTTCTCAACATTGTAAACCCCTAGGAAAATAGAAATTAATTATAAAAATTACTAAATAATTATTTTTACCTCCTAATCTAAGCAGGTAATAAGGCACGACAAACATCATTCCATGCTGAATCCAATATATTGCAGATTCTAATGGCAACTGAAAGACAAATAAGATATTGATAAACAATCTCTCAACATAATTCAGTGTCTACTCAACATTACTATTTTTTGTAAACAATAATTGTAGATTTTTACAAATATTTGTATTTATCTTATTTCTAAATATAAAAAAAAATATTTAATCGCAAAAAAAGAATTATAAGCAGCAAAAGATAAGAAAATAAAAACAAAAGAAATATAAATAAAGTTTTGAAACGTGACTGAAATGAAAAAGAACGACAAAAAATTCAAAAAATATAAAAAAAAATGTGGCGACAGAAACCTTGATTTAAGATAAATAAATGATAGAATAGAGATTACCAATAGAAATGCAGCTACGCAAAAAAAATAATTATAACAGCAATAAAAAAAGAAATAGTGAACTGAGAAGATAACAGAGAAACAAAGAAAGAAGGAAGAAGTACACAAATATGATGAAGAAAAAGTAATAGAAAACAAAATAATTGTAGACAGAAAAATGAAGAATGAGTAATAAAGAACCGAAATACAAAAATTAAGAAAAAAAACAGAGAAAGAAAAAAACTGAGAGATATGTTAGAAGAAAATAAGTGAAAGGTAGTAAATTGCAATATGGGAAAAGATGAAGAGAAGTGGCAGCTGTAATTGACCATATAATAGCAAATGATTAAGCATTTGAAATTATCTGGAATATAAAGGAGGACAAAAGGGTAGAATTAAACTACCTTTCTATGGTAGTTAATAAAAAGCACAAGAAACCAATCCCACACTGATGACTCACACTGTATATGTGACATTTTCATGTAGAATAATTTATTCTTACAAAATTCTATGATTATGCATCTGGTAATTATTATTATCTGTAATTCTATGCAATATATATAAAACAATTACATTATTACACTGTAACCTAGAAATGTAAGAATCAATAACCTATAAATGCATTTAGATTAATTTTTAAAGATAAAGGTTAAGGTCATTTTCAAGACGTAATTGATTAATCTATCAACATAATATAACATTGCATACAAAGTATTTCAGAAATTTATTTATTTATTATGTTCAACCCTTTCTGTCTTGAAGGCGCAGCAATTTTGCTGGATTCAAAAATCATTACGGTATACACAATCAAATACACAAATTTCCCTTTTAGAATCAATTTGAAAAATTAAAGAGCTTTTTTTTGCTTAATTTGTTAGAACTAATAAGACAATTGAAAGTTTTAGTGACTTTTTGCCTACCTGATGGCTGTCTTGCGAAGGCGAGGACTCTTTATTGTCAGGAAAAGCAGTAATTAATTATTAATTATATATTGACGTTAGATTTCTAAATTTTTAATTTGCTACTTGCTCTTGTATTTGTAAGTACATAATAATAAACAATGACAAAAAAAATAAAAATAAATGCTTGCGCCTACAGGATTTTTTTAATTTGCAAAAAGTAGATCAAATAAATCGTCATATTTTCTGTTGAACTAAATTTATTTTTTTTAAAGCTTTTTTTTTAACAATTGAATGCTGGATTCTAAGAATTTTGTTTTTTTTTGTTTTTGGGCAATTAGTAACAGATTAAAGATATGCTTGTTATAAATAATAACAATACCATAAATCTTGAATAAAAACAAATTTTCTAATGATGTCGAAAATTGAAATAAGCTTGTTTTTTTTCAACACTTGACTGCTTGTTTGTAAGAGATTTTTTTTAAGCAATTAGTAACAGAATAAAATTATGATAGTTATAATTAATAAAAATGCAGTCAATTGTGCCAAAAAAAAAATTTTTAAAAAAATAAGTTTAGCCCAATTTTAATACGTTATTAGGATATTTGTTTGTATACAACATTTGCTTGTTTTTAGGTATCTTTTTTTGGTATTCGTAACAGATTAAAGTTCTGCTTGTTGTAAATAATAAAAATATTGGATACAAACAAATTTCCTAATGATTTGGAATGGAATTTTATATAGTTTTGTTCATGCATTAATAAAAATATCAATCAGAAACTGAACCAGCCTAGTTTTCATTGTAATGTAATACATCAATCATGATTTTGTTAGAATTTTAGCAGTTTTATCATACTTTGTGTGTCAAATTAATGAAAAAAAATAACAAATGACTGCACAGACGACAATTTTACGTCCGTAATTGAATTATTATTTATTTGCACTCGTCAATAATTGTATTATTTTTTTACTTAAATTATACAGACTGAATTTTACGATTCAATATTATGCAAGCGTGAGAGGTGTAATTTTGTACAACACGCTAGCGTAATTAGCGTTGTAACAAATTTAAGGCTATTCTTGTTACACGTCCCACAACAAAAGTAGCTAAATATTAATTATAGCGTGTAGTTAAATAGCGTTAAACTTTTAATGTGTTTTTAAAGTAAAGTTAAAAGTCGTTTCTAGATTGTCAGTTTTCTAAAAAAAATTTTAATATAGTGATAGAATTTCAGATTGTTTATGATGTTCTAAGTTAAACATATAAAGGTTTGCTAGTCATGCAAACGTAAAAGTGCGTACACTAGCGTAATTAGCGTTGGAGCGTTATCTACATTATAATCACATTACAAAGTGATTTAAGATTCGTTTAATTTTGTAGTAAAGACAGTAGACTTTTAATTGTGAATTAACTGGGAGAAATGAGTATTTAAGTTAAGCACCCCAACGATAAGAGGCAAAAAAAATTACCTAAAAGAAACACCCTTAAAACGCCATCATGTTTGTTCACTCCTTGATGCAATTTCAACGAAATTGCAAAAAACTGTATTTTCTACGATTATAGCAAAACAAAAAAAAAATGTTTTAAACAAGGTCTACGATTTTTTTGCGAAGAATCCAAATCCGTTGCATAAAATAAGGGTTTGCACTTAAAATTGGTAAGTTGACCTACCCTTTACTTCTAGGGAGTGGAGGGGCCGGTTTAGTAGTTATAGGATTAGTGGTTTTCCAGATATTTAGTTGTCTAAAGATTATATAAATAATCATTTTTTAAATCTAGTTAATGTTTAAAGATAACGAATATTTGCAGATTTTAAAACAACGACTTTAGTTGTTTGTTTCTTTCAGTTTCAGCAACCATCATTAAAAGTGAGATATTTATTATTGACTAAAAGCGACACTTTAGTTTCTATTGTGCAGCAGTAAGTGATTGGTGACCCGACAAATGACTCCATTAGATCTAAACTTCAACATAGTTGTGAAGACAATTTTTTTAGGCAATTAGTAACAGAATAAAATTATGCTAGTTATAATTAATAAAAATGCAGTCAATTGTCCCAAAAAAAAAAAATTAAAAAAAAAAACTTAATTCAATTTTAGACGGTTTAATACGTTATTAGGATATTTGCTTGTTTTTAAGAACTTTTTTTTTGTATTCGTAACAGGTTAAAGTTATGCTTGTTATAAATAATAAAAATATTGGATACAAACAAATTTCCTAATGATTTGGAATAATAGAAAGCATTGGAATGGAATTTTATACGGTTTTGTTCATGCATTAATAAAAATATCAATCAGAAACTGAACCAGCCTAGTTTTCATTGTAATGTAATACATCAATCATAATTTTGTAAGAATTTTAGCTGTTTTATCATACTTTGTGTGTCAAATTAATGAAAAAAATAACAAATGACTACACAGACGACAATTTTACGTCCGTAATTGAATTATTATTTATTTGCACTCGTCAATTGTATTATTTTTTTACTTAAATTATACAGATTGCATTTTACGATTCAATATTATGCAAGCGTGAGAGGTGTAATTTTGTACAACACGCTAGCGTAATTAGCGTTGTAAAAAATTTAAGGCTATTCTTGTTACACGTCCCACAACAAAAGTAGCTAAATATTAATTATAGCGTGCAGTTTGTTAGAGCAGCTGCGTTAAACTTTTAATGTGTTTTTAAAGTAAAGTTAAAAGTCGTTTCTAGATTGTCAGTTTTCTAAAAAAAATTTTAATATAGTGATAGAATTTCAGATTGTTTATGATGTTCTAAGTTAAACATATAAAGGTTTGCTAGTCATGCAAACGTGAAAGTGCGCACACTAGCGTAATTAGCGTTGGAGCGTTATCTACATTATAATCACATTACAAAGTGATTTAAGATTCGTTTAATTTTGTAGTAAAGACAGTAGACTTTTAATTGTGAATTAACTGGGAGAAATGAGTATTTAAGTTAGCACCCCAACGATAAGAGGCATAAAAAATTACCTAAAAGAAACACCCTTAAAACGCCATCATGTTTGTTCACCCCTTGATGCAATTTCAACGAAATTGCAAAAAACTGTATTTTCTACGATTATAGCAAAACAAAAAAAAAATGTTTTAAACAAGGTCTACGATTTTTTTGCGAAGAATCCAAATCCGTTGCATAAAATAAGGGTTTGCACTTAAAATTGGTAAGTTGACCTACTCTCTACTTCTAGGGAGTGGAGGGGCAAGTTTAGTAGTTATAGGATTAGTAGTTTTCCAGATATTTAGTTGTCTAAAGATTATATAAATAATCATTTTTTAAATCTAGTTAATGTTTAAAGGTAACGATTGTAAAAACAGCGAATTTCGTTTTTTGTTTCTTTCAGTTTCAGCAACCATCATTAAAAGTGAAATAATTATTTTTGACTAAAAGCGACACTTTAGTTTCGATTGTGTAGCACTAAGTGATTGGTGACTCGATTAGATCTAAACTTCAGCATTGTTGTAAACTTGATTAAATATATAATTGTTTAAAAAACAAAACTTTAATGGTGTAACATAATACTATAAAAGTAGAGTACTGAGATTATCAAAAAACAAAATCTTTTCTGCTCGCGAACGAGAATGGTCTATTCTGCGTGCGGGAATAGGATATTTTGTGCCCTATTGAGGTAAGTTTTGCGCATTTAAAACTAGTGTGTTTTTTTTCTCAGTTACTTACTATTCTAGTGTCGGTTTCAGGAAATAAAAACGCCAACAATGGTCCATTCAGTAGATTTAAATGCACTCGAAATACTGCAGTAACAACTTTGCTCGGAGACGCAGCCAACAAATATATCTAAAACAAAAAAAAAAATTGTAAGAAAAAGCTGATTTTGTTTAGAGAAGGGTTGTTGATAGCACCTGAATCGCTGTGGTTACGTGACAGGGGTTTAACAAATATATCACAGTACTCGATGAGAACTTATAGCCTATTTCCATGCCCCAGATCAGAGACATCATCACCAATAATGCCCTACGACCCCTACGATCCCGGCGGACAAACCCCACCGTGGGTAATGTTATTCTTGAGTAACTCCATTTGAACAGAGTTATAGCGAATGCGAGGACAAACACGGTTTCTATTCGTCTCCAAATGGGGTTCATAAACTCAGCACATTCGGAACCGGCATTTCTGGGCACAGTTTTATTAACACCACTGTATGCCCACTCCATTATTTTACCTATAATTATTTTCACATTATAAGGAGGAAAAAAAAAGATTGATTGAACTAATTACCTTATTTTCCATTATATTGTCTCTCTAGGGCTTTTTAAGTTGCTCGGTTAAGTCCATGTGTGCTTATGCTAAAATAAATAAAAAATAAAACAGCCCTTATTGAAGGGGTTACATGCAAGGATCGGTTCTAAAGACATCCTGACGTCGTTCACAGGTAATAGGCAATAATCGTCAGAATGCAGTCGGATTGATTAAAGTGGAAAGCACGCATTGCCGAAGCCGTAAGGCTACACTAACTATGCGCTATAGTTTTCCGGATTTACTGGAAAATTTCCGGGGAACGCCATCTGAAGGCTCCGGCGATAAATAGATTTGCGGAAAGCGGGAGCTTACAGGTTGTTTTGTCCCGGTTTCAGGACTCTGGAGCGAAAAAGAACGCAGCTAGTGCACACTTGACGGGGCTTTAAAATTTTCACCTAAGACATACCTGAAGTAGGAAGATTTTCTATTTTATAAAGTGCACTTAGAGAAAATTAAACAACTAGTCAGATAGCTTTTTTGTTATTTGACATGTTTGACTCATAAATAAACATTTCTCTAAACTAAACAACAATTAAATTGTAAAAAAAAAAATTCAAAAATTTTACAGTTTTTCTACACATACAATAACTCTGAATTATTATATATTATTTTATAGAGCCGGTATTGCTTTTTTTCTAAGAAACTAAAGGGGTTGTACCGGCTTCGCACGGGAGCCACACCGGTATTTTATTTAACCAAGAAGGAAGAGGTCCTGATAATGCCTTCCATGTGGTTCCAAATACATTATCAAGATCTAAAAAGTAGTTTTGAAGCTAATCTTATTAATTCTTTTTTTAATATATATTTTTGACACTTACAATTGATTATAAAAAATTGTAAAACATTAATAAAAATATTTTAAAATTATCTACATTATTATTATGTACGTAATTTTAGTTTAGATTCAATAAATTGCATTCAAATTTTGCCAACATTCAAATTGAAAATAAAACTGGATTTATGTCGCGGTTACACGAAAATTGTTAATTAAAATTATGTAGATAATAGAAATTTAGAATAATAATTGTAAACCTAATTTAATTTGTAATAAAAATAATGTACATAATTTTAATTACCAATTGTAAATTGATTGATTTCAAATTGTAAACATAATTCTAATTCAATCATTACTATTATGTACATAATTTTAATTCAAATTCAATTAAAGTACGAAATTTAATAATTGTATTCAACTTTGCGCAACATTTATGTTGAATATAAAAATAAATATTTTTTAATTTAAATTATGTTAAAACTGCTAATTAAATTATGTACCCAATAAAAGTTTTGAATTTAAATTATGTGTATAATTCTAAATAAATCATTATTTTTATGCACATAATTTTAATTCAAATTCAATTATTGTATTCAACTTTTTGCAATATTTATGTTGAAAATAAAAATAAATATCTTTTAATTTAAATTATGTTAAAAGTGTTCATTAAATTATGTACACAACAAAAATTTAGAATGTAAATTATGTTCATAATTTTAATACAATTATTATTATTATGCACATAGTTTTAATTCCGAATTAAAATTACATACATAATAGAAATTCAGATTTTAAATTATAAACATAATTTTAATCCAATTATTATTATTATGTACATAATTTAAATTTAAATTCAATTAAAGTACGAAATTCAATAATTATATTCAACTTTTTGGAACATTTATGTTGAAAATTAATGTTTTTTAATTTAAATTATGTTAAAAGTGCTAATTAATTTATGTACACAATAAAAATTTAGAATTTAAATTATGTTCATAATTTTTATTTAATTATTATTATTATGCACATAATTTTCATTCTAATAAAAATTAATGTACATAATTTTAATTTGAAATTAAAATTGAATACATAATAGAAATTCAGATTTAAAATTATAAAGATAATTCTAATTCAATCATTATTATTATTATTTTAATTCAAATTCAATTAAAGTTTAAATTCATTTGCATTCAACTTTTGTCAGCATTTATGTTGAAAATCAAAATAAATAACTTTTAATTTTATAAATGTCAAAATTGCTAATTGAAATTATGTACACAACGAAAATTTAGAATGTAAATTATGTTCATAATTTTAATACAATTATTATTATTATGCACATAATATTGATTCCAAATTAATTAAATTTAAAAAAATTAAATTAAATGCATAATAAAAATTCAGATGTAAAATTATAAACATGATTCTAATTCAATCATTATTATTATGTACATAATTTTAATTCAAATTCAATTAAAGTACGAAATTCAATAATTATATCCAACTTTTTGGAACACTTATGTTGAAAATAAATGTCTTTTAATTTAAATTAGGTTAAAAGTGCTAATTAATTTATGTACACAATAAAAATTTAGAATTTAAATTATGTTCATAATTTTAATTCAATTATTATTATTATGCACATAATTTTCATTCTTATAAAAATTAATGTATATAATTTTAATTTGAAATTAAAATTGAATACATAATAGAAATTCAGATTCATAATTATAAAAATAATTCTAATTCAATCATTATTATTATTATTTTAATTCAAATTCAATTAAAGTTTAAATTCAATTGCATTCAACTTTTGTCAGCATTTATGTTGAAAATCAAAATAAATAACTTTTAATTTTATAAATGTGAAAATTGCTAATTGAAATTATGTACACAACGAAAATTTAGAATGTAAATTATGTTCATAATTTTAATACAATTATTATTATTATGCACATAATATTGATTCCAAATTAATTAAATTTAAAAAAATTAAATTAAATGCATAATAAAAATTCAGATGTAAAATTATAAACATGATTCTAATTCAATCATTATTATTATGTACATAATTTTAATTCAAATTCAATTAAAGTACGAAATTCAATAATTATATCCAACTTTTTGGAACACTTATGTTGAAAATAAATGTCTTTTAATTTAAATTAGGTTAAAAGTGCTAATTAATTTATGTACACAATAAAAATTTAGAATTTAAATTATGTTCATAATTTTAATTCAATTATTATTATTATGCACATAATTTTCATTCTTATAAAAATTAATGTATATAATTTTAATTTGAAATTAAAATTGAATACATAATAGAAATTCAGATTCATAATTATAAAAATAATTCTAATTCAATCATTATTATTATTATTTTAATTCAAATTCAATTAAAGTTTAAATTCAATTGCATTCAACTTTTGTCAGCATTTATGTTGAAAATCAAAATAAATAACTTTTAATTTTATAAATGTGAAAATTGCTAATTGAAATTATGTACACAACGAAAATTTAGAATGTAAATTATGTTCATAATTTTAATACAATTATTATTATTATGCACATAATATTGATTCCAAATTAATTAAATTTAAAAAAATTAAATTAAATGCATAATAAAAATTCAGATGTAAAATTATAAACATGATTCTAATTCAATCATTATTATTATGTACATAATTTTAATTCAAATTCAATTAAAGTACGAAATTCAATAATTGTATCCAACTTTTTGGAACATTTATGTTGAAAATAAATGTCTTTTAATTTAAATTATGTTAAAAGTGCTAATTAATTTATGTACACAATGAAAATTTAGAATTTAAATTATGTTCATAATTTTTATTCAATTATTATTATTATGCACATAATTTTTATTGTAATAAAAATTAATGTACATAATTTTAATTTGAAATTAAAATTAAATACATAATAGAAATTCAGATTCAAAATAATAAAAATAATTCTAATTCAATCATTGTTATTATAATTTTAATTCAAATTTAATTAAAGTTTAAATTCAATTGCAATCATCTTTTGTCAACATTTATGTTAAAAATCAAAATAAATAACTTTTAATTTTATAAATGTCAAAATTGCTAATTGAAATTATGTACAAACGAAAATTTAGAATGTAAATTATGTTCATAATTTTAATACAATTATTATTATTATGCACATAATTTTAATTTCGAATTAAAATTAAATACATAATAAAAATTCAGATGTAAAATTATAAACATAATTCTAATTCAATCATTATTATTTTGTACAAAATTTTAATTCAAATTCAATTAAAGTACGAAATTCAATAGTTGTATTCAACTTTTTGCAACATTTATGATGAAAATAAAAATAAATATCTCTTAATTTAAATTATGTTAGAATTGCTAATTAAATTATGTACACAATAGAAATTTAAAACTTAAATTATGTTTATAATTTTAATTCAATTATTATTATTATGCACATAATTTTCATTCTAATAAAAATTAATGTATATAATTTTAATTTGAAATTAAAATTAAATACATAATAGAAATTCAGATTTAAAATTACAAAGATAATTCTAATTCAATCATTATTATTATCAAAATGGTACACAATAGAAATTTAAAATTTAAATTATGTTTATAACTGTAATTCAATTATTATTATTATGCACATAATTTTAGTTTTAATAAAAATAATGTACATAATTTAAATTCTAAATATTTATTCTGTACATAATTTAATTAGAATTTTTAACATAATTTAAATTAAATAATTTTAATTCAATTATTATTATTATGTACATAATGCTAATTCAAATTCAATTAAAGTTCAAAATTTGATTGCATTTGAATTTTGACAATATTCTAGTTGAATTTAAAAATAAATATTTTAATTCTATTCATGTTAAAAATACTGAAATTTTTATTATCATAAGAGATAATAATAATTAAGTTTTAAAATACAGCCAACCTCATAATTTTAAATTACTGTAATTAAATTATTTTATTGCATAATAATTAATTTATTTATTGACATAAAATTAATTTACTTTGTTTCAATTGTGTTGCCACATCAAAATAGTACGTTACATACCGTGACCGAAAAGTGTCGCATTTCGTCAAGGTTTGTATACTGTTTTACTTACAATCACTCATAATATTAATTATTAATTTAATATAATTATTACTGTAAACGTATTCAAATTAATTAAAAAAAAATCAAGTTGCCAAGCTAACATGACAAAAATTAACAGTTATTAGAAAAAATAAAACATTAGTATTGTGCTTGCTTTTGAAAACATAAAAACGCTTAAAAATGCCTAATAGTGACTCTGGGACGCCCAATTAACTCCCCCGGAGTTATTACAAGCTGCAGCAGAAAGTACAAAAAATCTAATACCAGAAAAAAGTTGCGGGAAGTACGAAAAGACTTATAAGACTTACATAGACTGAGCTAAACAACACAAAACAAACCATTTATCCTAAAATGTTTTATTGGCTTATTTTCATAGTCTTTCTAAATAAAAAAAAAACCAGTACATACTGAGCTGTGTATTCGATGGTCAAATGCTCAAAAAATAAACATTTCAAAGTATTAAATTGAAGTAAAGCAATTAAAGATTAATCATAAAACTATAGATCGTTGCTTGCGGTTTGCTTCATAACCACGTCGTAATCAAGTAAGCTAGGTCTTCCGCTCAAGAGAGGAAAAATGCGCATTACCTACCTTTTGTCGGTTTGTTATTATTCAATTACAATACTAATTGAGAGTAAAATATTTCTAATATTTGTTAATTAAAATAATAATTTTGTTAATAAACAAATGAAAACAAAATAATTATAAAATTAAATTGGTAATATTATTTATAAAGTTGCTATTGATTGAAGATTGTAAGGGCACTTGAGTTTTAAGTAATTGTGCTGTTTACGGGTAGCTAGAGAATCAATTTAGATTTTAATATTTTATCAATTTGTGTTGAAATTACAATTTAGCCGGGAGGAGAGTATAAAAAGAAGTTTCTCTTTTCTTTTGCTCCCTCTTTCTTATCTCCATTTACACTCGTCTTTTATACACAACGACTTTATTTGGAATACTCGCCATTTCATTTGTCAACTACAAAAAGAAACAATTTAGATTTGCTATTGCGTTTGAAAAAAAGTACATTTTGAGATGAATTCATTTTTTTCAAGTAAAAAGACTATAATTAATTAAAAAGTTTTTTTCTTTAAATAGTAAATAATCGTAATTCATTGAAAATCAATTACTTAACAACTCTAAAGAAACGCAACAGTATTATTATTTATCCAATCGCAATAATCAACAAACAAATTTCTTAAGAAACGTGTTGTTGTAAATAAAAATCTAGAAGACTTTGCGATCATAAGTATTAAGAGATATCACTATAATTCTAGGAGACTTCAATGCGAAGGTTGGAAAAAAGAGATGTGACAAGTATATAAGTAAACATGAGTAGGAGACAAGAAATGATAATAACCAATACCTTTTACAAGCTTCCAACATGGCAATCTCCACAAGACAGTAGTTAGAACCCGATAAGAAATCAAATAGATTACATTTTGATAAACGCAAGAGATCAATTAAGACCTACCAGGGCGCTGACGTCTCGTCGGACCATAACCTCTTAGTGACCCAGATGCACCCCAAAGTTAAAAAAATCCCAAAGAAGAGAGAAATTCGGATAAATACAAAACACCTCAAAACCAAGAACTACGGAATTTGCAAACACAGATAAACAACAATCTGATAACTCTCAAAAACAAGGGAGGATATCTAAACTGCAAAATTAAATCAGCTTTATTGAAACCATCATTAAACATTTTAAAGACAGAGAAACTCACAGGAAAGAAAGAATGGATTTCTACCAAAATTCTTCATCCCATGGAAAAAAAAAGAAGCCTATAGTGGTTAAAAACGAACAAAATCAGAAAAGCAAAAAAAGAGAACACTATAGACAAAAATGTGAAAAAATAGAGAAGCTGCAAGACTTGCCGACATCAACAAACAAAAGCAACTTAATATATTATAGTTTCAATGACAAGAAGTCACAGAGATAGAACAAAAACAAGAAATATAGAAGAAATACATGATACAGCTGTTCGAAGATAAGAGACGTCACACAAATCTTCAAAATACAGAAGAGGAGTTGGACACGGACATAATTAAGGATGAAGTAACATATATAGAGGCAAACCGGATTCATGTTTTGGTGGAATTATACAGTGAGATTTTTGTTTTACTGAACATAACGTTATAAAACGTATGTTCAGTTTTAAAAAAACCATGTCAATACATTGTCGCTAGGTAGGCAACCAAATTAACAAATATTTTATTGTGACACATGACTGACTTGACAGAACAGAACTCTGAAATTTTATTCAAAGGTAAGGAAGGTTATGTTACGTCTTAATAACAAGTTTAAAAAGAAACTTTTAATCAAATTAATTTATTAAATGTTCCACCTTCTTGTTCTAAGCAATACGCCAAACGATTGTAAAATGCTTGTACAGTATTTAAAAAAAAAACTGGATTTATTTCGTTGCAGGCGGTGAGTATTCTATTCTTTAGTTCTTCTGTACTCTCTATTACGGTACTGTTGTAGACTTTAGATTGAAGATAACCCCAAAGAAAGAAATCGTTTGGTGATAAATCTGGTGACCGAGGTGGCCAAGCTATTGGTCCAAACCGTCCAATCCAGCGATCCTGGAAGTTTTCATTCAGGAAACGTGTGATAGGGCCCGTGGAATGTGGTGGAGCGCCGTCCATTTGAAACCATGCGTTCTCACGATTTAAGTCTTTTAGTCGTGGCATTATGTGTCTTTGCAGAAGTTCCAAAAACTTGGCGGCATTTAGGTTGCCATCAATAAAAAATGGACCAATAAGGGTACCGTCGACTATTCCAGTCCAAACATTAACTCTGCTATTATACTGAGTGTGTGTTAAATTTTGAACATGTTCGTTTGTACGTGACCAATACCTGTGGGAATTAGAAAGAAAGATAGGAAAAAAAAGGAAAGAGGTGTTCAATATAAACCGACAATTCTGTGAATTGACCGTGCCATTTAAACAAAAGGATGACTCATCAGTAAAAACTATCTTGTGTAAAATTTCTTCATTTTTATTTATTAAATTAAATATTGTCTCACAAAAATCTGTTCTTTTTATTTTGTCAAGAGGAAAAAGCTGTTGGTGATTTGAAAATTTGTAAGGTTTGTATTTATACTTTTTGAAAGTTTTAAGGACAGAGGATTTTGAAATGCCAAACTCGTTTGCTATTATCCGCGACGGGGGAATGGGGTTTTCTTCAGCATAACATAATATCTGTATTTCTCGTTCTTCTGTCAAGACGGGACAAGTTCTTCTTCTATTTATGTGTGAATTTATTACACAACCTTCTGTTCTGTTCTGTCAAGTCAGTCATGTGTCAAAATAAAATTTGTTAATTTGGTTGCCTACCTAGCGACAATGTATTGACATGGTTTTTTTTAAAACTGAACATACGATTTATAACGTTATGTTCAGTAAAACAAAAATCTCACTGTATATATTGAACAGAAATAATACCAAATGAGTGGCTGCTATTAACTTCTATAACCCATCTTAAAAAAAATGCCAGGCATGGCTCTGAATATTGCAAAAGAAGCCTGATGGTTCACACATTGAAAGGTGGTCTATAATAGAATGTTCAAGAAACTGGATGTAGATATCAGCGATACTTAACTTGGATTCCGAAAAAGCCTAGGAACAAAAGAAACACTATTTGCACTAAATGTCCTATCACAAAGATGCCTAGACATAAACCTTGCTTTATAGACTACAGAAAGCATTTGATAAGACATAACCAACTCACAGAAAAAATGACCAAAAGAAGGGTAGATCTCAGAGATATAAGATTAATCTCAAACCTATACTATGATCAAAAAGCAGCAGTACGAATAGAAGACACGACATCAGAAGAGATAGAATTACAGAGAGATGTATACTACCATTATTTCTCTTTAATCTGTATTTAGAAAACATAATAAACAAGGCACTTGGTGACCAGGACATGAGCATTAAGATTGACGGCATGACATAAAGTTATTTTAGCTAGAACACACGAAGACTTAGAGAATGGTGACAGTAAGCGAAGAATATAGACTAAACAAAACAAAATATGTACCGATAACAAAAACAACCCAAGACAATCGTAAGATATATGTGAACAACCAACCTAATGAAAGAGTAAGACAGTACAAATACCTAAGCACGATCATGAATGAGAACAACGACAGCACCAGAGAAATAAGAATCAGAACAGAACAAGCAAGCGAGAACCATCCTACAAGAATGAAAAGGCTTTTCTGCTTCCAAGACTTAAATCTTGATTTAAAAATACGACTGATAAGATGTGCTGTCTATGTACAATTTATCAAAGAGTACCATGTGGTAGGGCGGTACGTATGCACAAGTACCAATGACCAGCTTGTGGTAGGACAGCAATCCACCTCACTGCTGCGTAGAAAAATGTAGAATAGACTTGTTTTAAAAATAATTTTCAGTAATAAAGGGTCTCAAACATCCAAACAGTCTACAGCCATCTTTAGTCGTCTGTGTAGCTTAGAAACGGCACAGTTTGACGTAAGATTAGCGATGACTCAGGTGTACCTTTCTAAGAGTGTTCGAGCTCTACCACCAAGACTACCAACCATCCACCCTACAAAACCACTTCAAAATTCAAATATTATATTTATATAGAACCACAATCAATTACTTGGATATAAAGAATATTTTTGAGTATTTACTATTTCTATTTAGATGTCTCTTGATAAATTGAGCGCTTTTTTAAATTTAATTCAGTTGTTTTCATTTTGGGGTCTATTTGCAGCGCTTTTTGGTACATTTCAAGCGCTTTACCATTATTTGCCCATCTATGACACAAAACACCTGTAATGCACAATTTTAGATCAGATATGGAATGTATGTACAGTCCAGATGATGGAAATGAGCTGGCGCAGATAATTGCCGCTTTCCATCGCCCATTTATTGTATATTTACCTAAATTTGAGTAGTACAAAGCATTCTTTGGATTCAACTTTATTGTTTTGAGAAAATGTGACTCAGCCATTTTAAATTGCTGAATCTTGCCTAAGGTGTTTGCAATGCTGAAGTAGAGAGGAGCAGATTTTGGGTTGTGGATTAAAGCTGTTTTTTCTATTTCTAGTACTTTATCATATTGTCGCATACTGTCCAACAGTACCAATGTATTACTCCAGGCCGCAACGTGTGTTGGCCTATACAAAACGGCTTTTTCCCACGATTCCAGCGCCTCTTCATTTCGTTTAAGGTCTAAATACTGCAAAAAAATAGATGTTAAGACGTACAAAAAAAAAAGAAATTGTAATTCACCAACCAAATTGCCCAAATTGTAGTAACAATCTGGATATTTGTTTCGGAATTGGATAGCAGTTTTGTAACATTGTTCTGCTTCTTCTCTTTTATTAAGATTGGTAAGAACGATGCCTAGATTCATACATGCAGCTGCGAAGTTTGGTCTGTAATAACAATTGTGACACTTTTTTGTACTATAATTTTGTTGGTTAATTTTAGAGATGTTCAATAAGAGTTTTTTATTGTATTTTATGCGTCAACTTTATTTAATAACCTTAACCTTAGAACGACCAAAGAGTGGGGCTGAGTACTTAAGACTAACATGAGTATTGCACTTCGACCTTTTTGATCTAGTGTACTTCCGACATTTACAAACATCCATAGCCAGACAAAAGCCATGTTCTTTGTAGAACTAGGTGGGTCCCCCGGTACATTCGACAATACAACGTACGTCATTATACCGCTGGTGCGACCGTCAAATGATTGAAGTAGGAGTAATGCCGGCACATGTTGGATCATTCCAAGTCATTTTTAACGGCCAGACCACCCCAAAATCGCTTTTAGACCATTCAAGAAGAAGAAACCGCGACTGAGCCACGTAGGTCCAAAATGTATTTTGTTGTATCCGACGCTACTAGGCTAGCTACTTCACCTCTACCCGTAATAAGCAATTTGGTAAGTCTTTTTTCTTGCTACTCCAGTCGAAAGTACGTGGTTTTGGTCGCGATTCCACGGCAGAAAGTGTATCTTTCATGCACTGTTAGAGTGAAACCACGTACGTTCGACTGAAGTAGCAAGAAAGCTAGTATACACTACACGGGCAGAAAGTAGAGATTCCTGCACTGCGCGCCATAATGGCGCGCAGTTCAGGGCTCTCAACTTTCTGCCCTTATAGTGTAATATACTATTTTTATCCTCGCCGCACAAAGTCAGAGGTTTGTACGAACGTCTTGATACCGTCTCCAACGCTAGGTCTATAGTACTTTACATTCTTCTTGTACTTCTAGGTCTTTTTGTGGAGACGCTAACATTAAGTTAGAGACGCATAACTTGGAAAACAATTTTTAGTGCAAACGCACGTTGTATTTTCATGTAAACAAAATTATTTTATTGATAATCGCCAGAAATCATTTTGATTGTCGATTGAGAATAAACCTTTGTTAATCGCTTGGCTGATGATGCCCGGTCGCTCTAGAATCACTACAGCCGCGAGATTAACCTGACGGCTTAGTCCTTTGGCAGATAAATAACTATTAGTTTTATTAAACAATAGACAGCTAAATTGTTTTTTGCAATTTGCCTCCATTTTGATACTCTATTAGACTCATTAGAGAACGCTACGTCATAGGTTTCGGTGCGGTTATAAGCCATTAGAGCACCAAACTTTTTTTCCTAAAAAATTTTTAGGTTGGCCAAACTTAATTTGACTTTTTACCTATCTGTCAATAATATTGTGATTTAAAATTGCAATTTTCGAACAACAAAGTATCTAAGATTAGCAAAATTAGTGTTAAAATTTAGGGTCCATGGCACTTGCAAAGTTATCAACAGAGACCTTACAAGGTTAAGCAGTCTATAAACAGTCTATAAACAGTCTATATACAGTCTATGGGATGGAAACCTGGGAACACTGGAGGCATTTGAGATGTGGGTGAACCTCAGAATATAGAGAATCTCATGGGAAAAGGAAAAGATCAAATGCAAGCAAGAGATCTATAGAAAGAAAACAAAGTTTATGGCCGAAGAACCTTAGGGAGTAGCTCGTCCTACAAGATGTTTGTGCCTGTTACGTCACATAAATTACCCTTAGGTAACAACCTCACTTTTACTGTTCTTAAAAAAATGTTTCATTTTCAAATGGTGAACAGTTGTTTCTAACCTCAAAAATGGTTTAATTAGTGCTTTGATGCAAAATAGCCTTGGTGTGTTCTTTTACAATTATCTTGTCTCTCCTTACTGTTTCTACAAAAATGTAATATTTTGAAACGGTTAATAATTGTTTCTAACCTCAAAAATGATTCAATTAGTGCTTTGGTGTGCAAAATGGCCTTGGTGTGTCTTTTTGGAATTATTTTGTCTCCTATGTACTGTTTCTAAAAAATGTTATAGTTTTAAATGGTTGATAGTTGTTTCTAACCTCAAACATGATTCAATTAGTGCTTTGGTGCGTTTAGGTATGCAGGATGGCTTTGGTGTGTCTTTTTGGAATTATTTTGTACAGCTAGTATCTGGTTTAAAGCTTATTATAGATTTAATTTAATTTCTCTAAACATTAACATATTTTATTATGGAGCTTTACTAGAGAATAAGACACAAACTGAAATAAATTTTTTGAATAATTCTTTTTTTGAAAATAATTGAAAGTTTCAAGCTCTAGAAAAGTTGTAACGATCCAAGTTTTAACAGCTATGCATAGTTATTTCCAGAGGAACAAAAAACTCTTTGCATATTGTTATTGTCTCCAAACTTTTGAAATAGCTATTCCATTCAGGTCAACTCGTTTAAATTTGAAGTATTAAACGCCGCAAGATTCTCCTTAGACCCCCGTAACTTAATTGATTGGGAGGTAGTAAAACCAGCAAAGTCTTAAAAGCAAAACGTAATTTAAAGTTTCTGTAAGTAAATTTTCTTAAGTGTCACACAGAGAAAACAATCGTAAAATCAAGTGAAACAGAAGCATCAACGTCTAAGTGCATATAACTATGTTTGTTTGCAATTTTCTTAGATATGGAGGTATATTCTTAGAATTAGAGAATGTATCTTATTTATAAAGAAAATAAAAAAAGAAAAATAAAATAAAAAAATTAAGAAAGAGAAAGCATTAGATAGTATATGTGAAAAAGATGAGAGAAGAAAAACGGAAAAAGCAATAATGTGATAAAGAATATACTCAGAATAGACAAAAGATAAAAAAACAAAGACAAAAAACATATTAAGCCGAGAGAGAAAAAAAGAATAAAAAACAAAAGAAATAATGATTATGTTATGGAACGTGGCTAGAATAAAGAACAAAGATGAAATCTTCTCAATTATTCTTAGGATTGAAGAATGTATCTTATTTATAAAGAAAATAAAAAAAGAAAGCAACAAACATAACCAAAACCGCAAAAAAACGTTAAGAAAGAGAAATCATTAGATGGTATATGTGAAAAAGATGAAAGACGAAAAACGGAAAAAGCAATAATGTGGTAAAGAATATACTAAGAATAGACTAAAAATAAAAAAACAAAGACAAAAAAACATGTTAAGCAGAGAGAGAAATAAAGGAAAAAGAAGCAAAAAAAATAATGATTATGTTTTGGAACGTGGTTGAAATGAAGAAGAAAGATGAAAAATTTTTGAAATATGTGGAAGAATTTGACGACAGAAACTTGGATTCAAGAGAAAGAAAAATTTTTTTAAAAATAGTAAAAAAAATTTTGCAAATTTGTCAAAAAGTTTTTTAAATGTTATGTAATAGTTATTTTTAGCCTTGTCGATTGTAAACCGCATATTTACGTCTTGTCAACTGCTATGGAATCTAGACTTTTTTGCATGCAGAGCTTCCATCTGTCACTTTGACTCACTAGCGTGTTGTCTAAAACCATAAAAATTATCTGCTTTTAGAGACTTTTTAGTCATAAATATGATTCGATAATATACCGCCTTAGATTCAAGAAAAAGAAAAATTTTTTTAATAATAATAAAAAAAAGTTTTTAAATGTTATGTAATAGTTATTTTTAGCCTCGTCGATTGTAAACCGCATATTTACGTCTTGTCAACTGCTATAGAATCTAGACTTTTTTGCATGCAGAGTTTCAATCTGTCACTTTGACTCACTAGCGTGTTGTCTAAAACCATAAAAATTATTTGCTTTCAGAGACTTTTTAGTCATAAATATGATTCGATAATTCACCGCCTTGGATTCAAGAGAAAGACAATTTTTTTTAATAATAATAAAAAAAAGTTTTTAAATGTTATGTAATAGTTATTTTTAGCCTTGTCGATTGTAAACCGCATATTTGCGTCTTGTCAACTGCTATGGAATCTAGACTTTTTTACATGCAGAGCTTCCATATGTCACTTTGACTCACTAGCGAGTTGTCTAAACCCATAAAAATTATCTGCTTTTAGAGACTTTTAGTCATAAATATGATTTGATATTTTACCGCACTTATTAATACCTACAGATTGCAGGTATGAAATAAAGATTAATAAGTGAACAACTTAAAGACATTACGCAATACTCTGTCATGCCAGCACAAGGAAAATTTCGAATTTTTTTACTCATTGACAGGAACAAATCTATAGCGGTTAACAGGCTCCAAGAGCCAGAATAGCAATCTGTAAATGCCTACAGAGTACAGACGTCATAGAAGTACCACCTCAGCCTAAAATGTAACGCCACATAGACCGTATATCAGGTATAAACTACAGTTCCTGCCGTGGAAGTTTTTTATTAACATATTTAATACATATTTATGCTTATCAATAATACCTTACTTATTATTCCTTCGAAACAATTAACAGTTTAAATATTGAAAATACTGTCTGACTGACCGACCGTTCGAAGACTTTTACTAATAGTCATTATCCCTCTCAGTTCACTAACTGCTACTCAACCTTTTCAGAGATTTTAAGACCAATTTCTCTTTCTCTAACTTAAAATGCCATTATAGCCCTCATCAATATCATTCTATTGTACAAGTTATTTAGCGCCTTATTGGTTCACACATGATTTAGAAATATTTAAAGCTAAAGTAGTAAATAGTTCTTTTTTCAACAGTTTGTTCTAAAATTAAAAATAAGTAAAGTAGTATTATTTAATCATTAGTACACAATAATTTGTTCAAAAATTTGGCCAAAATGTCTTAATTTAAGGTAAAATGACAGAGATTTGATTCAATGATGTTTAGAAAACAGATAATCTGTACATAGTTGCAGTGACGACGTAAAGTTTCACTATCAAAGCTTAATACCAAATTGTAGTTAATTATCTTAAACAATATTATTCCGCTTATTGCTTTTGTGTAAACTAGTTAGTCAAACTTTAAATTAGTTCTGTATTACATTTTGGATAAGTAATAAGCGATAGCAAGCTACAACACATTCGAGTCATCTGAGAACATATTGATAGTAAAGTTTGTGATAAACAATTATTATTTATTATACATATAATTATTATTTTTGAACACAATCTCACATCATATACAAAGTGTTTCTAAAAAAAAAACAAGTTATGTAGAGTAGCACCGTCTTGCTGAAAGTACCTGTCCACAATTTCATCATCATGTTCTATTAAAAAAAAGTTAACGTGGCGACTTTTCCATTATTTACTTTTCATTTTCGATAACTTCTTCTGTTTTCTTTTCAAGGGGATCTACTGAAAATTATCTCTTATAATCTGAAAAACATCAAGGCTGTCACTGTCAAACATTTTGACATTGACAGAAAACATGTCTTATTAAAATAATATTTTTATGTAAAACATTATAGTTTTGAAACAAATGACAACTATTTTTTTAATAAATTACCTAAACAACAATAAAGAAAACAACCATAAACGTAGCCACTATAATGATTGTTCCATTTTTGACATAAAATTAGTCAATTTTGTTAGATTTTTGATTAATTGTCGTTAAAGTACTTAAATTGAAAAAAAAATTACAAAAAGACTTACTGTTGTAAATAATAGACATATATATTATAAATATAAATTTTGACAATCACCAAAAAAACATCAGAAGTGCTATTCTCAAGCAAACAAAATTAAATAAATGATAAAACTATTCCGTATAGGCGCAGCTTGTCAGTGAAATTTTATTCCGAATAATTTTTGAGACACAAATAAAAATTAAAATTTTATTCTTTACATACCTCTCCCATCTTTAAATTAATTAAAAAAAAAATTAATACTGGCGTTTGTTTGCATATACAAATATTTGAGCAAATTTACTCAAATCAGTAAATAATACGCAAAATTAATAAAGTGTCTCTGACAACACAATGTTACGTACTAACGGATGTTTTTCTAAATTTGACGTCGAAAATTGACATAACGGTTTAAATTTGAACTGTTAACGTACTTTTACCTATCATTAAATTGAAGTGACAGCTATTAATTTGACATCTGGACCTAATATAACTTTTAATTTAATGACTCAATAGTTTAACATGTTGATGAGATTGAATTAAAAGCCCTTGAAAGCCCTTGTACATATATAACAAACAAATAAATAAGCTTTAATAAGAAAATAAGGTTTATAACAAATAATCAAAATGTTAAATTCTTTGAACAATTGCGTTTAATGACATTAGCCAACATTTAAAGATTATTAATAATTTTAACAATTTTGGCAATTACTGCTTGACGTAACTTATATAGGTTATTTATCTTAAGCGTTGCTGGAAAATCGAGTTTCTTTAATTGAGTTATAAATAGTGTGAGGTCACAGGATTTGGAAGGGTAAGCTATAGCTGTATTCTGGCTGATAACTTGACGATCATAAAATTCTTGTATCATATTCAAGGTCTCGTAAATGATATGTAGAGTAGCACCGTCTTGCTGAAAGTACCTGTTCACAATTTCATCATCATGCAGCTCGGCAAAAAATTACTGTAAAATTTTTTTCTCGGTATCTGGCAAAAGTCAATGTTCTATTAAAAAAAAAGTTGACGTGGCAACTCTCCCATTATTTGCCTTACATTTCCGATAACTTTTTCTGTTTTCTTTTTAAGGGGATGACTACTTTTTTACCACTACACAAGTCGGACGCCAAATTTTAAACAACTTTGGTCAAAAATAAGCTAAGAGATCTTGATTAAGTAGATTTAATTTGTAGCTGTCTAGTGTCTAACCAGCTACAGCTTTTAATATATTTTCAAGTAAATTTATATCTTAATTAAAAATTAGTACAAACACTAATTTAATTAGAATCGCAGCAGAGGTCAGGTTCTAAATTAGATTAAATTCATAACGTTGAATAAACAACCAATCAGGAATTTTTTTTTTTATATAAAAGAGTTTTCATCTAGGTAAACATTGGAGCAAACAGCGATCAAATTACGATCGACGTGACTAAAATTTACAATAACAGGTGCTCTGTTCGTACCTGATCTCCATAATTATTATCTTGAGCTCGTTTTTTGATGGAGAAATACTCCCCAAATGTTTATAAAAAAACAAAAAATCTTACAGAATGGTAAATCTGTAATACTGGCTTACAATTACGTAAAAAACGTTCTATAGGGTAGAATAAACAGCTTTCTTATTCTTATTAGACTAAAAATAGCTTTATACCTTTTTTTATTTTAAGAAAATGGGCTAAGGCAAACTAATGAAAAGCAAAAAATTGAATAAGAAACCCAGTGACAGTTTTTCAACTGTGACAGTTTTTCAACTGTCACTGTCATTATTGTCATTTTCAGTAGCAATCTCAAAAGTTGCCAATAGTTATTTGAATCACAATGCCGGAATTAAGCACTGAAATTAAGTTTTAAGCTATATTATAAAGAAAAAAAAATTTTTTTTAAACAAAGTTGGGGCAGGAGGGAAAAAATAGTATATAACAT
This sequence comes from Lagria hirta, assembly GCA_947359425.1. Classification (NCBI taxonomy): domain Eukaryota; kingdom Metazoa; phylum Arthropoda; class Insecta; order Coleoptera; family Tenebrionidae; genus Lagria; species Lagria hirta. Next base: position 3,329,114 of record OX375794.1, read on the forward strand.
AACATAAACATAGCGTTAGCATATCGTATATTAATTTACTTATTTACTAAAAATTGCAAAACATCAAAAAGCTAGTATTTTGAAATAAATTTTATAATAGAGCTATAAAAAAAATATAAATGTAAATAACAACATAAACATATATTATTTACATTAAAATGAAAATAAAAATTTATATCAGACCAGCATCAGTTAAGTGATTTTTAGCTGTGGCTTAAGTAAAGTTACTAAAAAGTGCGACATCTATTATTTTTTTTATTTAAAATAATGATTTAAATTTGAATAAATTGGCAGTGACTTTTATTTACTCAAGTGCCTGTTAGTTTCGTAAAATGGTAAAATGAGCGACATCTATTAGAAGCTAAAAACTAATCTAAATCATAAAATTTTTGAGAAAAAAAATGTTTGATAGATGACATTCTAATCATTGATATACGTTTGAAACAAAAGGCGCTAATGTGATAGCTTGATTTTCCAATCAGCAATATACTTTTCATTTCAAATTGTATCTCTCAACACTGACATTTTATCAGATGTCGCTCGTTTTTGCCAATAAACATAATTTCCTTACCTTGAGATGTGGTAACCGATTCGTTATTGTTTTTCAAATTTTGAATCCATGTGGGTGGATTTAAAATAATTTGGGGTGGAGCAGTTCAATGTCTATGTGGAGAGCGGCTTTTACTCGTCATATCATAATAGATTCCTTAAAAAATATGCGTTAAAAAACAAATAGTGTAAATATTCAGATGCGGAACAAGATTTTTTAGAACAAAAGCAAAATTTATAATATACAAATTCATTGAATTAAAAGTGCGGTTAGGTTCAGATGTCAAATTAATAGCTGTCACTTCAATTCAATGGTAAAGGTACGTTCACATCAGTACAAAGTTGAACATTCATGACAAGCTTCAACGCGAAATTAAAAAAAAACACTTCTTATATATAATTTAATATTAATTTAAATTAATTTTAAAGCAATATAATTAATTGAGAAATAAACTAAATCTTTTTCTGCATCTATGTTAAGTGTGAAAATTATAATGTAATATACCACGAGAAAGAGGTCTCCTAAAATATTGGCGAGTCCCAAGATCTGCAAAAAATAAACGTTATAAAATAATGTTGATACAACAAATATTTACGAAATAATAATTATAATATCAAAAAACACAATCTCGGCAAGCCATGAAAATCATTTGTTTTTATAACGTCACTTGAGCCACCTATAACGTCAAACTAAAAATTACAAAATATCAAAAAGCTAGTAATTTAAAATAAATTTTATAATAGAGCTATAAAAAATATATAAATGTAAATAAAAACAAAAACATATATTATTTACATTAAAATAAGAATAAAAATTTATATCAGACCAGCACCAGTTAAGTGATTTTTAGCTGTGGCTTAAGTAAAGTTACTAAAAAGTGCGACATCTATTAGAAGCTAACTAACATTAAAAAATTTATGATAAAAGAATGTCTATATGCTTTAATGCATATAGGTTATACTATAAATGATAGATGTCAATGTTAATAAATACAAATAAGGTATATCGCTGGTTGGACAACCATGTTATTACAATGTAATCTATCTTCTCGGTCAACCATCAACGCGTAAAATAATAGAATAATGCAAATTTATTTAAACTTAGTAAACTTGGACATGTTTCGCTCTTATTAGAACTCTTCAGTTAGTCGCAAAAAATTTTAATAAATTTTCAGTAACAAATTTATGCTCATTTTTATTCAAATAAAGCTACTCCAAATCATTGTTGAAAAAAAATGTTTGCTTGTATTAATTAACATTGATATCTATGATTTATTTACTGCAAATTTATTCAAATCTAGAACTATTGCGACATGCTGAAGAGTTCCAATAAGAACAAAAAATGTTCAAATTTACATTGATTCATTAAAGTTGATAAAAGAAATTTTTTTTATAGTTTTCATAGCTTACTTTAATCACTTCCATAATAAAACATTTCCGGTTTGCTTGCTTTCTATCAGCAGTTTGTTAGCCGTGGATCAAAGACTTTTCATGCGTCTGATTATTTTTAAAAACATAAAAAAGCTTTATCGAAACTAAAAAAGTATGTTCTATTCTGTAAAACTAAGCATCTTATACAATCTTAAATGTTTTTACACTAGATTCTTTTTCCGTTAGCAAAATTTAAACTAAATTAATAGCAAAAACATAATTCACTCTGTAAAACCAAAAAAATTTTTAAAATAAAATTAAAAAAAATCGTGATTTAGTGTAAATTTGATAAAAAAATGTACTTTATTAACTTACCATGTCCCAAATATGAATAATGTGGACCACCAATAAATTAAGACGTAATTTATTAAAAACTTCAAGCGATCAAAAAGTCCTTCTATCAAGTAGACGTTGAAATAAAGAACGTATGTCGATGATAAACTAGCAGAAAATATTCAATGCAACTTTTTAAATAATTTTTATGTCACGACACTATTCTTTCTTGCACACATCTAAAATAAGCTACCAAAAGATCTGACGTAAGTACTGCAGGCTGCTAAAGTGTGCTGTTTTGAGGTTAACAGTTAACATCGTGCTGTTTATTTATTCTAAAGCGAATAATAGCAGAGTATTTTAAAAACAAACTATTATTTATTATGACGTTTAATTCTAAACATAAATCAGTAGTAAGTCCCTTATTCGGATATCCGGAGGGGAAACAGTTTTGAACGCTGTGATGGAGAAGAAAAAAAAAAGAAGTAAAGAAAAACGACAGCGATAACAGTCGCAACATAGAATGTTAGAAGTTTATATGAAATAATCAAGATGGAAAGAGAGATACTAGAACTAGGTACTAGAAATGAGTGATCTCAACTGAAAATTGTGTTCATGCAAGCTTTAGTATTGTGTAGCTATTTTTATGTTGTTAAGGTTACTGCGTTTGTTTAAAAATCGATTTGTAGTGTAGGAAACTGTGTTTGTTTCTCTGTTAATGAATTATTCTCATTGAGCGTTTGCCTTGGTCCATGCTAATATAATTGGCTTAATCATGTTGAAAGTGGGTTTAAGTTTATGAAGATGTGGCAGGTATTAAATGATATTTAATGTTGAATCATGTTCATGTAATTATGACGCATGATGGGTTTGTGCTTTGTGTTTTGACTCGCTATCATGTCCGGGAATTATCAAGAGATTTGACAGGTAGCTAAGGCGAGTATACGGGATGACCTTGGTACTCCGGTTCCTTTATAATCATTGCACAACTTTCTATCTGGGAGTAACACATTGCGGAGGAGACCTATTATTGTGAGTAATATGTAAGCGTCTTATAAAAAGCTATGGTTATTGAAATAAATGTCATCATTTAAAGAAAAAGCAACTTTTTTTTGATGTGGACTTAAGTGTATTCTGTATTAACAAGAAGTTGTCGATAATTTTATAAGGAAGGATGTGCGTCTCCATTACCCAAGAGTGGAGAATAAAACGCCCCCGCAATAACTAAGACGGACATTGAAACGTCAGAAGCTAACTTTTATCTGCTTTTATGCCATCCGGCCAAAGTAACATCTGAAATTAATGCTTTTCTGCCAAAAGAGAGAGAGTCCGAAGAGAAAACTTCTTCTTTGTAAAGTTCATTTAAAAACCTCAGAAAAGTTCAATACGTCATACATTCAAATCTTCCAGTGGGGTAGCGCGAAAATTTTTAATTTCCACTCAGCAGCAATAAATGTTGCTTATTTCACAGCCGAATGAATTCTCAACTTCTTGCTTGGAACTTTTTTTTTTCTGATGATTTATATGTCGAGAATAGAAAGAAAAGCGTTTGACTTTCAAACCTATGTAAATAAGAGAATTAAGTAAGGGCCATCGATTCGGCTATATTTGTCACGGTAACCGAAGGGTTTTGGGGTTTTTATTCAATTTTTTTTTTCCAACCAAAGCTACACGAGAAGCATTATATAAAGGCATTTGTAAAGATCCTTCCTATGCGGCTAAGAATTTATGTTTTGAACTCGACCTCTATTTTATCTTTCTGTTGCTAAAGTAAATTTTATTTATAGTCTAATCAAACAGTTACTTACTTTTATTGAATTAACCCAACTGTTTCTTTTTTCAACCATTTTTCTTTTGTTTTTCAGCTTTAATCAAGTGCTCTTTAGTAGAATTCAATTGTTTTTATTTTAATTTTTTATACAGGGTTAATCACACATAGTGCAAGATGCCAACGAGTAAACTGCACTCGAGAATGTCTTTTGTAATAGTTTATAAATCTAGTAGTAATTTTGATTTTCAATTGATACGCAAAATTTTAAACTTACCGCTCTAATATTTTTGAAATATCGTTGCTGTTACCAACAAAAAAAAATTAATTATCTTTCGAATTTTTGTAAAGTATTAACATATTTTACAAAATTAAGTGTAAAAGTGTTGTTTTTTTGCAAAATATAAGTGAAAAGCTTAAAATAAAGTAAGTTTAATAATTATTTAATCTCATTGGCTATAATTTTTTTTGGCTATAAATTATTTGGCCAGTTCTACATTTTATCCTTTATTATAATATGGAAATATGATACGAATTTTAAAAAATGGCTAAAAGAGTCCTTTTGATTATATTAAATAAGATATAAAACTTTGGTTGTAGAAAAATTTATAATTGTGTATACGAAAAGTGAGGTTAAGTTGTGTTTGGGGCCCCTTGATGAAAGAGGATTGATATAAATAAACTAAAATAAGATGGACGTGGTAAATTATATTCGAAAAGTACATATCCAAGCACTTATCTTTATATTATTAAATAAACAATTAAACAAATAAATATTGTTAATAGTTTATATTTTTTAACTAAAATAAAATATGAAACGATTTTTTGTTAATTTTAATGTATAATTTAAATAGAATAGTTGTTTTTTTGAATTTGATATATAATATATAGCTAAAATATAAATAATTTAAAAAAAAAATTTTTTTAACTTAAATTAACAATTAAATTATATTTAATTGTAATTGAATGATTACATATTTTAGAAAAATTAAATGGAGAATGAGAAAAAATTTATATAAATTATTATAATATATTATAGTTTTTATTACAACTTTAATAATAATTATTATTATAGTAATAAAATTAATATGAGAATAAAAAAAATTGAAACAAAGAAAAAAAATTACAAATAAAAAAAAGAATAAAAGACAAGTGTATTAAATAAAATGTAATGCAAATTTTTTTAATAAAAAAAAATTGTAAAGGCAATTTTTTACATAATAAGAGAGGATGGTAAGTACAAGAAGGAATAAATACAAAATATATACATAATGATTGAAAAAAATAATACAAAATAATAATGAATAAAAATATTATTTTTAAAAATTATCGTAATAAAATTAATATAAAAATGAAAAACATAAAAAGGAAGAAAAAAAAAAATATTGAATAAAATGTGATACAAAGTTTTTTAATAAAAATCAAATATGGTTGCCGAAGGCAACCGTTTACGTATAAGAAAGTAGGGTAAGTACGAAGAGAAGTAAATAAAAAAATATAATGAGAATGAAATTGGAAAAAAAAAATATAAAATAATGTTAAATAGTAAAAAAAAAAATAAAAAATAAATGATAATAGATTTATATATGTTGCCGCAAGCAAACTTCAATACGAGCGAGTAGAATAAGTACAAAAAGAATAAATAAAAATATATTACAAAAAAAAAAAGAAAAAAAAATAATAGTAAATAATAATGTGCTTGCTTTATTACAAAAAAAAGGTGAGAAATATAGAAAAACAACGAAAAAGAAATTAGTATAATAAATAATATCTAATAATTTTTTTTAATAAATACAAAATATGGCTGTTTTATGTTTTATTTACATTTAAGAGAGTAGAGTAAGCATAAGGCAGATATAGTAATAGAAAACACACAATAAAAAAATTATATAATATAATAATAAAGAGCAATATTAATTTTAAAGATAAATAATAATAAGCTAGGTTTATATAAACGTTGTCGCAGGCAAACCTTAATATGAGACAGTAGAATAAGCAAAAGAAAAAATAAATAAAAATATATTACAATAAACAAATAAATAAACAATAATTTAATAAAAAATGTTTGTTCCATGGTTGCCACAGGCAACCCCCTACTCAAAAGAGTAGGGTAAGCACCCAGAGGGTGCGCAACCATACTCTCATAATGGAATAAAACGTGGCACATTAAACAAATAAAAATTTAACATAGTCAAATCAGGGCTCTTTGGCGGCCATAAAAATGGGCCTCTTCTGCCAATCCAATTATCTCTAAATTTCCAATTCAGACAAATTACGAACTATACGAGCCAAATGCGCTGGACAACCATCTTGTTGAAAATACATTAAATGTCAATAGTTACCACTTAAACCATTGCGAAAAACATCTCTTAACATATCCAGATTTGAATGCTGGAAAACGTTAATTTCAAAAAAATATGAGTTTATTATTATTACGAGAGTATGGTTGCGCACCCTCCGGGTGATTACCCCGTAAGGGGAGTAGAGGGTTGCCTGCGGCAACGTGTATGAACCTAAAAGGGTTGCCTTCGGCAATCATGGAATAAACTTTTTTTTTTTATTATGTTTATTTATTTATTTATTGTAATATATTTTTATTTATTCCTTCTTTTGCTTATTCTACTTTCTCATATTAAGGTTTGCCTGCGACAACATTTATATAAACTTAGCCTATTATTATTTATCTTTAAAAGTAATAATATATTGCTATTTATTATTATATTATATAATTTTTATTGTGTGTTTTTTATTACTATATTTTTATGACATCTTTTTTATGCTTACCCAACTTTTTTAAATGTTAAGCTTATATAAAACAATCATATTTTGTATTTATTAAAAACTTTTATTAATTATACTTTTCCATTGTTTTTCTATCTTTCTCACCTTTTTTTTTTTGTAATAAAGCAAGCATATTATTATTTACTTTTAATTTTTTTTTTTTTATAATATATTTTTATTTATTCTTTTTGACTTGTTCTACTCGCTCGTATTGGAGGTTGCCTGCGGCAACATATTTAAATCTATTATCATTTTTTTTTTAAAATACTTTTACTAATCATTATTATTTTATATTTTTTGTTTTTAATTTCTTTCTTATTATATTTTTTTATTTATTTCTTTTCGTATTTATCCTACTATCTCATACTTAAGCGGTTGCCTTCGGCAACTATATTTGGTTTTTATTATAAAACTTTGTATCACATTTTGTTTATTATACTTTTTTTTCTTTCTTTTTAAGTTTTTTATTTTCATATTAATTTTATTTCTATAATTTTTTAAAATAATATTACAATTTATTATTATTTTTTATTAATTTTTTCAATCATTATGTATATATTTTTTATTTATTCCTTCTTGTGCTTACCATACTCTCTTATATGTAAAAGGTTGCCTTCGGCAACAACAAAACAACAATATTTTTTTTATTAAAAAATTTGCATTACATTTTATTTAATACACTTGATTTTTACTCTTTTTTTTTTTATTAAAAAAATTTGCATCACATTTTATTTAATTCACTTGATTTTTATTTTTCTTTTTTTCTTTAAATTTTTTTTTTTCTTTCATTTGTATTTTTTTTTTCTTCGTTTTATTTTTTTTTATTTTCATATGAATTTTATTACTATACTAATAATAATTATTAAAGTTAGAATATAAACTATAATATATTTATATAAACCTAGCTTTTTATTATTTACCTTTAAAATTAATATTATTATTTATTATTATATTATATAATTTTTTTTTTGTGTGTTTTTGATTACTATATTTTTATTTCATCTTTCTTATGCTTACCCTACTCTCTTAAATGTAAAGCCAACATAAAACAATTATATTTTGTATTTATTAAAAAAACTTTTATTAATTATACTTATTCCTTTTCTATTGTTTTTCTATCTTTCTCATCTTTTTTTCTGTAATAAAGCAAGCATATTATTATTTACTACTAATTTTTTTTTTATTTGTAATATATTTTTATTTTTTCTTTTTGTACTTGTTCTACTCGCTCGTATTGAAGGTTGCCTGTGGCAACATATATAAATCTATAATCATTTTTTTTTTCAAAATACTTTTACTATTCATTATTATTTTATATTTTATGTTTTTAATTTCTTTCTGATTATATTTTTTTATTTATTTCTTTTCGTACTTACCCTACTCTCTTATACTTAAACGGTTGCCTTCGGCAACTATATTCGGTTTTTATTAAAAAACTTTGTATCACATTTTGTTCAGTATACTTTTTTTATCTTTCTTTTTTTGTTTTTCATTTTCATATTAATTTTATAACTATAATTTTTCAAAATAATATTACAATTTATTATTATTTATTATTAATTTTTTCAATCATTATGTATATATTTTTTATTTATTTATTCCTTCTTGTGCTTACCATACTCTCTTATTTGTAAAAGGTTGCCTTCGGCAACAATAAAACAACAATTTTTTTTTTTATTAAAAAATTTTGCATTACATTTTATTTAATATACTTGATTTTTATGCTTCTTTTTTTTCCAATTTTTTTTAATTGTTTTTTTTTCTTTGTTTTAATTTTTTTTATTTTTATATTAATTTTATTACTATAATCAAAATTATTATTAAAATTAGAATAAAAACTATAATATATCTATATAAACCTAGCTTATTATTATTTATCTTTAAAATTAATATTATTATTTATTATTATATTATATAATTTTTTTTATTGTGTGTTTTTTATTACTATATTTTTATTTCATCTTTCTTATGCTTACCCTACTCTCTTAAATGTAATGCCAACATAAAACAATTATATTTTGTATTTATTAAAAAACTTTTATTAATTATTCTTATTCTTTTTTCATTGTTTTTCTAACTCTCTCAACTTTTTTTTTGTAATAAAGCAAGCATATTATTATTTACTACTAAACTTTTTTTTCTTTTTTTCTTGTAATATATTTTTTTATACTTGTTCTACTCGCTCGTATTGGGGGTTGCTTGCGGCAACATATATAAATCTATTATCATTTATTTTTAAAAATACTTTTACTATTTATTATTATTTTATATTTTTTTTGTTTTTAATTTCTTTCTCATTATATTTTTTTATTTATTTCTTTTCGTACTTATCCTACTCTCTTATACTTAAACGGTTGCCTTCGGCAACCTTATTTGGTTTTTATTAAAAAACTTTTTATTTTTTTGTCTTTCTTTTTTATTTTTTTTATTTTTATATTAATTTTATTACTATAATTTTTAGAAATAATATTACAATTTATTATTATTTGTTATTTATTTTTTCAATCATTATGTATATATTTTTTATTTATTTATTCCTTCTTGTGCTTACCATACTCTCTTATATGTAAAAAGTTGCCTTCGGCAACAGCAAAACAACAATATTTTTTTTTATTAAAAAAACTTGCATTACATTTTATTTAATATACTTGATTTTTATGCTTCTTTTTTTTCCAATTTTTTTTATTTGTTTTTTTTTCTTCGTTTCTATTTTTTTTATTTTTATATTAATTTTATTACTATAATTTTTAGAAATAATATTATAATTTATTATTATTTGTTATTTATTTTTTCAATCATTATGTATATATTTTTTATTTATTTATTCCTTCTTGTGCTTACCATACTCTCTTATTTGTAAAAGGTTGCCTTCGGCAACAGCAAAACAACAATATTTTTTTTTATTAAAAAAACTTGCATTACATTCTATTTAATATACTTGATTTTTATGCTTCTTTTTTTTCCAATTTTTTTTATATGTTTTTTTTTCTTTGTTTTTATTTTTTTTATTTTTATATTAATTTTATTACTATAATTTTTCAAAATAATATTACAATTTATTATTATTTGTTATTAATTTTTTCAAACATTATGTATATATTTTTTATTTATTTATTCCTTCTTGTGCTTACCATACTCTCTTATATGTAAAAGGTTGCCTTCGGCAACAGCAAAACAACAATATTTTTTTTTATTAAAAAAACTTGCATTACATTCTATTTAATATACTTGATTTTTATGCTTCTTTTTTTTCCAATTTTTTTTATATGTTTTTTTTTCTTTGTTTTTATTTTTTTTATTTTTATATTAATTTTATTACTATAATTTTTCAAAATAATATTACAATTTATTATTATTTGTTATTAATTTTTTCAAACATTATGTATATATTTTTTATTTATTTATTCCTTCTTGTGCTTACCATACTCTCTTATATGTAAAAGGTTGCCTTCGGCAACAGCAAAACAACAATATTTTTTTTTATTAAAAAAATTTGCATTACATTCTATTTAATATACTTGCTTTTTATGCTTCTTTTTTTTTCCAATTTTTTTTAATTGTTTTTTTTTCTTCGCTTTTATTTTTTTTATTTTTATATTAATTTTATTACTATAATAATTATTATTGTTAAAGTTGTAATAAAAACTATAATATATTATAATAATTTATATCAATTTTTTCTTATTCTCCATTTAATTTTTCTAAAATATGTAATCATTCAATTACAATTACATATAATCTAAAAAAAAATCTATAAAAATTATTTATATTTGCTTCAATAATAAAGACATTTTTATTATCACCTGGCTCAAAAATATGATTACATACCATTAGGTATTATACGTTTACAAAATTGATGTAAATAAAAATACAAAAAAATTGATTTTAATAGTACAGACCGGTTTTAATTGCAAAATAAACAGCAAACAATGTTGTTTTCTGTCATTTTTTTAAAAAATTAAATTTAAAGCTTTTTTTTCTCTTGTGCACTCAATCCGGAAACATACTGTATATTAGCTGTCAAATATTAGTTTTCAAAAAAGAAAAAATATATTAAACTACCTAAATATACAACAAATAAGTTAATTGAAAAAAAAAGTCAAACCGAATGGTCTTCCTGAATCATTCTGAATAATTCTGTCAATCCGGTCAGAGTCAGTACATCATATGAATATCTGATTTGTTTTAATGTGTGAGTATTATTATTATTATTTAAAACATATTTGCTGACATGCGATTGACTTTTTTTTACTATTTTGTTTCTTTTTCTGTTATTATCTCAGTAAAGTAATGTTCCCCTTACCATTTTAGCGACACATTAAGCGACGTGATCTTAGGACGAAGATAAATAAATATCTTAAGAGTCAGTATTCAGGTAAGGTAGTTGAAGCAGGAAATGAACAAAATAGTTTTTCACGAGTGGAAAACCATCTAAACCAGAGCAGGAAACGGCACAGTGAATTCTTGTTGCGTCCTGCGAGTGGAGTGCTGTATATCCTGCTACTTTTGTACTTCCTGTTTTCTAGGCAAAGCACAAACCTTTTCTTGCTGCTTCTTTTACGATATTTGGTTTTTAAGCATTCACTCCCGCAACATTCCATTGTCCTAACGACTGCGTGCATTACTCAAGCCCCACTAATAAATTGCCTGCTAACGCGAAATAAACACAGAATTTTAAAAATTTAAAAGAAATTAAATTGTTAACAAAACACTATTCAAGGGTGATCTTAAAATAAACACTATTTTATTCGAAAAAATCTAAAATTTGTAATATTTAATAGACAATGAATGAATCCAGCCAATATAAAGTAAAACATGATAGCGGCATCTCTGTCTGACAAATTTTAGATTTTTTAAAAATTTTTTTTGTTTCAAATGAGATTTTGTATGTATGAAAAAGTAGCTATCCTTAAAATTACAATGTTTTTTTAATAATTTCTAAAAATTTTTTTTAAATTTGATAACCCCCTTGAACGTAGGAGGTACCACAAACAGAGTTTGAGAAAAAGACGGGATGTGTAAAAATCATGATAATAACGGCTAAACTTACTATTGATAGATTCTATATCACTAAGGATTTTTTCAACAAATGTCATTTGTCAGTGTCTAACCTGTCAGTCGTATCGTAATTTTACGAAAATCTACCAAAATACAGCTTAAATCTATAAAATATCTATTAAATAAACATAGGGGTTTTATTTATAAAGATTTTCCATCAAGAGATTTAATGTAATTTTGTCAAGAATGGAGGTTTTATAAATTGTAGCCCCCCAAACTGTCAACGGAGTGAACTGAGAATATAATAGGCGAACAATTCAATGAATATTTAAATGAAAACATTGTTTAAAAACTATTTTGAAGCGACCGATAAAGGTTTGATTAATTTTTAAAAGATTTCAAGGCATTTTGTAGAGTAGTGTCCCAAAATGTCAATGGAGTAGAGTGAGAATATAATGTGGAAATTACAATAAATATCGGCCTTTTAAAGATTATTTTGGAATGGTTGATAAAGGTTTGTATAGGTTTTGTTTAGTTTTTTTAATAGATTTCATGACATTTTTAGAGAAAGAGGTCTTTTTTTTGGTTTCGGTCAAAATATACAAAGCTCACAAAAAAAAATTGTCAAATTGACAGCTTCAGGTTATTATAAATTTGTTATGGTTGAAAGAAAAGATTTTGGGTTAATAGTTCTTCTAAAATTGAGCCCCAAATTAATTGAAATGCTTTTTTATATTGGAAAAGATAGAAAGAAGAGCCCACGGGTATGTTTTTTAACTTTTTTTTATCAAATACTAAAACTTTTATTGATAGAGCATGCCCCCCAAAATGTCAAAGGGGTGAAGCTAATATAATAGAAATTACAATGAATATATAAATGAAACGACGTTTAAAGAGTATTTTGGAGCGAAAAGAAAAGCTTTGGGTTAATAGGTCTTCCAAAATTGAGCCCCAAATTAATTAAAATGTTTTTTTATATTGGAAAAGATAGAAAAAATAATAAAAAAAAAAGTCCTGGGTATATTTTTTGACTTTTTTTTATCAAATACTAAAATCTTTTATTTTTTAGTAACATCATATTCTTTATTTTCAACATAGATACAATACATGAAAAGATAGTCATAACTCCCTAGGGATTTTTGATACTTTTTTCTTCCTCAATTTCCTGCGCCTGTTCACGAGTCAAATAGAAGGTACAATTTTCAAACTTTCCACTAAACTGGTTGCTTTTGAATGAGTTTGTAGCTTTTTCAGCAGCCAACGATCTTGGTTTTTCAATATTTTCCACCCCAGCAATCACACGGGATATATTATTTTTTGATTCCATACTATCCGCCAAGTAATTTGAAGCAACAGTAGAACTTTTCCATCCTCCTAGTCGCTTCAACTTTGTCATATTTAATCCACCATCTGCCGCCAATGTTGCAGAACTTCGACTAACATTACAGTTCCATTTATATCCGTAACCCCATTTTTCACCATCCATACATGAAATCGGTCATATTCTTTGATGTACAAATGTTCAGACTTCTTCGGAACCAATAACTCACTGGCTTTTTCCGCTTTTATAATCACAGTGTGAGGAATAACGCTGCTGCTTCCAGAAATTTTTTTTTTGTTGATTGAAAAACAAATTTATGTAACTGTAGCAACTATCGTAGCAACGGCACAGTCAAACCACCTTTGATATCCACATTTTTTTCAAATTTTGAATGTTTTTTTTACGTTTAATGTTGAAAATAAAGAATATAATGTTGCTAAAAAATAAAATATTTAATGCACTACGGGAGATATTCTGTTTTTCACCCTCGGTAGACTTACAGACCGCGGGCCTCCGGCCCTTGGTCTGTAACACGTCAACCTCGGAGAAAAAACATTCATATCTCCCTTAATGCATAAATATCTATTATTGATAGAGCATGCCTGAAATTGGTATTTGAAAAGGAAATAATGAAAGCCAATTTTAAATTTACCGCTCTAATATTTTTGACATCGTTGTTGTTAGCAACAAAAAAAAGTATAATAATAAAATAATTATTTTTAGAATTTTCATAAAGTATTTACATATTTTACAAAATTAAGTGTAAAAGTGTTGTTTTTTTTGTAAAATATAAATGAAAAGATTAAAATAAAGTAAGTTTAATAATTATTTAATCTCATTGTCTATAATTTTTTTTTTTTAGATAAGGTTTGATTAAAAATTTTGAAGAGACACCTAATTTTTTGGCCTGTTTTACATTTTTTTCTTTATTATAATATGGGAATATAATACGAATGACTAGAAGAGCCTTTTTGATTATATTATATAAGATATAGAACTGTGGTTGTCGGAAAATTATAATTGTGTATACGAAAAGTGAGGTTAAGTTGTGTTTGGGGCCTATTCATGTAAGAAGATTTATATAAATGAATTAAAATCAGATGGAAGTGAAAAATTATTTTCGAAAAGTATCTATACAGAATATATATTTTTTTCTCAATCGTACGTACTTATTTTTATATTTTTAAATAAACAATTAAAAATTAAAAAAAAAATTGTCAATTATTATTGTTGACATAATCAATTAAAAAATACAAAGTGATCACTTAATATCAATAATTTATATTTTATAACTAACATGAAATATGAAACGTTTTTCTGTCAATTTTAATGTAGAATTTTATATAGAGTGGTTGTTTTTTTGAATTTGATATATAATATATAACTAAAATATAAATAATTTTTTTTGATTTTTTTTTTAGATTATGTATGATTGTAATTGAATGATTACATATTTTGGAAAAATTAAATAGAAAACAGGAAAAATTAAGAAAATTAGAAAAAGAAAACAAATAGAAAAAAAAAGAAAGAAAGAATAAAGAATATAATTAATAAAATGTAATACGAACTTTTTAAATAAAAATAAAATATGGTCGTTTTATTGTTGCCTAAGGCAACCTTATATATATAAGAGAGTAAAGTAAGCAAGCAAAAGGGCGAATAAATAAAATAATATAATAATAGAAACATCAAAAAATATATAAAATAACAATTTTAATTTCGAAAAAAAAAATTGACTTGCTTTAGAAGAGATTAAAGAGAAGAGAAAGAAAGAAAAAAATTGGAAAAAAAAAGAAGAATAAAAATTAAGTATATTAAATAAAATATAGTGCAATTTTTTTTAATAAAAAAAAATATGGTTGTTTAATTGTTGCCAAAGGCAACATCTTACATATAAAAAAGTATGGTAAGCAAAAATATTGGAGAGTATGGTAAGCAAAAGAAGGAATAAATAAAAAATATATACATAATAAGTGAAAAAAATTATATAAAATAATAATAAATAGTAATATTATTTTTAAAAATTATAGTAGTATATTTAATATGAAAATTAAAAAAATAAAAAGGAAGAAAAAAAAATATAATGAAGATAATGTGATATAAATTTTTTTAACAAAATCTAAATAAGGTTGCCAAAGGCAACCGTTTACGTGTAAGATAGTAAGGTAAATACAAAAAAAAATAAATAAAAAAATATAATGAGAAAAAAATATATAAAATAATAATGAATAGTATAATTTTTGTTAAATATAAATGAAAATAGATTTATATATGTTGCCGTAGGAAACTATTACAATAAAAATAAAAAAAAAACTAATCGTAATTAATAATATGTTTGCTTTATTACAACAAAAAAAAGATGGGAAAGATAGAAAAATAATAAAAAAGAAATAAGTATAATTTATAAAATATAATAAAAGATTTTTAATACATACAAAATATGGTTGTTTTATGTTTGCTTTACATGTAAGAGAGTGGGGTAAGCATAAGAAAGATTGAATAAAAATATATTAATATAAAACACAAAATAAAAAAAAATCATATAATATAATAATAAATTATATTTATTTTAAGGGTAAATAATGCCAAATTGTTGCCGCAGGTAATAATCTAAATGAGAGAGTAGAATAAGCACAAAAAAAAATGTATTAAAATAAAAAAAATTATTAAACAATAATTCAATAAAAAAAAAGTGCGTTTGTTCTATGGTTGCCGAAGGCAACTCCTCTAGGTTTATACACGTTGCCGTAGGCAACCCTCTACTCAAGAGAGTAGGTAAGCACCCGGAGGGTGCGAAACCATACTCTTGTTTAATAATAATACTTGAACTTGTTTGTGAATTTCCAAGTATAAAAACTTGATAGTTTGATCTTCATGATAACGTAGACGTGCGTAGAGATACTACACTCTAGCGTAACTAGCGTTTGAGCGCGCGGTATTTACATTACGATTGTATTAGAAAATGAAGCAAAGCTACTTGTGTATCCGTTCTGATTATTAATCGTTGATTATAGAACTATTAAAATTTTTTAAAGTACTAAATCAAATGTTTCTAATAAATTATAAAAAAAGCACTGACTTATCTGACAACGCTTAAAGACAAGGATTAAAGTGATTATGTTATAATTTTTTGGTTTCTTCATTATATATATATAAATATTATTATCACTAAATACACATTTTTCAACAAAAGTTAAATGTTTTTATTATTTTTTTTTCAACATGAAAGAGAAATTTTGACAATAGCGTTGAACCAATTTGCTGAATTCGTATGAAAACATAATGATTTTCGGCTTTCGACCAAATAATAAGTCTCGTTAAGCTCATTGAATCAATAATAATTTGTGCCGGAACACATGAATATAATTTTTGGCTAAATTATTTTTTATCCGGTTGAATTAAAATAACACGAGTCGAAAAGCCACGTTTTCCACCACAAGCAAAAACTGGAATTTTTGCATACAAAAATTATTAAAAAAATTAAATTTGTAAAAAGTTTTAATAAATTATAAAAACTGTACCTATTCAAATTAACTGTAAATATGATTTTTAGCCTCGTCGATTGTAAACGGCATATTTACGTCTTGTCAACTTCTATGGTAACTAGACTTTTTTACATGCAAAGCTTCCACTTGAATTCACTGGCGTGTTGCAAAATACCATAAAAATTATCTGCTTTCAGAGACTTCCAAAAAAATGTTGTTTAGTCATAAATATAGTTTGTTTATACCTGGACAATTTACCGCACTTAATAAAACCAAAAGATTTCAAAAATAAAAACAAACTAATATTTTTGGTGCAAACTTTAAGGCGCTGTCGGCGCCATCTTGTACTGTCATACTTAGCTAACCATCGATTGAGCACAGATTAATTGCACTTTAGCTGTCAACCGCAAATCAATTCAAATTTCAAAATTTTTAAAACAGACAAAATTGAGTCTTCGCCTAAAAAGTTGAATACATTATTCGTGCGTTAATCATTCTACAGCCCGCGGTTTTATTAAAACCCTCTGTAGAGCGCCGGACTTAAAAATTAAAACCTTGCGCTGTAAAATGAAACTTACCGCACTAATAACGTAAATAACTATTACCGTAACGATTTGAGATAATTTAGTTTAGGGTTTTGTGTTTTTCGCTTACTTAAGCTGTTTCAATTATTTTTTTCAATATTTTTAATCCAAATTTTGTTCTTCTAAAAAAAAGCCGAGAAAGCGACATTAGTGCGACAAAGTTCGTAAGAAGGAATATGACAAATTTCAACGCTTTATTATTCCAATCTTTGTTATTATTAATTTTGGCTTATATTTCTTGCAGCCTGAATCATCTAGTCTTAATAGTTTATGAATCAAGTGGTCAATAACCTTGGGCAATTACAAACCTTGCCTACGGCTCGGTATATAAACTGTGCCCGCGGTCTGCAAGAAAGCACTTTCTTACCTTGGTTTCAAATATACTATTTTAAAAAGCGTTAAATTTTTTTACAAAACTACGTTTTGACTTAAACATATTGACTATTCGTTGAAGAGCTACAAACTGTTTTTAACTTAAGTAGAGCGTAGTAGGCTTGTTTTAATTTTTTACAGACGTGATCTATACTACTAATAGGTTTATTTTTTGCCTATACAGAATGATCTGATAGATTAGGTTTAAAGATCTTCTAAGGGGTACACGATATACACTAATGATGCTCACTTTCTTGTTGTTGATGTTTACTTTGGTTCCTGCGCACTCTATGAGGAGTACTACACTATGCTCTTGGGTTATATTTAGGGCTTTACACGTACAGTCATAGTCATCTTTGCAGTAGATCACTACACCCCCATGTGTTCTCGTCGGTCTACAGTAAAAAGACCCTAATCTACAGCCTGTGATCTTGATAGTAGTACCAAGTGATGCTTCGCTTGCCCAGGTTTCCGTTAGACACAGAATATCAGGTGAATTCTCTTTTGAAAGAAATAATTCTATTTTGGGTAATTTATTAAACTCAAATTGTATATTCAGATGTACTACAATTATTCCGGAGCACTGCCCTAAATAATCACTCTTGTTGGTGGAGAAATACTTCTCTTTTTGTTCTTATTTATATGAATTTTTTTGGTGTAATTGGAACATTTGTGAATTGCTAGAGTTATTACCGAGGAAATTGTCTCCGTTTAACTCTAATACCGGTATTCATAGTCGTATCTCAAGCTCAACCTTGAGTTCAAGCTTGAGACGTCATCTCAAGCAAGGACTCCGGCAATGCTCGGGAAATTAAGCAAGAACTTCGACAATGCTCGACGTCACCAAAGTAGTCATTTTTGTGTTGTTTGGTTTAAAATTTAACATTTTGACGCATGACAGTCATTCTCCGTGTTTATATAAAGTGACAAGTTAAGGAATAACTCGATGCCATAGGGGTTATATCGAAAGTGTTTTGTGTTGTTTTTGCAAAAAAAAAGAATGACGACGGATGAATACGTGTATGGTAACATTATAAAATGTGCATTACAGACGAAAAAGCTGCGTATACACAAAAAGCAAAACCCTTGCTGTAGTCTCGCATGGACAACCCCAATAGTGTAGAAAGCACTACGACGGATGCCGCAAGAAAAGCGAACGATCTGGACCATTATTACATTCTCTTCAAAACACGAAAGCTGCAAAAGTAAGACCCAAATAGAAGCTAGCTCACACTGCGTGCTTTTGAGCAGGACAATGTAAGTGCAACATTAATATAAATCTAGCCAGACCTTTATCCACTTTTATTGCAGGAAATGTGATACAGAAAAGTTATCAGAGTAGTGAGTAGTAGGAGCTATTCAAGAAGTGTGTAAAGATGAAAGTTTTCGGCTGTCGTTTTGTCTACTTTGCTTCTGCAAACAATACCTCACACTTATAATGTAAACTAATAAAAATTTTACTTTTTTTGTACTTATGTTTACCAGTAGAAGGTGTTACTAGAAAATACTCTTCAGTATTTTCCAACGTCAAACGATGCCATAACCGGCGAATGGCGTCTTGAGTCGGACTCAAGACAAGTCGAGGCCTTGCTCAAGTCCGACCCCAGTGCGCTTGCTCATCAAGCAAAAATCGCCCTTATTCACACCGCAATTTGATATTTAAATCTTGAGATTTGTCTATGAATACCGTCCGGTCTTGAGCTCGACCTCAAGCTCAAGATATGAATATCAGATTTCACGAGCATTGCCGAAGTCCTTGCTTGAGTCTAAGCTTGAACTTGAGACACGACTATGAATACCGGCATAAGCAAATTGAGTAAATTTTTTTATTGCCAATAACGATATATATATATATATTTTTTTTTCTCTCTTGTATTAGCGAGCTTTTGGTTTACCCTGCAGGTCTTAACCCCTAAAGGCTGAAGGGAGGCTAATTTCGGTATTGTCTGGGCTAGGGTTGAGTGGTGCTAAACTTTTATATATATATATATATTATCTTAAGACTAATGTACATACCTTTTGTTAATCAGCTATAGAACGGGTTTAAAAAACTAAATTTAAGTTAATTGCAATTAGAATTTAAAATCAAGTAGCTTAGTTTATTCTGCTCAGAAATGCAGCCAATCACGTAACAAATTAATTTTAATTTTAATTAAATATATAATTCAATTGCTATCAATCGGAAATTTATAGTATATTAACTGTTATCAGTTACAATTACTATTTTTTAGCCTAATATTATAAAGTAAATTTATCTAATTTTTAATTAATTAAATTATTACGTATAATTTTTGATTTATTACCAAAAAATATTTTATTTGACTTTATTAAAACCTATTAACCTTATTAATAAGCATTATTGTTTCGATTTAGAATACTCAAATTTTATATTAGCCAAAATTTCAAAAATTAGCCGTTTAAAAATTTTGTTTAACTGTTAAAAAGTCTTGACGGCATTAACCGTTATTTTATTTAACTGTTTTAACAGATTTCTACAATATGTTACTATTCTGTTACTATTGTTACTATGTTACTATTATCTAATTATTGTATTTTTTTTAAAGTTCTAAAATTATAAATTAAGTAATTTTTTAACAAAAAATTAACATAACGTCGATTCTAAACGTGTTTTAAACATGTCAAGCTGATAATCCGATAAGATTAAGAATTTGTTCTAATTTGTTTCTATATTGTTGTGTACAAATAGATTTGTTTAATTAATAATGTTATTTATTAATACTATCTGTTATTATCTTTTTATTGTTATTTATTTTGGTAAACTGATAATAAACAAATTTTAATCTAAATTTTAGGTTTAGTTCAAATGTATATGTATATATATATATATATATTTTTTTTTTTTTTTTCTTTCTTTTAGCGAGCTTTTGGTTTAGACTGCAGGTCTAATCCCCTGGAGGGAGGCTAATTTTGGTATTGCATTGGCTAGATTTGGCTGACTACCGGGTAATGTTGACCAGGGTAACGTTAGCCAAAATTAGTCTGTCCTGGAGTTTTTATATATATATTTATATATATATATATATTAGCTTTTGGTTTAACCTGCAGGTTTTAACCCCTAAAAGCAGAAGAGAGGTTATGTTCGGTATTGTATGGACTAGGGTTGAGTGGCATTGAACCACCTGTGTTGATGTATTCACGCCTTTTTGGCTGACTACCTGGTAATTTTGAACAGGGTAAAGCTAGACGAAATTAATCTGTCCTTAAGTTTTATATATATATATATATATATATTTTTTTTTCTTTCTTGTATTAGCGAGTTTTTAGTTTAGCCTGCAGGTCTTGACCCCTAAAGGCTGAAAAGAGGCTAATTTTGGTATTGTATGGGCTAGATTTGGCTGACTACCGGGTAGTTTTGAACAGGGTAAAGCTAGCCGAAATTAGTCTGTCCTTGTGTTTTTTTTCCTTTCTTTCTCCACTTTTTCCCTTATATATAACTATAACTTATATGTAACTTTTGCGGCTACACGTGATTGAAAACTTTATCGTTCTAAACTTCTTTTTGACGCTTTCGTCTGGTGACTTTCAAGATGAAAAGAGAATGCAGGATTGCCAACTCAAGCAGTCCTGTTTGATCACATTGTATACGGATAAGTGTTGTAAAACGCATTTTAGCAAAATTGTAATAGGCTTTTAATAAACGCACCGTATAAAGATGATAAAAAGTGATGCGCTATTTGACCCTTTTTAAGGATTCCATGTGTAAATGAAAGATCGGACTTACTTTGGGAAAACCGGCCGGATTTCTTTTACGCAATGAAAAATGGCTGCACATTCGTTAGCTTTTCAAAGGGAGGGCTCAGAAAGGTAACATAAAGAATGAAAACAAATATATCGAAAGGAAAACGTGCAGGAAAATCATTGTCAGTTTGCGGACGAGAAATACACTCATAAAACAAAAACGGTATGTTATTTCCCGATAAAACATTTGATGAGAGCGAGTTACATTTGAGCAATAGACATCAAATATATATTTTTCTTGCTACTCCAGTCGAAAGTACGTGGTTTCGGCTGCGATTCCACGGCAGAAAGTGTATCTTCTATGCACTGGTAGAGCTATCCGCGCGCCCTCTAAACAAGCGGGAGTAAAAATTTATTCCTGCACTTTCTGCCGTTGAATCGCAGCCGAAACCACGTACTGTCGACTGGAGTAGCAAGAAAACTAGTATACACTACATGGGCAGAAAGTTGAGATTTCTGCACTGTGCGCCACAATGGCGCGCAGTTCAGGGCTCTCAACTTTCTGCCCTTGTAGTGTAGTATACTATTTCAGTTAAATAATAACTATCGAATTATCAACTGAAAATTAAAATAAATAAAGAAGTGGTCACTTTTCTGTCACTTAAGACCTATCATGACTTAAAGAGAGACCTCCAAAAAAGTGCTTTTAGAGACCTCCAAAAAAAGTGTTGTTTAGTCATAAATATAGTTCGTTTATACCAGGACAAATCACCGCACTCAATAAGACCAACAGATTTAAAAAAAAAACATTTTTGATGCAACTTTTAAAAAGCTATCTTGTGGTGTGGTGCCAATTCTGTCATTATTTGTGCGTTAGTTATTTTACAGCGCTCAATTTTGTTATAGCACTCCGCAGACCGTCGTGCTTGCGCTGTAGAAAGAAGTTTACCGCACTAATTGCGTAAATAACTATTTAATTTGAAAAAAAGTACTTTAATACAAAATGTATCTTTTCCATTGTGGTTTTTGGGTTTTTGATTAGTGGCCTAACGGCTGTCTTGAAAGCAGTGTGTGTTTTACCATCATAAATTTGGGGTGAGCTTTACAATGAGACATAATGGCGAGCAATTCTGGCGAAATAGAATATCTAACACACACAATTGGTCTTTAAATATAAATTTTATCTGGTAATCATAACGGAACGACTTCTCTAGGTGATGATGAATGTTGGTGAGGGTTAAGAGATGTCTCTGCGTAATTCATAATGCTATTAAGCTGTCGATAACACGCCATCGTTTAAGCGACCTTTGAGTCTTTTCCATTTGGTTATAAATTACAAGATTTTCCATCGCGGCGGAGGAGTCTATACTGCAATGAATCAAAAATATCTGACACAGCTACTTAATTTGAGGTGTACAATTAATTTTAGTGTGTCACTTTTGTTTTGATATAGGGCAATTTTCAAGCATTTCTGCGTTTTTCCTTCTTGAGCAAAACTTTTATAAACGATTACATATTATACAATGTCAGAGAATTTTGAACAGTAGATTAATGTTATAAAACACTCGCTTTATTAAGGTAGGAGTCAAGTTTGCAGCTGATGAACGAAGGAGTGCGAATGGCTTAAGTGTCATAAACCAACTTATTTATGCTATTTTCACAACATTATTATTACAGTCGGCTTTGCTGTCTACCACCTCCTGTGCGGAAAAATTGGCCAAATTGTCTATTCTTTAAGTGCGTTTCTAAATTTAAATTTTTTCTCATTTCTTATATTATGCAAATGGTGAAGGCGCCGGGATAATTATCTAGACAAATTCTTAAACTCACCTTCAGACCTGGTTCCAAAGCGATTTTGTTGACTCTTTTTGAATTAGTTTTGTTAAACGTCAATTTTTTTGTTGTATAGAAAACAATAAAGATTATAAGAAACAAATAAGTACAAAATGCGTACCTGTCAAAATAAAAACAAACCAATATAGTTTGTCATTATTTAGTAAAATATTTTGAAACAAACTTTGCTTTAATTCAAAAGTACTAAAAGTAGTGTCATCCAATTTTACTCAATTTAAACGTAATACGCAAGGTTGGCGTTTAAAAAAAACGTCAACACCGACCCAGATATCATCTTTTTGGAGATGAAAAAAGTTTTGATGAAAGTAGTTGTGTCTGTTGTGCTCCACATTTTTATGTTCTAAAAGTTGACATACTCTGAAAAGTAGAACCAAGGTTTGTCCAAAGTATTATTCGGGAAATTGTCGTTAATGTTGTTCAGAAATCATCATTGATGTAACGGGTTTTTATAAATGATTCTAAGGACGCAGTTAGCGTAGGAAGTGTGCCGCCTCTTTTACTTTGTACATAGATCGTTCAAGGACACGCATCAGACGACTCTAAGTGACAGGTGACAAATCACATTAATGACTAACGGGAACCATAGAATAAGCGAAGACTGTCAAATTATAGGTTTCATTTCAACAAAGCGGTATTTTCAAAATTCACAGCCAACTCCGTCCTCTGCATCTGCTGAAGATTTACTTTGTGTGCATTACGCTTTTACGAAAATAAGCTTTAACTATAAAATATTGTTATGATAATGTGAAAACTATTGTAGTTTATGAAAAAAAATTAAGATCTCGTTTTTATTTAGAATTTTGCCAAAAGTACAAATTTTGTAATATTTGAATTTGAATTGTTACTAATAGGTTTATTTATAAACAGGCTTAAGATATCTACATTATTACACAAAATACAATTATACAAAAATTTTCCTATTCTATCCTCCCTGCTCTTCCTTTGTGTTCTTTTTCTTCGGCTTTTGTTTCCCTTTTCTTCCATATTTTTTTCATTCTCTTTTTCTTCGTTTTATTTTCTTTCAGTATTTTCTCTCATTCCGCTGTAGCTGTTTCTCTCTTATCTCACTGCATTCATTCCACATGTGCTCTATTGTCTCTCTTTCCTCATAACAGATTCTGCACAGTCTCTCTTCCTTTTCCATCTATTACTTCATTTCCGCACCTGAACCTTGCCATTATTTTCCTCTCTTTCGCACTTTCTCTTCCCAGGTACACCGGGATCTCCACTGTCATACATTTCTCATAATTCCTGTTGGACCTGGATTCTTTGATTTTTTCTCTTCTTTCTTGCTTTTTTACATCCCTATCTCTTTCACTCGTTTCTGCGTTCATCCACTTGCCTTCTGTTCTTAATCTTTCCACTTCTTTACTTGCATACCCATTTCTTCTGTAATACTTTTCTCTCTCATTTGTCTTTGTATTCATTCTCTTTTCTTTTCAACAATCATTCAATATTTTACATTCTTTCCTTCTCTTCATTCTATCTTCAAACTTAATAGCTTTTTACCCCGCTTTCGCTCTCAGCTTGTTTCTTTTACATTCTTCCCTTACTATATACCCAGGGGTTTCTCTGTCCACCCTTAGCACCCATCCCAAATATTTTTCTTCTATCTTCTCTATTTCTTCCTGTTTTTTTACCCTCAGATTTCTGCTCCATACATCAATACGTTCTCTACCAAGCTCTCAAACATTATCATTCTCCTCCTGAAATCCCTTATTCGCTTTCTCCCTCTTATTCCCCATACCGACCCTACCATCTTGTTGGCTTTCTTGCCATCTTTCTAACATGCGTTTTGTCTGTTGCTCTTTCTTTAAATGTATAGCTTAATTAAGCTCTCTTACTCCCTCTATCTTCTCTCCTTCATATTCCTAATTATTCTTTTGTTCTTTCCTCTTTTCTTTGTTGAACATCATCATCTTTATTTATTTACATTCGCTTCTAGCTTTTTCTTCCTCACATATTTTCTTAGGGTCTTCATCATTTTTCCCATTTCCCTTTCACTTTTCGCTACCATTACCACATCATTTGCTAACGCCAATCTCTATACTTTTCCTTTTCCTGCCACACATCCCTCTGTTTGCGCCTTTCTAAACATTTCTTCAAAATCTGCCATGTAAACAAGGGGCTGAGCGTACATTTTTGTCTTACTCCTTTTGCTGTTACAAAACATTCACTCTCTTTCTCTCTTACTTTGCTTTTGGTCGTATATTTCTTCTACCTTTCTAACCAGCTATTCGCCTACTCCGCTTTCTCTCATACTTTTACACATTGTTTTTCTATCCACCTTATCAAACGCTTCTCTAAAATCTATGAATAGTGCATACAGCCTTCTTCTCTTTTTTTCATCTCATTCTTTGCTAGGTGGTCAAGGATGTATACATTTTCCAAAGTTCTCTTTCCTTCTCTGAATCCCGCCTGGCTGTCTGGTATTGCACCCTTTTCCTCCAACTTTTTTCTCACCTTCTCACTAAGAATTGACGTGTACAATTTATAACCTGTGTTTACCAGAGTTGATCCTTGGTACTTTACGTTTATCCTTTTTTTTGTAGATAGGGCATATTATGTCTCTAACCTGCCGAGAATCCCTCTCCTCTCCACACTCTATTCATTACTTCTACCAATCTTTATATCACTCCTCTCGTTCCATACATCTAGTGTTCATTCTGTATTTTATCCCCTCCTCCTCCCTACGGTGCCTTTTTTTTCCATAGTTTTTTTTATCTGTCTTTCTACCTCTTCCAGCGTAATTTCTGTTCCAAATGGAGCTGTCTGGTTTCTTTCTTTTGCTAGTTTTCCTATCTCTACTTCTCTTTTTGATTCTAGCAGATTGTTGGAAACCTCCTCCCATTCCTTTATTGTTATCTTTTCGCTCGCCGTTTCTTTTCTTGTCCTCTCCCTGTTTATGTATTTCCACATCTCTGTCTCTGTTTTAATAGCTTTTATTGCTTTTTCTTTTTCTTCTTCTTCTTCTTTCTGTTGCTTTCTTATATCTTCCAGGATTCAGGACGACGCTTTTATCAAATACTATTAAATTTTCTTGGTGCTTTTGTGGCTTCTTTTTTAGCTGGTAGAATTCTTTGTCCTATCATTTATTTTTTGTTTTTTCTATTTTTTTTGTTGCTGCTTCTAAAATTTGTTGCAGTTCTATTTCCATCTTCTCTACCTGTTGCTCCCCGAAACTGATGTTTTCTAGCTTTCTTCTGTATTCTTCCACGGCTTGCTTGTCCCATACTTTAATTATTACCTTCCCCTAATCTGCCTTTATTTTCTTTTTTTCTTCTCTTCGGTGTTTTCTGTCTTCTATGCTTATCTCGATTGGAAGATGGTCTGACTCTATTCTGTCCCCTATTCTAAAGTCTTTTATTTTCCTCCACGCCTCCTTATTCGTTATTCTATAGTTGATCACTGATTTTCCTCTACTGTCTACATACGTCTACTCTCCATCCCTTTTCGTGTATCCATACCATCAACTTTTTCCCTTCCTTATTTTCTTTATAATTTGAATTGTTTTGATAGGTCAATCAAAGAAAAACCAAACATTCTAATCGCTTTTTGAAAACTATTTGCTCACTTGTTATTTATATTGTTATTGGTCGGCTTTTACTAGGCGTTTTTACTGTTTTTATTTATTTTAAGCCCTATATATATATATATATATATTCAGTTTTTAGGTCCAAAAAAGCAGAAAATATAATTTTGGCAAAACGTAGTTTTGACCAGAAGTCCCCAGCACAAAAAAACTTTGTAACCGTGAAGTTACACAAGGGGAAAAAGAGAGAAGGGAATAAAGGGAATAGGAAAGCTCGAGGACAGGCTAATCTCGGCTAGCTTTACCTTGTTCAACATTGCCCGGTAGTTCAGCCGTAGAGGCGTGAATCTAGGAACACAGGTGGTGGTTATGGCGCCACTCAACCTAAGCGCAGACAATAGCCGAAATTAGCCTCCCTTTAGCCTTTTAGGGGTCAAGACCTGCAGGCTAAACAAAAGCTTCAGTAAAATAATATTAATATATTGAATAAATAAAAGAAAATACAACAAATAAAAAAAACTAACTGATAGCAATAAGTGATATTGGCCTCAAAATGAAATAAAATAAAAAAAGATAAATCCAGAATGTTCAAATAATTAATTAGTTCTAAATAATTCAAATAAAATTTTATCACAATTTTAACACAACTTGACAGGACTCGATGCAGTCTGAGTTAGACAAGACAATTCTTTGGAAGTTAACTCAAGCACCCCTTACAGGTTGTCCTGATTACCACAAACAATAAAGGCAATAATTTGATGAAACAAAATATAATAAAAGGAAGGTTTTCTTCACTTTAAAGGTGTCGTTCAAAGGCTTACTAACATTCACACATTCATTCTACCTTTCATAGACCTTGAACTAACCTTATCTGCTGTTTCCGTTGGAGATGGTTGTTTTGCAGTGGTTTACTCCTCGGAAGCTCGATGGTAAATAGCAGGATAACAGGAGGAAAAGATCGAGTACCGCAATTGAGTCGTCTCTCGACTTGACCCTAGACTTGCCCTAAATGAGCCGCGAAGTAAAACCGTTAGTGGTGGAATTAATGAGACTGTTTAACTTACCCCTTCTAACGTCACGTAATCGCGAAAATGGTAAAGTCGTTATTAAAACGTGGCTTCAAAGCCGTACCAATTTTCTTGTCAAAAAGTCGTGAACACACGTAATACCCACTACCGGGTTTATTTGACTCACTACTTTGGCGTAGAAGGGTACACTAACACTACGTACGGTGGCGGACTTAAAGTGCAACATGGACGCTATCACCACTCCTATATATAGAATCGGTATCTTTCCCGCTTAAAATCTGGTAAATTCTGCTTTACTATCGGATTATTCTCTTCCTATCCGTTAAAAACTACCTGGGTTTTTTTTCCCTGGCCAATAAAAAAAGTTAGCTTGCTTTACTTTATATACAGAGTGTTCAGAAAAGACAGTTAGTCGAAAGACATAAATTGTCTTAAAGGCGTCGGGTCTTCGCAGTTTTAGACTAAATCGATGACAGCAAATTCGATAGTGCACAAACTAGCGTCATGCAATGAGTAGTTTACCGCAAAATGGCAAGAAGGCGCTTATTTATTGTAATTTTTGGCGTGTGCCGCAATTCAACCGTTACAACTTGGAAAGGCCTCTAGGACTTCTCTTTTGTTCTTCTCTTAGGTGCCAAAAACAGAATGGAGAAGCAGATGATCCATGAAGATGATGGAAACAGCAAAGCAGAGAAGGCTGAGATAGAGGAAGATTGCCTTAGGGGGACAAGCTCCGGATATGGTTCAGACTATTGATGACAAAGAGTTTTGCAACAATTGCTGATGTTTAGTCAGCTTGAATTAGAAGAAACTAGGTTAATGTTTACATGAGGTTTGGTCATATCATCCCTTACAAACTCATGTAGTCTTTATAATTTACTGATGTTCTATGTGTTAGAACAATTCTCCTATTCATAATTAGATTTATTATTTTATAAGCCCTTTTATACTATACATATATTTCATAAACTTTTAGTGTCTGTACAGGAATTACAGGAATTATGTTAATCGGCGTCGAGAGCCAAATAATAAATAATAATTGTAGTAAAACCGGCTCAAGAACAGAACTAGTTCTCTGCTGTAGGTTTTCATTCTTAATCATTTCACATAAAGAGCAATAATAAACAATAACAACCGTGTCAATGTTGACACAAATAATCTGCATGCTCTTTAATAAAAACAAGTATGCCAATATAGATGTATCTGCATGCATCATAATAATCAATATAATGTAATAAGGTCTTATATGTGCTCTTTCCTAAGATTAGAGCAAGTCGTTTCAGTTCTCAACTTAGCTGCCATAGCCAAACCAGCCACATTATTAGAAGAAGGTAGGGTCTGTCACCTGGCAAGGTCACTGAAACAGAAATGTTAAGACACCACATTTGCACACAATAACAAGGTATATTCGTTCGAGTGTAAAGATAACTATCACTCTAGTTCTCTCGACTTGACTCTGCACGAGTACCGCACTCGGTACTACCCGCTGACTGCTGTCTACTACCCTTACGGCAATAGTTTCATCCCTCAGCTAAGCGTTCTGCGCAATCTCCACTCAGCTATCCCTCCTTCTTACAATATTATATTCAAACCGTTTTGACTTAAATAATTTATATTGATAAATATATAAAAAGTAAACTCCCACATGTCTAACAGCAGTTGTTGTAATAATTTTCTGTGGGAAAGAAACCATTTGACTAACTTGCTATAATACTTTATTCCCGCAGTTTTCCGCTTCTCTTTTATTTACCACATAATAATTTGCTTACGCTGTCGAGCTTTGCACCTACCTATAAAAAAAATTTGCTAATAAAAATGAAAAACCGTACTTAAAATTCGGCAAAAGCTTATGGTCATAAACAATTTTACTGGTACCTAAGCAGCAGCCAGCTTCAGCAGTGTGGGACAACCAAGCTGAATAATGAATAGCAGTGCAAAATTAAGAGGAGCCGTGTATATTAATAACACAAAGCGCCATTTTGAACAAATGTAGTGTAAGGAATAAATTGCGGTCACGCTGCCATGCTGGTGGTCAGGCAGAAGAGGTGAGGATGCTGGACATAGGGCTGAAATGACAGACGGCAATCTTCCCATGCGTGTAATAGGGCTCTGGAATACATGGCTTTAGTTCATTTTGAGCAATTATTCGAGATACTTGTAGATACTACAATATACATTCTCAGCAATTACTCCAACAGATCGCTTGATCTTACACATCAAATACACTATTTGCAAACTGTCAAATTAACTTCTATGAGCTTTTGACGCGTCAAGCTCAATAGTAGTTTTTAAAAGTTTGCTGCTAATTGGCTGAAAAATAAATATTTATTCCAACACAGTTCTGCACAAACTTACTTTTAGAAGCTTTTTTTCCTAGAAAAAGCTAAACTAACTTTGAATTAGATGCTACATAGCTATTTGAATGAGGTTTTAATCAGATCTTACCTTATGCCCATAATAAGAGAACTCTACCTTAATACAATTTAAATATTTTCTTTTATTAATTTGGTTGACTTCGATTGTGTAACGTTTAAAGAATCTGTGTCAACGTTGTTTAGAGTAAATCTTTTTATAATCTTGCATAACAATTCTTTGCAGCAGCGTTAATGCAGCTAGAGTCATTAGTAACTCTTTTTAGGATTTTATGCAGTGAATTTGCAATTCAATTATAAAACGCAAGCAGCTCTGGCTCACCGGTTAATAGTTTTGATAATTTAATACTCTTCAGTGCTTACAAGAACTAAATACATGGATAAATCTGTTTGTTTGTGTACAATGTACATAGTCAGCAGCATACAACACAAAAAGCGACAATTAGGTACATTAGAAACATTAAAATTAGCAAAATCAGCAGCATCTATTTTTTCCTATATAATGAAGTTTGATTGTACTCCATTGAAATGTTACATTTGGAGTTGCGTTTTTTAGAAGACGCAATTTAATTTTTTTAATCTGTCGAGGGTAGGCTAGTGTAAAGCTAAAACTAAATTTGTGGGGTCGCCACCCTTGTCCCACGGCCGCCATCTTCAAAATAAGGGTTTTTACAATACATCTTTTAAACTATTTATTTAAAAAACAACATTTTTTGTTGAAAATTAAATTCTCTACAACTTTGAACCAGTAACTTTTTGTCGTAGAACTATAAATAAAAAAGCTATAAGCGAAAATGTTTAGAAATTTCAGAAAAAAATTTATATTTTTCGATGTAACTTTTTTTTTTAAGATTTTACGAAAAAATGATATTAGACTAAACATAATAAATAATATTGCAAAATTAATAATTAAAAAAATTAAAAGAAACATCAACTGATGACGCATTATTAGTACACAGGTATAATCTAAAAATGTATATAAAAGAAAGTCGTGTTTGTTACAACACTTATAACTCGAGAACGGCTGGACCGATTGCCATGGTTTTTGATTTGTTGGATTTGTTTCCGTCCCGAATAGCAGAATACATCTTAAAAACAATGAAAACTCGATATGTGTAATGAATACTTAATCATTTCAATAGATGCTGATTTGTTTATTACATGTCAAACATTTGTTGTCCAATCCTGTCAAATAGTGTAACAACTATTTTTTTTTTGAAGCTTATGGCCTGGTAGCTAAGACCTTTAAGCCACAACTTTATTTTTTTCTGAAGACATCAATTGTGCGTTCAGAAATTTATTTTTTGTAAAATGTCTACAAAGTTCAGGTACTGTTATATTTGTTTTTAATTCCCGAAAATAATACCTAAGATTTATTCTACAGTAAAAACATAAAATCATCGGAAAGAAAGGAACGTAATTTTAGGGAATAAAAAATCAGTTGGTAAAGGTTATAAGATTAAGGAAAAAAAATCTACAGGTTAACAAAAGTGTAAATGTCTTTTTATAGGTTGTCTATGATTTTTCTTGATAAGCTATTCATACGTAGTGATTATATACTCTTTGAGCTATTGTCTATGTCTCGAAAGTTCAGGCATTGTTATTATATTTGGTCAATTATCTGCGAGAAATTGCACGCGTCGATACTTAAAGGAAAATTTAAAGATGAGGAAGTTCTTATTCCAAGGATTTCGATGATCCTAACGGATATGCCCTTTGAGTTTAAACGAATTCAATTCCCGATTCGTCTTGCCTTCGCCATGATGATCAACAAATCACAGGGCCAATCCTTGAGTATTTGTGGCCTCAATCTAGAAAATGCATGTTTTTCTCATAATCAATTGTACGTGGCATGCTCACGTGTTGGCAAACCATCCGCTTTATTTGTTCTTGCGCCTGACCAAAAAACAAAGAATGTCGTTTACCACAAAGTGCTGAAATGAAAATCCTATTAATGAATTAATCCGAGTTTTATTTTTTTTCCCAATCTGCACAACATAGTTTTCAATTATTTTTTTCTGACATGAGTTTTAAGTACTTAATTATTATTTTTTATTTTTATTCTCATTCTGTATGTATGTTTTCATCATCATTCATCATAATAAAATACTTTTTTGTTTCTATCTATATAAATATATTATTTTGTATCATTGTTTTACGTTCATCAAAGCCTAAATTAGTTCAGCTAAAAAGTAACACGACATTCATTGACTGTTAGGCGGTACGAAGTTCGCCGGGTCAGCTAGTATATATATATATATATATATATATATATATAAATGAATCCCGTTTTCCGTTGTCACGACATAGCATAAAAACAGCTTGACCGATTTGGCTGATTTTTTTTTTTTGTAGTTTTCTAATACTCTGTACAAGGTTGTCAAGAGTGCTGAAAAATAGTACTTACTTCAGAGTGCTGTAAAACTTTAGCTATTGACTAAACGATCTACAAAAAAAGTTTTATTTATTTTTTTCGTAAAATGATAAAAAAAAACTTATATTGAAGAATATAAATTTAACATTTTTATTTGCAACAAAAAATGTTAATAAGTTTTTTTTATCAAATGAATAGTTTAAGAAATATATCGTAAAAACCATTTCAACGCCTATTTTCAAGATGGCGGCCGTGGGACCAGGGTGGCGACCCCACAAACTTAGTTTTAGTTCTACACTAACCCCCCTCTACACATTAAAAAAATAAAATTGCGTCCTCTAAAAAACGCAAGGTAAGGCCTAAAAAATGTAACATTTCAATGGGCTATTGTGACAAAATTGAAAGTTTAACCGCCAGTCAGCTTATAACTTAGAAACCAAATGCTATATGGGACGGACGCCTTCTCACGAGATATTCTTACATCAAATTTTTGATAAAAAAACATTATATTGCTAGGCCAGCACCCTGCCAAGAGTAAAAAGTGACAAACCTGCTCACAAATCTGCCTCGGAACAAGATAGATACACAAAAACAACACACGCAAGAAACAGGACACAATTAAAGAAATAGCAAAATAGAAGGATGAAAAACTAGCTGCGAATAAGATGTTGAAATGTTAGATCATTCAGCGGCAAAGACCAAGAGATTATTGAAGAACTGGTGGAGCCTAAAAGAGATAATTGTGCTATATCTGAGACAAAAAAAAATAGGAAAAAATAACAGATTACGGAGACTATCTACAAGCTTACGCCGACTAAACCAAAAGATGTAAGAGCAGCTTCCGGGGTGGGCTTACTGATTAATCGGACCAGTCCAGATTCTATAATAGAAATCGCCTACAGAAGCGACAGAATAATCTTAACCAAAAAAACACAATCAGTGTACGCCCCAGACACAAAAAGATCACAACAAAAGTAAGCGCAGCATAAATTTGATGACTGATTTCAACAAACAGTTGACAGAGGTTCCAAACCAGTCTTTTGTCGACTCTAACGCTCAAATAGGTAATGCAATAACAGCAGGAATAAAGAACAGATTCAATAAAGCAAATGTAATAAACTAGGACCAAACAATACATTTTTTGAACACAAAAATCACCATAAAGCGTCATTCTGTGGAAGTAAAACCAACTCTTCCATAAATTACATAACAACCAACAGAACAATAAGACCAGAACAGAGCATAGATGTAAGAGCCTTAGCATAAGCTCAGACCATAACCTTAAATGTAGTAACTATAATGAAACCACTACTAAAAAAACATAGTCAATTAGCAAACCAACAAAAGTTTTGCACTCCATTAGTAGAGGCGTCATCAAGACAGAGAAATAGAAATGAGAACAAGCCCGGTAACTCGACGTGTGAACCACGCTAGAGACAAAACTTATTCTGGCTAGACCTCGCTGCTGCTTGAGCTTATTTTGGTAAGCGAGGATAAGAAAGCGGTGGGAGATGCAAAAGAGACACTGGCGCAGCGCTTTGAAGAGAGAGCTGCGGAGAAAGCGGAAGAGAGAGCTGCGGAGAAAGCAGAAGTGCTTTGTGTTGATGGCGGAGGAGAGTTGATGAACAAGGACTTCCAAAAGTTTGAGAGATCATAGCCTAAATCTCAATTAAAGTTGTTTGTGGGTGTTTTACAATTTCGATTGCTTCTCTGATTTTTCTGCCATAGAAAAATTTTGATTCACAAATCAAGGACGATTCATCTAAAAACAATTTGTGACCGGTGTCTAGATGATGTTCAGCTAGTGATAACTGTGACCATAAACCCGAATTTATGCACCTTTTATGTTCAGAAACTCGAACTTTAATTGAACGTCCTGTTTCCCCAATGTAAACTTTGCCACAAGAGCACGGAATGTTATAAGCACTTTTTGACAAAAGTAAGTCAAATCTGTCTTTTGGAGATGGTAAAATTTCCAAGATTTTCGTAGATGATTTAAAAACCATTTTTCCAATTCTGTCTGTAACCCCATGAACAAATGGAAGAAAAGCAGTTCCAGTATTATTTTTCGACTCTCTCGTTTTCTATCCTGTTTCTTATATCCATTATTCATTAGGCTAGTTGTTAACCGGTCTAATTCTGTTTGAAAACTTGATGTTTGACAACCCGAAAAAGCGCGATGAACCAAAAGACAATAACAGACAATTTTTGGGCGGGATGATGATGAGATGTCGATCTGTATGAGTAGACTTTTGATATATTGTATGGCCCAAAGACCCGTTAGAAAGACGTGTTACCAAGACATCTAAAAATGGAAGAGAATTTTGATTCTCAATTTCCATTGTAAATTGAATATCTTTATTGAAACCATTTGGATAATTTAAAAAGTCTGGCAAACTGTCTTCACCGTGAGGCCAAATAATAAAAGTGTCATACACATTTCAAAGCCATACTTTAGGTTTCAAAACCGATGTTTCAAGTGCCAAAAAACCAACATGACAAATACAGCCAAGAAAGCTATTAGAAAATGTATTTAAAAAAATATAAAACAATAGAAAGAATAGAAAAATGTGGTTAAAATCCGAAATCAAAGAGTTGGCACAAGAAAAGCAAAAAGCATATCTCTGATATAAATCGAGCAAGACACCTTGAGACTATATTCAGTACGTCAAAATTAGGAACAGAGTAAACGACAGAAAGAGTGTTGAAAGAGCTTCTCAATCTCAAGAACGAATATGAAAGATATAGGGAAGTTAATGCAGTCGTACCAACAGACAAAATATGGACTGATTACTCAGAACATTTTATTCGATCATCGACTTACTAATCAAAGGCAAAATAATCCCAAAACTTATCCACAAGACGCCATTGAACACCGATGGATTAGAAGTACTACTACCGAAACAGTACTAGAAGGAATAAGAAAACTGAAAAATAGGACGTTACCTGTGTCCAGACAACATAACAAACGAGCTTTGTAAAAACCTAGCAGGTTAGCATGCTGACTCTCGATCTAAGCCTTCAAGCTTAGCCAGCTTTGCGGTCAACCGTCATAAATTATTCCAAGTTCTGTACATAAAGCTGCTCCAATCCTTTTTCTGCGGTAGGCAGTCCATAGAAAGCCCATTAGGATTTTTATTGTTTGTTTTTTTTATTTTTACAACCCGCTTAAAGACCTACGACTATAGCAACATTTTAGAGAATACAGCCATACCAACCAGTTGGAGGGACATACCGACAGTACCGTTGCACAAAAAGAGAAGCTTATTTAACCCGGAGAACTGCGGCGGTACTACCAGACTCGTAAGTTAACACATTGCTAATAAAATCTTTAAAGGCTTTAGAAAAACTGCTCCATTGTATGTCATCTTTATCTTTAGGCAGAATGCTGAAAAAGCCATAGAATACAATAAACCTGCTTTTCTATGTTTTATTGACCTAACAAAAGCATTTGATAGGGCACAAATTACAGATGTTACAAAAGAACTACAACGCTACAACATACATACAAATATCATAGAAACGATAGTTTGAGTAACAACACGACAATAATTAAAACAAACACCAGAACCTTCAGAGGTAAAGGCGGGCATACGACAAGGGAACAGCCTTTGTCCATTGCTATTCAATTTTTTAGATAAAAATATAAAAGTAATAGTAGGCTGGGGTAGACGAAATGTTTAAATTGCAGATGATCTTGTTCTCCTGGCTGAGGCGGAGGACGATTTACAACAATTGACGCAACCATTCCACACCGCAGCAGGAAAAGTAAATATGCAAATTACAATAAACCATGACCAAAACCATGGCGATAGCAAGAGGGCTGCAGAGATGCAAAATAGTAAAAAGTATCAGAATTTAACTATTTGGGAAGTACATCAAGTAAATAAGTAAATAAAGCATCAATAAAATTGCACGCGCTTTAAGACACGCCATCTAGAAAAATAATTGCATAACGACAAAAACAAAAACTAGAATATAAAGCGAGCGTCAGACCTGTGTTGACCTATGCTGGAGAAACAAGAGCAGCAACAAAAAGAAAGTACCAAACACACGAAATTGATGACAACAGGTTAGCCAAGATCGCTAACCACTGTGCAGACAACAGTGGG